>VXAX01004168.1:1166920-1455248 GCA_013399835.1 Leptocoma aspasia
ACCCCCCTGCTAAAAACGGAAAAAAAAAAAAAAAAAAAAAGGAAAAGGAAAAAAAAAAAAGTTAAGAGAGCCAACGGCAGCTGGAAAACTTTCTCGGCAGCGCATGCGCCCAGGGCCGGCCTATTGCAGACGGGGCTGGATTTTAAAGCTGTACGGCAGCAGCGGGACCCCCGGGCCGGGCGGCGGGAGCCCGCAGTGCGAGTCCGTAGCCCGGCCCGGCCCGGCCGCTGAGTCCCGCATCACCGGGCCGTTCTCGCTGGTCAAGCTCGGCGTGAGGCCCCGTGAGGGCAAACTCCTCCTGCAAAGCGGTGCCCCGTGCGCCCATCCCGGCCGGCGGGGTGCGTGCGGGGGTGCACGGCCCCTCCAGCACCGCCGGCTGCTCATCCTGGGCCGGGCTGGGGCACATGGACACCCATGTACAGCCATATGTGCACATATAATACACCCACATATACCCATGTACACCCATCGACACACTCGGGTTCTCCGGGCCGGCCCCGCGGCGCTCCCCCTCGCACACATGTGCGCACAATGTGCGGCGCACATGGCCAGCATTCCTGCCGGGCGGCTCGGTGACAAGCCCTGCTTGTCGCATGCTCCGAGGCGCGGAGGCGGTCGCGTGTGCCGCCTGCCAAAAAGGGGACTGAGCGAGCTCGACGGCTCGTGTTCCTCCTTCTGCAGCGGCTTCTTGGCGCTGTAAATTTGGCAAGTTGTTGACAAAACTGTTTGGATGAAATCAAGTAAGACCCAATGAGAGCTACAGGAGAGAGAGACTTCGCGGACCCTTCGCACCTCCCCGCTCTGCAGCCCTCGGGTTTTTATTGCACCTCTCGTGTCCCGTGAGCACCCAAGCACAGGAAATGGGAGCGTTCCCCCCGCCACGCCGTAACTCCGCAGTATTTCCCCTGTACCCGTCTGCGACTGTGGGTCCACGAGGGGATGCGGGGGAGGGGGCACATTATCAAAGCAGCCCTGGGAAATCCAACCAGGCTGCGAGAGCAGCGCCGCTATCAATAAATGCATTCACTCCTTCAAAGCCATTCCAGTGCAAACAAAATCCCTTCAGGAGGCCGATGGGGGGAAAAGTCACATCCCGNTTATAAATTAGGTGTAGCACCAGGTCCGGGGAGGGGGAAGGAATAAGGGGGCTGTTCGTTTCTTTAAGAAGACCAACCTTAGTTTTATGCCTAGTAAATAATATTTTATTGCCTTTGGTTTACTGTGGCATTTCAATTATCCCCTTTAGGAGTCTGCAAACTGCGCAGGTTAAAGGTCATTTCTCAAATCACTAGAATTAGTAAAGAATAGCAGAAAACTGTAAAAGGGGGAGGAGCCGCGCAGTAAAACAAGAAAGATCGCCTGGAATCAACTAATAAAAAGCCCCGAGCTGTTTACCTGTCGCATTTGTATTCCCGAACGATGTTTATCATCGAGTAATTGCATAATGTAATCGGGCACAGGAAAACGCCAAGCCCGGGATGATCCGCACGGGCAGGGCTGTGAGCGGCAGCTTGGCAATGGGCGAAGCCAACACCAGATCGTTTTCTTTGCCGGGATTCCTAGTGGCTGCTTTTAAAAAGAGAACTGAAGAGGGAATTTATAAATCACAGGCAAATTTTCAAGCTATGGCGCATATAAGTGGAAATAAAGGGCAGAAATCCAAACATCCTGCAAGGCTTTAAGAATTTTAATTTCTCTTCACTATTTAAAACAGCTGGGTGAAGCTAGAGGGGGCAGGAGGGAGAAGTACTGACAATGTTACAGGCATTCGTGCTGCCCAAGGTTTTGTTTTCTAGGTTTGTTAGTGATGGAGTTGTAAAGGTAACCAGACCGTTGAGCTGTCTGGCTTTACTGCCAACATGGAAGAGTTTTCTGGAGAAAAAAAAAAAAATCTCAGAATAATGTCATAAGAAGTGTGATGGTATTGTTGAATGCATGAACCTCAAAAAGCAGCACTGCAGGATTTTAGAGATTTAGGTCTGTTACAGCTGTGCAGTTCTCCGTAGGGCAGAAGTAAATAATTTCTGGTCTTTTCGATGTGTTTCTGCCATTTTTCTGCAGGGTAATACATTTTAACAAAGGAGTGGTCACATCAAAACCTTGCACACCTGTGTTCAGTGGAACGTGTGGTGCTGTGTGATTTACATCTTTCCACCTTGGCCAATGGCAGGGTTTTTGTCATGAAGAACCCATTTGGGAAACAGAGCTTTCAAGGAAAGGAGGTGTTTTCCTATATGTCCTTCTAGCTCAGGATGGAATTTGAGTATATGCTGTAGGAATTATGACACATCTCACACTGAACCAGTGTGCAGGCACAGCCCATGTGCAGCTGGGTTGGTATTATTACAGTGAATCTGCTTTTTTAGGTGAGGGTTGTACCATGATGCCCATTTGACAGAACAAAGATGTCACATCACTTTGAACATGTAACCTGCACTCTGCCCACCAGACCATCTACTCCAGGGATGACTTTATTTTAAGCTCCTAGGGATTTAGATGTAACTGCCTTGAAATCACATATGTACATTCCTAAGACCACTTTCTTTCCCAAAAACATGCTGTTGCTTTTTTTCTACAGACCACCCTGTCATCCCAAAGATGGCTAAACAACAAAAGAAGTGCCAAAGATGATAATTTTATGCCAAATTGTGCAATAAGTTATTTTCCTAATCCTCATCCAGTAGAGGCAAGAAATAGCATGGGAAACTCTCTTTTTAGACAGTAATTCTGTATTTCTAGCTTGCCTAAATTCTGAACAGACTTTGACAAGTTAAGAGACTAGAAGACAAGGAAAAAATTATGAATGTGTGACCATGTATGGATGTACTCCCGCCCTGTTCCTTTCCCATCTCTCAAATCCCAAATTCATGATGTTGAAAGATGCCAGCATATTTGGGAGCAGCAATAAACCACTAGAGAAGAAGAAATAAGAGTCTAGATTAGCATTCATCTTTACCAGATGAAGACATATTTTAGATGCAGTGAGATGCAAATAAGAGGCAGCAGGCAAGAGAGGAAAATTTACAGGGTAATGAAGTGTAACAAATTCAGGTGAATACACCAATCTCCAAACCTGCAAAGCCTGTAGAAAAAAATATACCACTTTACATTTAAATTGATGATAACTGTACCAATTTATTATTACTAGTAATGAACTGCATAGCAAACAGCCCCTATTTGTCTGCATTATCAGCTGGAAAAAGACAGCTGTGGACTTGTTTTTCATGTGCAAAACACAGGTGTGTTCTTTCAATTTCCTTCTTTTGAGGTCTAATAATGCCCAGTGCCACTGCAGAAACCACAGCCCAGGTACAGGACATGTGTGCTGGGTCATGTGAGGAAAATAAAGAGATGAGAAAATAATAAAAAAAACAAAAACAGAAGTAACTAAAAGCTATTGAACCAGGATGCCAACTGGATGAACATCTATTGCAGCATGGAGCTGCACTGCTGTGAGCTCAGCCAGGTGGAAGATGGTCAAAAAATGCCCCCTCACAAGAGCAGGGAAGGCTGTGTTTTGGTGCTCCACACCAATGATTGCTGTTCTGGAAGACTGGTGCCATGGGCAGCAGCTTGTGCCCTGCCCTGGCTCTGGCACACTGAGCTCAGTGAGCTGAGGTGCAGGTGCTGGTGGCAGTGAAGGTGTCTGAAGGTGTTCGGGGAGGACATGGCTCCCCTGCAGCCAGCAGGACATGGGAAACCTGTCTGGACCTCTGGAGTTAGAGACTGTGGGAGAGTTCTGATATTTTTTAATTTGATCTCTGGAATAGTAAGGTTGTTGAAGGCAACTATCAAAGGGATAAATTTACACCCCTAGAAGAATGTGCTGTTTTCTCTCCTGTCCTGCCTCTCTCTGGGGCACGTGTCCCTCTCCTCACACCTTGTACCTTTGTCTCTGTGTGTGGGTCTTTATCTCGGTGATACCTTGCCCGTCCACATCTTGGCCATCCCCCTGCTGCCGCCATATGTCATTGGAATGTTTCAAGTAGTGAGTCTGGTTTACTTAAAGAATAGTGCTTTTAGAGGAATAATACTTTGCTTTGTTTCCATTAGGACCTTAAAAAAAAAAACATTTATGGGAGGAAAAATAAACAATCCCACCACCGCTCCTTAACAACAGAGTACTTACCCTCTCCTAATGCTACCAGTTCCTTCTTTCACTGAGGCCAAAGGCACCTCCCATAAACTCTGGAGGGCTCTTACATGTTTCTTCTGAGTGCCCTGAGCATAACTCTCTCCAGTCCACACACACAGAGGCACACAGAGACTTCATTTTCCAGAGGTGAGCAGGCAGGCAGTTTTGTCACACTGCCTACAGCCCAGCAAGGTGTCCTGGTTCCTCCTCAGAGAGCTGCACAAGAGGTGGCCCACGGAAGGCCGTGGCCACAGAGGGGGTCAGCACGGCAGACAGTGGGACAAGGACAGCACAAGGCTCTTTTCCACAGCCCGTCTGCATCCCTGCCGTGGAACAGCCAGTCCTGCTCTCCATGCAGGTCTCTGCCTCAGGGCTGTGCTTCAGTTCCAAGTGCAGCCGCAAAGGGTGGGACGAGCAGCCCAGCAGGAGCTGTAGAGGTGAGGGATCACACTGGGATCTCTGCTTTTTGAACACAGCCCCTTGGACCCTAGGAGGTAGGACTCCTACCGTAGGAGCCTTTTAAATCCCGTTTTCTGCTGGCATATTTTCATGGTGTTGGTGTGAGCGCTGTGGCACGCTTATGAACTGCAGGTAACAAGGATTCTCAGGAGATTGATTTTATTGCCAGCAAAGGAGCAGACCATGAACTGGGAGGAAGGAGAAGAGAGGAAAGGGCTCCACAGACTTTCTGTAGGCATGGACCAGTCTGACACCCACTCCTGACGTGGTCACAACCGTGTGTAGTTGCCTGGGGCCACACCCGCTCCTGAATAGCACTCCTTACCTCCGAGAAGATTAGAAGATTAGGCTGGAGTTTATAATTGTAGCAATATTAGATCCTCAAATTCCGCATAGCTCAGGGAGGAATGTAGGTGGATGTTGTTTGAAGCTCTCACCTGAAATATCTCCAAGGATTTCTTTAGTATATGTACACACACATGTCATCAGTAGAGTGTGTTTAAGAGTGAGAGAAGGGATCTTGGTTAGCCCCTATATGACACTTATCTTAAAGAGTACTTAGCTAATTCATCATTTCCTTAGGACTAAAGATATGTCATAACAGCTAAGCCAATGTATATTTGTCCATGACTTCTCAGAGCCAGTATCATTCTGAAGATAGCTATTAATCTAGGCACCATGAGCAAAACATCTGATAAATTTAACCCTATCTTTCAAGCTCCATAGTAGTCTGTCAATTGACCTTGATTCTTCCAGTTTATTTAGAATATGGCACTATTTAGAACTCATCTTAAAAGATATTTAAGGTTAAGATGAGATTTGAGCTCTTCATTTTAAGTATTTGATCAGGCAAACTTTGTGACTTGTTGCCCTGATGATATTATTGTCTTTATTTTTCATGATCAAGGTACTATTTCAGCTCTACATCATTTTCCTCAATTTAAATAAAAAATGTGAAGACTTTTGAAAATGGCACTGACAGTGTGAATGTTTGCCCACAGTGAAGAACACAAGGATACACTGACAGCAGAGACATGGGTGCAGGCTGAGGAATATGTACTAAGATTCTATACAGGACAGGTGAAAAGGGCACATGGCACTTGGTTCTTCTGCTAAAATCAGTAACTTGGAAAGTTGGAAATTGGTTTATTATGAAACACCTCTTACTCTCTTCTACTCTTTAGAGCCTGTAGAGAGTCACTTTTTGAGGTGCACTCTGACAAAATATGTTTCTAGTATAATCTTGGAAGAAAATATATTTATAGTATAATCTTGGAAGAAACAAGGACCACAGTGGTGAAAAGTGCATTGTCCTTCCAGGCAGGACCTGGCAGCATGGAGGATGAGTTGAGGCCTTCACTGCCCTCCAACCTCTCTAGGTCCTGGTGTCAAAGCCCATAGCCTGTCTGTGTGTGTATAACTCCACTTGTCCTGCTTCTTCACCCAGAGGCAGAGAAACACCACCTGAGCAGTTCCTGGGGCTGACAGTCCCATGGGGATGGAAGATGATCTTCTGTCCTTTATAATGGTACAGAAAACTGTAAGCATTTTCGTCAAGTAGCTGTATTTTTGCTTCTGGGAGAGCGTGACAGGTACTCATTACTGCCCAGTGTGATGGTAATTGCCCAGCCCTGCCTTGCTGGCACCTGTCCTGGTGGCAGCATTTCTTCCACCCAGCCAGTAATAACCTGTAATTCAAAGCAGAGTGGTGACTCCATGATATCACTTTCAACAAAGCAGCCAAGCAAAGGAACAGCTACAGGAGTAGCCACTTAATTGCTTGATAATAGTCATTGCACCTCACCTTTATCTAATAGGCTTTATTACAGGTTGCAAATTTTGCATTTTTTCCTTATTTAGTCAGTTGTTTGCCAGTATTTTCATAAAACACTTCTTTCCAGATTATCTGAGGCATACAGGGGAATTTACCCAAAACAGAAGTGGATGCAATGATTGATCCACTGCTGCTTGTAGTGAACTTCAGAGGAAAGCCAAACCTCATTCTTTTCTGTAGGGTTTTATACAGAACATTTATTCCATTTTCATGATCAGTTAGGTGTATATTTCTACAACCTTTTTTTTGACAATATGGGTATGATGTTATTGTGGAGGCTGCATTGTCATGGGTAAGATACTCTGAGGATATTTCCATAGAAGCTGATAGCATTTCTTCACTACCCCACAGCATCAGCTTGTATTTGTTTAGAAAATATTCCCAAGATTTTCAGTATTTTCTTTGTACTTTTCCTCTGTGTCAAAAAGGTGCCTTAGTTGTTAGTCCCAGCTTGACTCCGTAAAAGAGTATAGAATATACATTGTAAAAGTCACTTAAATAGTTAAATGTGTGTCACAGCAGGGCTTTTTGCCACTAAATGGGCAGGGCACTCCCCTTCCAAATGCTGGACTTTATACTTGCCATTTGCACTGCAATGCATATTGACAGTCCTGTCCCTGAGACCAGAGCACTTTTGGGGAAAGCATTCCTTGTCTGAAACACAATTTGAGCAGTATTTTATTATACTGTGACCCTGTGAGCATACATTCAGGAGGGACTTTTGGGCTTTATTTCAGCTGATTATGGAACACAGAGCAGAATACAGCCAGTGACCTCTGTAAATGATCACATATTTGACTTTTGGATAAGAAGTCATCTAGTCATAAATGATTTATCTAAAAGATTCTATCTGATCTGAGACTAAGCTTCACCCAGCTGCTTTAGGAAAGGAAAGCATGTAACAATTTATAAATTTCACATACTGTAGTACTTTAGAAAATATATTTACGTTCTATATTCTTTACATATATCTGGACTGGATTTTGAAAGCTAACTCAAAGTAAAATCAGATTTTTGAAATGTTTGTTACAAAGCCCTTCCTAAAAGTCTGGTATTCATTTCAAGATGATATCCTGTATTTAATAAGAATTGTTAATATTGTCTGTGTAGCATAATTACAAAACTGTACTAAGATGTGGCACTCAAAAGAAGTGTCCTTTTCATCTTCATTCCTGCGGTGCAAGTAGGATGTGCATCACATCAAAACTATCTCTTCAATTGCCATTTTGTTTATAACATAGTCTAAGGCAGCGACTTTGAAATGAATATGCAAATAGGAAGAAATTCAGAAAAATAAAAACATCTGTTTTTTTAAATTTGTCCCATTCCTCTGGTGCTTGACCTTCGTGGAAGTACTGGGCTATCACACATCAAGGCACCATTCCTTTCATATGAATTACTCAATTCAAATACAATTACTTTATTTTCAGGCTGTAGTTGAGTATATGTGTTGGTAAGTAATTTAACTTCTTCTCCAAACTTGCTCTGGTGGCAAGGCCAAACAAACCAGTTGCAGAAAATGCCCTTCCAATGCAATTTCTCTCTAATCCCTCAGAGTTTACCAAATGCATCACAATTTGTATTTGGAATTTCAGAACTGAGAGGGAAAAATAATTGAGCCAAACTAGACAGGTGAATTCTGAAAAAACATTCCTAAACAACCAATTTTGATATTTCCTGGTTTGCCTGATTACTTGGGACACTGATGATGACAATGAAATATATATATAGAAAGATTTAAAAGTTTTCTTTGTATTTCAGTCTCTGTTGTGCTAGATGCTGATTATATTCAAATCCCACAGCAATCAAAGGGAGGAGGGCATTTCATACTGCACAGGACAAATGGGTAAACCAAGTCTGAAGCATGTGTTGAATTTCAGTCAGTCTTACCTTAGGTGCCTCCTGCCTCATGCCAAGTTCTCTGTGCCCCCCCAGAGAAGGTGGCAAAGCAGCTGAAGAATCACAGGGTTCCTTCATGACCAAGTTTTCAAAGATATTGGAACTTCTGTGTGAAGGAATTTAGAGCTAAAAAATGTGCAAAGCAGTGCAGGAAGTGGAAAAAAGCAGTGTAGAAGAGCAGCAATGCATAAACATTTTAACCCAAATCTTTCCCTGTGACCTATGTAGAGAACAGATGTGGACAAGGATTGCTGTGAAAAGGTACCAGTATGATCACGAGCATGCACATTAACCCAAATGCATTTATAATTGATTTCAGGCTCTAAGTCCTGTAAAAATTTGCTCACATGAGTACTTGTATTCTTCTATAAGCTATCTGACCAATTATAGCCCAAATACCAAGCACTGATATCCCTCACTCACTGGAGAAGGACTGAGAGTAATTCCTTCTGACTTCAGTAGCGTGGGAACAAGGTGCTTCTCCTGCTTCCTGATTTTAAACTTGTAACCTGTTTCACAGACACTACTGAATATAATAACATTTATAGTCAGCTTAGTAAATGGTTCTCTGTATTTTAGCAGAATAACTATATCCCCTCTGCTGTGCTTCACAGAGAAGGAAGATTGTAAGACATTTCAGTTAATTTGGGTATGAATTGCATTAACTGGTGGTAACGTTGAAGAAAAATTAAGAATATGGGCAAAATAATCAGGTCTGAGGAAGAGGCTTCCTCTGAAATATTAATTTTCTTTTAAGCAAGAAAAAAATTCTTATCATATGAGCTGGACAGGTCTTTTCCTGTAGTTTTCAGACTCTGATGTTTTATTGACCAAACTCCTTGCTTTAGACTTGAGCTCATGTTCTCTGAGGAAGTACAAGTGGTAATTATGCAAGTCTTTCCTTCCCTGTCATGGGCAACATTCACAAGGGAGATTTACAACCTTCAGCTTTCAGATACGGAGACTGGTTGTTTAACTTCAGAGAGAACAACTCTGACATGGTGAATGGCATCAGAATTGCAACAAATCTGGCTACATGGACAGTCCTGGGAGTTAATAATTGTGGTGGGGGTTTTGCATCTTCTTTCTCCTGTAGTAACTCCAGCTGCAAGATTGTTCAGAATTTAACTTGTTTCAGAAAACAGACTCCTAAAAATATGCATTTTACTCCTCTAGGAAATAGCAGACCTACCTTTAGCAATAGCAAAGGAACCAATGGACTGAATGATATTTATTAAATTGAAACAAATTCAATGAGTTAAGTGATCATACTGTAAATACACCACAAGGGAAGATTGTGTTAAGTCTTGGTAGGAGTTGAGTGCTGGCCACAGTCAGGACAACTATAGACAAAATACACTGTAAATGAACTTCAGTAACAAGACCTAAGATCTATTTTCTTATCACAAAGCATTCAAACAGTCAGGCAGTCTGTTCATCTGACTTATATTTAGCTGGAATTTTGATATATAGAGGAAACAGTTTGGCTCTATGCTCCTGTAAATGTACACATTTGCTTCAGAAAGAAGAAAGTGGGTTACAATCAGAAATTTACTTTTAATCAATGGTCTTTCATTTCACTTCAGTAAAGTTTGGATTAGCCCCTTAATGCACGTGCTTATCATGACTGACAACAGTCCTGTCTTCACACATTTGGTTGAGCTAAGCCTGGAGAAGGTGCAGAGGGCAGGAGAGCTGCACCAGGAATACGGCTGGTCTGTAATGGCTGCATTTTTGTGACCCTTTGTGGATTGTAATAAGGATTTTTTTTATTAAAAGAAAACAAAACTGCAAGAGCTTGGGGGCAGATCTGTGTTCTCTTTTGGCCTGTGTTAACCTCTAACCAAAATCTGGCCATTTAAAAAAAAAAAGTACTTCAGCTGTTTTTCTTTATTTTTGGAAGTTTAAAATGAAATATAAAGCCCATAATAAAATGCATATGAGGACATGAATCAGTAGACATGAGAACTATGTTAAGAACTATGCAACCATAGAGGTCTTCATTAACAAGGGTGTTCTACTCATGAAATTCAGAAAATGCTCTTATTCACTTGTATGCATGTTGTTGTTTATGTCATTATTTATTTCTATGGTAACCCAAACAGTAAAGACAGCAATATTAGACAATAATCAAGAAAAGAAATACAACCTCATTGCAAAAGGAGACAACTAAGAGCCAAAACAGAGGTGTTTAGATGATGGTGTAATTTGCTATAATAACTGTTTAACCACATATTTGGCAGGCCCTGGATAACTCACTTATGAGTAATGCATTTGTCCAAATTACATTCAAATAAAAAGTAGTTACCGTGCTCCATTATCATGTGTTCTGCACAGATATTTCCTCCCTATCGATTTTCCCACAGCAAGAAGGCTTCTCCCTGAGCCCAGGTTAGCTGTGGATTGGTGCTGATCTCTCTTGTGCAGCCCCTGCAAAGCTGGTCAGGTGCTCTGGAGCCACATATCATCAGTCCATTGCTGTCTGGAGCTATCTGACTTCTTTGTGCAGCCTCCCACTCGCCTCTTCCCTGTCTGCTCCATCTGGAGGGAGCTTGGCTGCTCTCCTCCAGCCCCAGCTCCCCGAGTGCACGGCAGCTGCAGCTGCCAGAACATCTGCTGTCTCCTGCCCTTGCTGGGGTGAGGACCAAAAGCACGGCCTTTTTCAAGTTGGACACTCGCCCCCATTTGGAACTGGATCAGTTCAAAGTTCTTCTATTTGTCCTGAGACTCGCAGCTTCACGGGAATAGACAACTGTCTGTAACACAAATCCAAGTTTCAAAGGGATACAATGCATTGTCTTTAGGATGCACTGGCATTGTGCCTGCTCTTCCCCTGCATCTGTGGAGATTTGGGGTTAGAACAGTCTCGTTCTGAAGAGTCATTTTCAAGAGCAATAGTGGAAGGAATGCAAACCCAAACAAAAATTAGTCCGTGATTCTGCAACTGCATCCATCAAGGGTGGGCTTCTAGTGCACCAGTGCCTCCAGCCTCATACAAAAGCTGAAACAATGTGCCCTGGGCTATTCCTGGGCAGAAGTTGCCTCTCGTTTGAAAAGGTGCATTTGAAAAAGCGATATCTTATTTGGAAAGTTATGAGCATGAAGTAACATCACTGTAATCTCACAGGAGGAAAATCTGCACAGCAGCCCCTCATCAGCTGTACTTTTCATCTGTGGGTCAAATCGTGCCCTGGCGACGTGCAGAGCTCCAACTGACTTCATAATGGGAAATGTATTACTTATTTAGAGCTCACTTGGCTTTATTTAGAATGATTTAATACTTTGGTTATTAAAAGTTTTGTGGTTTGCAGAAGGAATATCAACAGGTGACACACCCTTCTTTGCCACTCTGTTCTATATTTTCTGACAGGTTTCTGCATGGGGCAGGACCCAGTGTGTGCTGGTTAGTGAGGCTCTTCCAGGAACAAATCCTGGACCTTGAGCACAGTGTGAACAACCTGGGATGCAGTGGGAGTTCAGCTTTATCCAACTCGTGCTGGCATGGAGCTGTTTGGGACTCTCAAAATGTGTCTTAACTGACATCTTGGCTTGAAATGCGAGCTGACACAGCTTCATCCCCTGAGCGTCCCCCACTGCTGATTATTTCTGCTTGCTCAAACCTTGAGCTACTCTGGCTCAAGTCTGGAGTGAACAAACAGCCTCTCTGAGGAGGAAACCTCAAGCTCACAAGAGCTTGATCCTTAATCAGGCTCCCTCAGAGCTGGAGGAGCTCTTGACTGGATGAACTCAAACTTCAGCACTAGCAGAGATGTTCCTGCACCCAGAGTTGCCCTCTGGAGCTCCCACCTCTGCAGCACCCATGGGCACAAACATGCTGGTCCTGCCCTTCCCCTGGGGCCCTAACAGCAGCTTTTTACAGAGGAAGGATCCTTACTGAAAACCATCTTACAGAAAATAGGCTTTAAGGGCCTTTGACAATTCCCCAAATCCACTGTGATCCTCTCCAGCCCCTTAGTAAGACATCTTGGCACGTGCTGTCCCTGTCACCAGGTGGGGAAGCAGGAGCTGCCTTCAAAGCAGGAAGTGATCAATACTGAAAATAGAATAAAAAATGTGTCTCCAATGGGACGGGCAGCCCCCTGACACAGACACCAGCAGAGCACAGAACAAGCTGCTCTAAATAATTGTGCAGGTCTGGAAAGAAGATAGAAGCTACTGCTACTCAATTTGTACCATTGCAGCTCAAAGCTAAGTAGGCATAAGTAGAATACGCAATAAATGTATATTTAGCTGTAGTTAAAAGTGAAACTTAATATCCTATGTTAGTGCATAGTACTCTCTTACGAAGAAAACTAATTTATAGGTAAAGAAACAGAGCTTAAAACTAAGAGACTGTGTGGTTTTAAATAAGCTAAGTAAAATGCATACTTACTTACCTTTTATTCTCCTGCTGTGTGTGCCCTGAGCTGGTCCAGGGACTTCTATGAGGTAAGAAATTCCTGGTCAACAAAAGTTCCTTTTCTAAAAAAAGTGAACATAATGGAAACGGGGAACCACTTACCAGGCAGCTGAAAAAGGAGCTGACTGTGCAGAGAATTTCACACCTTATGGCTTTTGGTCAGTAAAGCACATAAACAAAATGTAATTTTCTATGCAATTACACAGGGTCACACAAGAATATTATGTTTTAGAAACCCACTCAAAAGCATATTGCTCTCTAAGAGCCCAATCCAGAAAATGGTTCCTCACTTTAGTAAAGTTGTTCGTAAGCATTTCTGGGAATGGGGCCTACGAGACATTTTCCTTTTTATGCTTTCTTAAACAGTTTATGTGATAGTAACAACAGGAAGATAAATTACTTTGAATGGTAGCAATTAGAGAAATAAGGAGTGTGATAGATTTACCATGTGGAAAACATCTCTCACACATTTTCCTACAGTCATTAAACCTGCTTTTAATGACACAACGCTGATTTCAGAAAGAAACAAAGTTTATTTGATGAAAATAAACAAGCTGATCAACACTAAATACTTCCCATACACATGATAACAATGTTATGAACTCTAAATACCTTGGTACTTTACACTTCTACAAGACATTAAATTACAATGACTGTCTAATACATGCCCACTGGTAATTTCTAGGAATTCCTTAGTTTCATATCAATGTCCTTAACCATATATCAATATCACAATCCAGAACATGCCACTGACTTGAAAAAGTTATTACAAGAAGCACTATCAAATGAGGCTCTAAGGTAAATAGGGGATACTGACCCATTGCTGCAGAACATCACATTCAAACGTCACCCTACACACACAAAAGAAACATTGCGGATATAGTTTGTGTCAGCACATCTGAGGTCTTTTCATAAACACTGTTTGAAAAGTAAATTGAAACCCACTTTCAAATGAAAGTCAATGTGCAGGTACGTGCATACTGGATACACAAAATTCATTAAATACAAAATTCATACTGTACATTTAAATGAAAGAAAGAATGTGCAGTACAAGACTGATCTCACATTAAAATAATAACCATTATCTTAAATGTTAAGCAAAAGTTGGTTTGCTTCATTACACTCAGAGGAGGGGAAAAAAAAATCTACCAAACATTGCTCAAATAAAATATTTCCCAACATCACAGTGTTTATTGTAAACCCCGAGATTCTATTTTAGGATATGAAAAGATTTTCTCCAAACATCATAGAATATCACATGAAATGAAAAAAAGGAGAAAAAAAAAACCCAAACCAAAGCAAGAAAGAAAAAATCAATGTTAGACAAAATTTTCCTCCTTAGGGGCTAACTCTTAGGCCCTGATAAGAGTTTAGATCAATACTCATACCAACATGAGTGGAGCAAAAATGCCCCTAAAATAATATCTGTGACAAAATTGGCACATACATACAAATATCTAACTATACAGCTTTGTATCTGTGACCCTATTTTCCCCCTAGTTTATATCCTACTTCAAGTATTCGGTTGCAGAGTTAAGGTAAAGACCTGATTGTAAGAGACACAGACGATTGTCCCCTACTGCGACAACAAATTTGTCATGAGAAACCTCCTTTGTTGTCTGAGTTTCCAAGTGCAACATTTGTCATATGTGCTAAATATACTCCCAAAAGCTTTGCTGTTTCAAAAACAAAGATCTAAAATGCCATTGATAGTTAAAGGACAAACTTTTTAAACATGAATGAAACTGGGATTATCTACGCTATGCTAATTCTATACATTTTATTCTATTTACTGAAGACAGTAACATCCAGCAGGACTCCTGCTCAAATAAACTGCTCCTTGATTGCACCGAGAATCATGGTACAAATAAATAAAATATCATCTCTAGACAATAATTTTAAGGGGATTACTATGTATGGCTCATGTAGGATGTTTAGGGTTAATCGCACCACAGATTCAAAAAATAATTTTTCTAAATTCAGTGCAAGACTTTAGGAGTATCCATTTAGATTTCTTTTTTTTTTCTTTTTTTTTTCTTTTTTTTTTTTAACAGCAGCAAAGAAAAACTAATAAGGATTAAGGCCACCCATGCTTAAATTTATTGTTTGTCCTTTAAAAATGCAGATACTCTATTTCCACTGCCATCAGCATGGAAGCATTTCTTCCATGGACAAAAAGATGCCTCAACAAAACAGCCAAACATTTGCACATGTTTTCCAGACTGTCTGAAAATGTTTGTGGAGTCAGAAGGAACCTCTCCTTGAGAAGTGGCAGAGATCTGACTGTCAGTTAAGAGTCTCTCACTGAATGTAATGACTTCACATTTTTATTTTTCCTTGCATGTGCTTTAAATTTATTTTACTAGACACATTTTGTTGACACAAACAGCCTTCAAGTGCTGTTTGTTCATGGGTATTTTCTTTAACATCTAAGATTCATTGGGGTCCGTGTTGGAGACTGTTTTTCAGTGTAAAGAACAATAACAGTTCCACATTTACAGGAGACCTAGTGCATATACTGTATTCACAGCAATCTTATCTTTATTTTTGTTTTTTTGTTTGTTTCTTTAAGAGTCCCAGCTTTTATTGTTGAAAACATGTATGCATTTGGATGGTAAAAGGTTGATACATCCTTGTGTACATGTCCATATATATACACACACATAAGTATTTATATACACCTCAAGCTTTTACCATCCAGGAATAGATACATCTTGTATATAATCATATATTTATGTTCAAATTAGATGTCCTATGCATTGTCAGAGACACACACCATATTTTCATAAAACTAAGCTTTGTCATCAGTTATTAGTACCAAAAATTGATTTCATTTCCAACCTGGCCCAGAGCTTAATACCGGTTATAGTATCAATATTTGGTTTTGGTTTGGTTTTGATTTATATTATTTTATCAGTAGAGAAAAGAAAACAGAGGAGGGTAAAGGCCTGTTTTTATTTTTTGGAAAAGCCTGTATCTAACTGGGGGTAAAGTTAATGCCAACACCCTTATATAGCATTTTACTAATACCTCTTTGATAATCTAGTGCAATAGAAGTGATATTTAGAATAGACTAGGTAAAATCAGCAAATGCAGATGCCACATCTAAGGTAATCTGAATTACCTATTAAAATCAATATTAATTTACCAAAAATTTGCTAAATAACCTGTTTAACTGAACTTCATGAAACAACTATATTCTGAACAGATGGTTTCTTTGTAAAAACAGAGTAACTCACAAGACCCATTAAAGACAGAAATAAAGCTTTTATAATTTCTGCTTGAGTCTCCTTCATTACTTTCCAAAGTATCTAATTTCACAATAGACTGTAAGAAATAATGGAGAAAATGCTAATTAATGCAGCATTTCATTAGATATCAACCTTAGCATTCATTTTCTGCATCTGTGATCTTCTTCAGGATATCATGGTCATGTTTGGAGATCCAATGCAATAGATTATCATTATTACCTTCCAGTGCTACAGTTTTTTCTTCCTTTTTCACTAGTTCCTCTGACAACTGTAACAAGGGAAAAAAATATTCCAATTAACAACATGACTGAAGCATCCAGAGCATCTTAGTTCTCATCTAATCAAGATTCTCATACATGTGAGTGGAGATAATGCTTTTCTAAGTAAGGCATTTAAATTCAATTTGAACCCACTTAGGTTCATAGGGTGGCAATTAGTTTTATTGCTGATTTGTATGACACGATTCCCCCTAAATGAGAAATATTTTAAATTCCTACGATGTCAAATTCTGTTGTGCTTGTGATTCTGTAAACAGTGAGTTTTCTGATCTTGCCTATAAGCACAGTAACTTGAAAAGGGAAATGCTATTAATAAAATTAAATACTTTTCTGTGGTAACCAAGGGAATCATTGGTTTATTCCACTCAGTTCCATGGCAGGCGGGAATGTGTAATACCCCTACCAGCCTTCCAAAATTGAAGCACCATTTTCCTGTCATATTTTAAACACTTTAAGTTCACTTTAATTGGCAGAACAGTGGAGAAAGGTTTTATGGATACAAGAAGCTCAGATTTGCAGAAGTTAGAACACACAGCAATGTGTTAGGACGTTTTCAGCCACACACCCACTAATCCCAGGTGCTCTGCCTGGCTTGGCTGGCACTGCTGAAACCCAGGGCACTCCGAGAGGGAGCTGGTGTCAGCACAGCTCAGCCACTGGGGAGAATCTTCCTGCCTTCCCCGACTTCGGTGAGACTCTGTCTGATAGTGACTACAGAGCGAGGCCTCAGTGGTTTTTATTGTTACTTTAGTTGTACTGCAAGCAAACACACGGTATTCTTGAACAGAGAGCACTGAGTTATTCACATTATCTGTGTATCAGATGAGTGGGGGGAATTAAATTATTCCTTTAGAAGGCAGTTGTTCATTTATCCACTGACTTTGTTTCTAGAAAGTTTTAAATACATTATGTATGGGATTCTCCATTATTGCCCTTCCATTTATGTAACCTTAAAAGTTTCCAAAACATCCCATTTTATGAAAAAGAATTTGCCATTCAATGCTTAGAGTTTTGTACACAGCTGAAAAGTTGTTTTTTTTTTTTTCAACTAGAACTACTTGACTAAAATTCCCCTTTAAAATTTCAAAATCTGATATTTATCAGATAAATTATTCTGCGAGTAAAGTGAAACACTGTTTACAGAATAAACTATCATATTATTTTAAATCCCTATTTTCAACCTCACATCTTGCTGGAAAGCACACATACCAGTTTCTATCATACAAATGCAGATGAACAGTTCTACTTTTGCAGCGAGTGGTTGGTACAATTCTTCTGGTTAAAACACTTAGGGACTAATCCAAAGCCCACTGAAATATGGAAAGGTTCCCACTGATTTTAACAAGTTTTGGATCTGGCCCTTGAACAGTCTAAAAATGACTTCTGCAGAGCTGGAAAGCCAGGGAGTTCCTAAAGTAGATCATGTTACTAGTTCTGGCACATAAAATCGTTGCAAACTTTTTATGAAAACTGTAAGTCAGCGCACGCATTACGTTTGGTGAACTGTGCATAGCTCCCATTCTTTTGTGTGCCGAGGATTTCCTAATCATCATTCAGAGAGACACTCGGGCAGAGGAAGCACACCTATAAATTAACGAGGAGAGCACATTCCAGAAACTGCAGCACAATAATGCCTAGGTTTTCTAAATTAAAATGTAATCACAGCAAATCTTTCCAAGCTGAAGTTCCTCTGCAATTAACACTTTTATGCTCAGAAGAAATAAGAACCCAGAATAAAGTGTCCAATCTGACGAACAACAGCAAAGCACAAAATGTACTCCCTCTCTAGCCTGCTCCTCAGATTTTCATTGGGGTTTTACTACAGAATGAAAGCCCCCAAATAAACCTCACCCACTTAATCAACCCACCCATTCATCAGGAAACCATATATGTATTGGAAGTGTAACAAAAACTTGTTCACCACAGGTAGGAAATGCAAAGTATTTCTCAAGTAAGTCAAATAAATATATAAAAAGGATATTGCTGTCAAATACCAAGTGAGGTTGAGTAAATTAAATTGGTATTTGTTTCTTCAATGCTGCACTTGGTAAAAGTCACTGAACCTCTAAAACAGAAATAAAGTTTGGTAACATGCATTGGGCCTGAACTCAGCAGTGCTGCAGCTGAAATTAATGCCTTATGAGTTTGGCACCTCTGTCAATCCATTAGATACCAGTCAATGAAAACAGCAGAAGGATGTGAAGATATAAAAGTGTAGTAGCCCACAAATATTTGTTCAGATTGTTTTTCCTTTGGATAAAGACACCTGCCTGATTAGTACTTTTTACCTCCAATCCTTTCCTCTCAGCAGTGATTTGCAGAAACAAGCTGGAGAGGGTGGGTAAACACAAAGGGGTTAAAGGGGAAACTGTTTAATAATAGTAGTAAAATGCAGGCTATTTTTGACATCTGGGTTAATGTCCATTATGCTCCATATGCTTTCCAAATGTTTGCAACAAGCACCCAGATACAAAAACAGATACCCATTCACATAGGCTTAAATTGCCCTCTCCTAACCTGTTACACATGGTACCTACATAAAAGGCCAACAACTGATATGGTAATTAGTGAGTAAGAAAGGGAGGGAATAGACACTTTATTGCAGGGAACTGGTATCTGACCAAATGTTTGTAGAGAAGGATATCATTAATGAAAACCTGTGAGGGCTATTTCTGCTCCCTAATCTACGACAAGGCCTCTGTACTATAATGTGACATCCTTGGAAAAGCTGTCAGGATGAATTCCTCAGTTTCTTCTCCAGACTCATTCATCATTACTGCAATCAGAGTACCAACAAATTATGGGAAATTATTTCATTTTCTGGAAACAAGTAACTAGACTGGAATAAGGCTATAACTCATAAAGTCTTTCTCAAGTGATGTCCTGGAATTTGCCCATGCCTCTTGCAACAACATCATGTAAATTATAGGAGGGAGGAAAAAGAAGCATTCTCAATTTTTACCTTTGTGCAAAACAATGAAAAGAATGATTCTATTAACTAAGACAAAGCCCTGACACTCTAAATTCTGCCCCTGCCACCAGCCTGTGGGACTAAGGAAAAAGTCATATTTTTCTGTGCTTAACTTGCTCTTTGCTACACCAGGCATAGCATCAGGCTCCTCACAGGAATTCGCAAAGCTTAATGTTTGTAATGTGCCTTAGAAGTCTTGGATGAGTGCTAAGTATTATTATTTTTCAGTTCCTGCATTTGATTAAAACTGAAATAACACAGTAAAAATTAAATTAATATATTAAGTTACAAGTAAAGAGCAAGCATGCGGTTTGTGGGGCTACTTGTAACACTTTTAATACTAACATGTATTACAGAGTAGGTGATTCCCAAGGTCTGTACTGACATGTACCATGTGGGCATAACTTAACAACTGAAAAACCCCCCAGAAGTTTGATTCAGCCAAAAATCTGTTTGTGGCTTCTGTGTGAGCTCAGAGCCCGGGCCAGCGGGAGCCCTGTGGGCTGCTTTCCCCTGCCCCTGAAGTGCAGTTGCAAACACAATCACAGCCCAGATATTTGCAACTCAGCACCAGCAACAAAACTGGGCAGCACAGATCTGCCACTGTGCACGTCCCTTAGCACAGGATGTGACAGTGCCACGATATGTGCTGTTTGAACCTCCCTGTCATTACAGCCCAACAATAAATACTGGTTTTGCTACTTCCTCCTGGCCTAACTCTTGAGGAAAGAAAGAAAACCCACCTCTCACTTTCTAAAGAATACAGTAACCTGTTAAAGCCTGTTATAGCGACATGGAAATCTCTACTGAGGAGGGCCAAGAAGAAAAATAATTAAGGCATAAATTTGTATCCAACCTATGTAGAAAATTTTCAATGCTGAGATGCCAAAGACACCTAAGACACTTGTTGAGCAGAGTGAAAAGGTAAAATCTAGTTTAAATTTATAGCATTCCTTCAGTGTCCCTCTAGGAGTTTGGCTTTTTGCCAGTGTTCCTTGTTAAAAATTTGTTAAACGTGTTTGGCATTAATGCAAACACAAAGTGCTCATTTGTTACAAATTCTATTGGAATGCATTCATTTAAGGCAATGAAGTAGTTACCAGAAAAGAAAAAATGTTCATTAAGTACATTTTAAAAATACAATGATGTATGCGGTGCATAACTATGGCGCCCCAGTGGCTATATAAATATCTGACAGAATAACCACGAGTTGTGTTTGGTTTGAAATTGGAATCTCTTAAACATAACCGATAGAACAAAAACTGGTTTTGTTTGTTGTCAAAACTGATGTTAGTCTTTCTTGTTTAGATCTAGTTATAATAACCAAAGTTTTGCCATACAATTTTTTTTACATCTCAAATCAATAAAGCCCATGGGTTAAAATAATGCTCAAGGAAGTTTCTTGCTTCAAAAGGTAAGTGCAGCACTGCACATTATCTGGAGAACACTGCACACAGAAAGTAAACACCCTGCTTGGAGGAGAACAAATTTTAGTCATTCTTAAAAATTCCACTTGAGGAAATGTTACCTGGGAGATCTGCAACTGTCTGACAACATTCAGGTTCACCTCAGCAAAATGTGTCCTGTTCTAGTCCTTTCAGAAAATAAAGAGCTCAGACCTAGCTTACAACATCCCAATAACAAATCCCTCTTTTATAATAATGTGAAATACCTCTGGTAATGATAACTCTTGATATTGAACTCTGAGCTCTATTTCTTAGATGTTAGAAAATATCTTCTTAGCTATGCTGTAAAACTAAAACCATTTTTCTCTTTATTTTTTCAATGATTTATAGCTACTTACAAAAAAAGTTTAAAAATGATAAATACATAAGTAAAACATATTCAAAAGAGAGATCCAGAAACTGTGTGATTTAATTAAATATTGAAAGGTTCACAAAAAACCATGAGCATAAAAAGTTATTTATAAAGACAGAATTAACTTTGCTCCAATTCTGGCAAAGAAATTATTTATCCCATTTGTTGCTATTTATGTTTTAAATTCATTACACAGTAAACTTCAGAAGGATCTGCAGCTGGTGGTAGAATCATTGCACGAATGTGATGAACTTTCCATATTGCTATAATGCCAGAATTGTTAATCTTAGTTAGGGATAAAAGCAGATACCATTGGGATGAATAAAATCAAATGGATTCAAGCCCTCTAGACAGTAAGAGTCCTTGAAAACTACTGTACAATTATATCATAAAATTAGATGAAGTTTATGAACCTTGAGACTATTTGGACAAGGATGCCTTCTCTACTGGGAATGCTTATAAATCAATATTAGACAAGTGCTATATGAGTTAAGAGACAGCTATTTTTTCTTAGAACCTTTTTCTTTTCATAAAACAAGTCCAGTCCAAATCAAAGCTCTTCAGAAATATGAGAAAACTCAGTACATATCCTTCAATCTGTCACTTGGACACTGAATTAAAAAGAGGGAGTGTTAAGGATGGCTTCGGAGCAAGACTTTTCAATGGGCTGAGCTGGAGTGACGGTGATGGAAGAGTTTCCATCGATTCCACGAGACCCCGCAGCCGCGCAGGGAGGCGGCCGGGATTCGGCAGCGCCGGGCTCTTTGTCAAGACGTTTATGACTTCCTAAAGATAGAGCACATTGCGACCACTGTTACTTTTTGTTGTTGTTGTTATTTAAATCGAATTGAAGTGACAACAAAAGAAGGATTCTTGGGTTTAAGTGCCTCAAACGGCGACGCTCCCAACGTGATCCTGAAAGCAGGGATCACTTGAAATTGGAAGGTGCCTTTTCCATCCTGGCTGATGTGGAATGCCATTTATTCTCATATGCGGGATTAATTAGGGGCTTTTTTTTTTTTTTTTTTTTGAAGATCAAGGTTTCGCGCTCGGTGCTGCCTAATAACACGGTGTGCCTGCCCGCCACCTGGCCCGGCGCGGCTCGCCCGGCTCCGGCGGCGGCACCGCCTCGGGCCACGGCAAGTGCGGGCAGGAAACGCCGGCACGGCCGCGCTTAACCCGCGCTCTGCCGGCCCCGAGCCGGCCCTGCGACCGAGCAGCGACCCTGCGGCTGCAAATGTGCCGCCGAGCTACCGCAGCGGCGTGGGGACAGCGCAGCCCAGCCCCGCGCCCTGCTCGGGGACGCGCTCGGGGACGCGCTCGGGGACGCGCTCGGAGCGAACCCGCGCAGCGCTGGCGGAGCCCCGAGCGCGCACACGGCGCCCGCGCCTGCTGCCTGGGAAAAGAAGTGGTTAAATAAACGCTGTGTCAAGCCCCCAATCTAATAAGTCATCTTATTAGGAAGTTGTGATGCCCTGTTTGCCCTCGCCTGTGGCTTGTCTGCTCCACTGAAAGGTCTCCTGCTGGGACCTTTGTGGCATTATACGAGGTAGAGAGGGCTGCTGCAATATATGAGCCTTGGTTTGGAGCAGCCAAAACAGCAGGAGAACTAAGCTGCAAAGAATTAAACATGTAACAACTTTGTAAAAGCACAGACAGTGATTGAGGTTGGCCCTTTTGCTGTTGACACATTCTGGCCCCTGTAGGTTGTGGTCACTAAGCCCATTAGAGCTGCAGTGTGGCAACATCTAGTTCAGCAAGTTCAATGTGTTTCTGGTTTATTTCTAAACACTGGATGCAAGCTGGCAGCGATAGGAGAGTGGAATATGGCACCAGAAATATGTCATAAACACAGTCGTCATTGTCAGGGATGTGAAATGACTTTTCAAACTATTTATTTTTGGCAGCTGGAGGGTGGGTGTATTTTTGCGCTTTGTTAAATGAAATTTAATTGCAACTTGCTGCATGTTTTGTTTAATTAAGAAAAGAAAAGAGACAGGAAACCTCAAGATGCTGTTTTCTCTTAAAAGAGAAAATTTTCACTGGAGAGAAAATATTTGTTGCTAGAAATTCACTGCAAAATGAAACCAGAAAAAAACAAACCCAATGAAATCTCAACTTGGATAAGTTTCATTATGAGCATCCACTTATTTAAATATCAACTCCCCACTGTACTTTTTTTCCCCATTTCTTTAAGATAAAATACACATTTAATTCAGATTTTAAAAACTGGGTTGTGAAATGGACAAGAAAGATTAATTAAATTAATAAAAGGAAGGGTGAGGGGTAGATTTAAGTTCTAAACCCTAATATGCAGAATAATACACCTTCCCATCTCCTTGTGGACCACACTTTTTCAGGGAACAGTGCACATTTCTGTTGCACATTGATGAGGATGCCTGTGGTCCCTCAGCTCTGAGGGCTCTGTTTGCCTCTCAAAACTGTGTTGTGGTCCCAGGTTTTATGGGTCCCTGCAGATTCACCTCTGCCAAGAGCTACCAGTCTGTAGATCGGGAGCAAAGGATGAGTTGGCTGAACACTTGAGCATCCGAAACATTTGTGTCTCCCTCGAGCCTGTGACGAGCTGCCTCTGCCCTCCTCCCCGGATGAGGCAAAGCTTATGTAAGAGGTGAAATGTGCACAGGGGGATAAAAACAGGTCACAGCTGAAGGAGGGGAGGGTTAGGCAATCTTTTGTTCTTTGTGTCTGCAGCACAGGCATTTCCCTGGTGCTGTCCCCTGTTTCCCCAGGGGTTTGTGCTCAGGCGTGGTTGCCCTTTGGGTGCCCCCAGCTCCCTGCTCTGGCAGCACAGCTGAGGGCTCCCTGAGCTCCAGCCTGCTGAGCCACAGAAATGACTGGCCACTCCTCTTGGAGGGATGAAAATTATGGCAGGGGCAAAGCACATTCTTCCTTTGGCCACCAGTGATGAAGGAACATTTCTTTTCTGTTCTTAAGAGTTTGCCTGAGCCAAGCAAGGTCAGAGCTGTGGCTTTTCTCTGGATAAGGGAAATTTCTAGAATTTGTAGGAGGTGGGTTTTTTCCTGCCATCTTTTGAGATTTGCTGATAATTTTTGACTAGAAGGAAATTCTTAAAATCTCATACATATTTGTCTGGTTGTAGGAAGTCTGATTTGGGTTTTACCTCATGCATCCTACCAGAGTCAGTCAATATTTAATAGCTAAATTTGGCTGGCTGTTGTGCTTGGATAACTCTAGTTACTGTGGCTGCTACCACACTGTTGTTGGAAGCATATTGGTTACTAGATGTTGTACCAGAGTAAATACTAATAAATTTGGTGGTTGTGGAAAGGAAGTTTAATCCAAAAGCATCCCAGCCAGTGAGGAGGCACACAAGGGCTGTACTCCTTCTTTTGCTGTACCCAAAGGCTGGATGGAGTCAGGCAGAAGAGAGGTGGTGAAGGCTGAATGCAGGTTTGAGGTGCTTTATGTGTGTGCCTATTTCTGCCTTTAGGAAAAGGGTGGATCCTTGGCCAGGGCAGAAAAGTCTTCTTAGAAATGCTGGACATAAGTATGGTGTCCTTCAGGCACCAGTAGGTATAACTATAATATANGAAAGTTTGCTGGGGTTATTTTTTCCTTAACCAAGCAATAACAAGAAATTTAATAAAGATGCACCTCATGGCTTGTGCTTGCTTTCCCAATCACCTCAGATTTCTCATCTTTTAAAGCTGAGAATAAACTAAAGAGCTTCAGGGTATTGCTCTGTGGATCTGAATATTTGTACCAAGAGCTGTATGTCCCACCTATACTTCACAATTTAGATAAACCATTAACATGCCATTTCCTTAGTTCGTTCTGCTAGTTAATAACCCAGTACTCACTGAAGTTATCCTATCAGGTATATCTAAATACTGATTGTGCTGTGGAAGGCATTGTGAGGTATGCTTATTGTATTAATAATAACAACATAAAAGAAATCAGTACGTCAAAGTATAGTCAGAGTTCTATTGTACACAAAAAGTCGGTTTTACAGTACATGAGATACACTCTCACCTTCTTCCCCTCCAAATGATCCTAAATATACTTCTTTATTTTACATGGCTTGTGATACGAAACTGCTTATAAAGATGGTGTCTGATGTTACAGTTGCATCTTTTAATGTTAAGAAGAAAGAGATACAACTAAGGCAAATGTTGGTAGGTTTGGTCTGTTTGAAGACCAATGCTGGATCCATTTAAACTCCTTCAAACTGCTAAAGCATTACAATGACTGTGTGTGGCACTGGGAACAGGACCATACATGCTCAACAGCTACTTATTTTTTAAATACCCATCCAAGTAACACGCAGCATTTTGAAATCTAACTTGTGTGGTCTAATTATGCAATAATTTTTATAATTTAGGCCCCAATATTATGAGCTTCTCCACAATTATGGCTCTACCCACGCATTTCTCAGTGCACGATAGGGAAGACTTAGGGGCCAGCTCTGTTAAACATACATGCATATGTTTTAATTTTTTAAATTTTTACTCTGAGACTTTAAAATGCACTTAATATTAAGAGAAGGCTCAAGAGTCTATCCTGAAGGGGACCTTAGAGGCCTTCATTTAACTAAAGGCACACGTATATAATTCCATGCAGGCTGAGGACCCATATTTATCAGCATTCCAATGATAATGAGTATTACATAAAGGGAAAGGATAAAATAGCAGTAAGCAAAATTTTGCTCCCTCTTGATCTTCAAACACCACCTTTATAATCACTGTACACTGAAAAACATGTATGTGTGTAAGAGTTGGAGAGATCAGAGGCTTAGACTGCAAGATTTCCAAAGATACTCAAACCATCCATGCAAGGGTCAAATGACAGGTAAACGTACAACTAAAAACATGAACTTCATTATGAAATCATATAAAACTGCAATGGTGAAATTTTCTACTTGATACTATTATAAAAAAAATTGATGCATTGCAATTAAACTGTTTAGCAAAACAAGACAAGGAAATTAATGAGCAAGAATAATCACCACAATTCATTGCTAACTACAATTTACACTGAGTAGTACTTTTTTTTTCTAGAAAACACTTATTTCTCTATGCCCGTTTTCTTTCTCCTCTCAATCTGCCATTCCAGCTGTGCACAGACCTTGTCTGACTTCTCTCTCTATTTTTCTACTTGCTTAAATTTTATTTCTCCCCCCTTTTTTTATTCCATTCTCTGCAGCAGAGCTCTTTCCACCCTGTCAGGCCCTGTCACCAACCCCTGCCCAGCTCACTGCTGAGAGTGGCATTGGACAGCAGCTGGAAATGGTGTGACACCATCACCCTCTGCTCTCCCTGCATCTTGCAGCTCTTGAAGAATCAGATAAAACATGAGAAGAGTAGTTCACAAGAAGTAGTTTTGAGGGCAGTCACTTGCTAATTAGAAACAGCAAAACAAACCCAGAGGATGCTCTTGGTGTGCATGCACAATTGTGTCAGCCCCACTGAGGAAAAGGTAAAGCCCAGAGTGGAGCTTAACTAACGGAAACAACTTGGAAAATATGAATAATGATGGCCGTACAAAAATTGTTCATTCCTTCATTAATTTTAGGGAGAGCAACAACTAAAGAGGTACTTATAAAAAATATTTCCCACTGAAACAACTACAAGAAAGACAAGATAGTTTTAGGGCTACTTTCCAGAAACTTTGTTTTTACCAACTCTCTAATTCAAGAAGGTAAAACCATATTTGACAACATATCCTAATTTCTCATTAAATACTCTAAATGCAAACAAAATTATCTAGTCTATTTAATTCTAATTTTATGGATTTTTATTTTCTCACACTTGCATATCTTGCCTCATTTTCTATAGGAACTTAAAGTTATAATATATAGGTCACCACTTCCAGGCACACATCTACATTCATATTTTTACAGTCTGTAAATGAGACACAGTGGCCTGTGCTGTATAAAACCATTGGATTTGTTCAAAAATATATGGGAAATTCAGCAAAAAAAGGACAGCTGGATCATTATTTCATATCTGAATGCAGCATGTTGTGTTATGAAAATGTGAGGATTAAGTCAAAGAATGCAGTTTCACTGCATTTTTTAATGAGGAAATCTTGTTTTTACAAACATTTCCAGAGATTAAATCAAGCTAACTTTTTATTAATTTATCTAAGCTACTCGTTCTTTTGAACAAGCCTTTTTTTTTTAGAATATACCCCAACTGTAATTTATCAATTCTTTTATCATCAAAAGTTATTGTTTAAACCAGGAATAGCTTTTAAGCAGAGCTCGATGGTTAATCATGCAAAACAAAAAAAAAAATCAAAAAAACCCCAAAAAACAAACAGTAATTTCTCATTCAAGTCACAAGTCCACAAACAGGGGATGTGAAAAAGGAGCAGAGGAGGAAGAGGGTCACCTGTGTCCTTTGCAGGTTTTTTTTTCAGTAGAATATTTGGGGATCTTTCATTTCATTAAATGAAATCTTATCTTTAATTCCCCAAGGTATGCACCTTGCATCATCAGGCATTACCACAGTAATGATCAGAAAACATTTTGTAGGCTCACTGTAGAAAATGCAGCTTGTTCCAGCAATAATTTCTAATTTATCTGTCTTCCAAATTTCAAAGTGTGGGTCAGGAACAATTCACACCTTCCAGTGTCCCTCTGCAGAAGGAAAGAGGGAATGAACCCTGCAGGCTCCCTGCAATGCGCGTGGCCCTGAGAGCTCAGAGCTCCTGCTAAACCCAGAACGTGGCATTTAATGATCCTCAGGAGGCCAATACCGTCCTCAAACCACTCAGCACAGTTCCAGTTGCATTTGTCCTCGTGGTCTCTGCAGCTGGCATGGCAAGCCTGGCCATGATATCCGAGTCAGCACTGCTTGTGTTCTATCCAGAACCAATGCCAGCCCACTGCACGGAGTGACCACAATGCAGAAAATTTACCACTCAATTCATCTTCACCCCCTTTGGATTATTAATGGTTTTAGAGATTTATCATATTTCTATTTCTTTCCCAAACTGGATATTTATATTACAATAGCCTCTCTTTACATAGAAAAAATTAAAATCTCCTTTTTTGTTGTTTTTTAACCTTTGTTGTGCTCTCTGTTCTTTCTCAGTGGTTTATCAGAAATGGGTAGAATAGCAAAAATGTGGGCATCTGAACAGGTACAGGGATTAAAAAAAATAGCTTTCTGTTAAAATAACTTTCTTTTCCAACTGTTTATTACATTGTTTCCCTTTTTTATTACTGCTGCAAAGAAAGGTAAGTTTTTAGAGGACCGTGCACAAGAATTCCAACATCTCCATCCTGAACAGTCATAGCTAATATTATATCATGATAATTACTATGCAGTCTTAGAGTTTGGGCTTGCTTTTCTTCCATATGCTTCATTTTACATTTATCTAAAGGTATTTACATCTGTCCAGTCCCTCAAGTCACTGCAACCTAGATTTTGCATTTTCAGAATTCCTTCAGTCCTGAAGAACAACAAAATAGATTTCAAAACCATTTTGTGGGAAATTCCCATTAAATATATCTGGTTCCTCAAAAGAATGAGCTGAAACCTGCAGGGCAGCTGGGATGGAGGGAAGGCAACAGACACAGCTCCATTCTGTGCATAATTCAACAAAGTGCCAAGCCATGCTTGTGGAATCCTTTGCTGTGCTGGTGCTGCTGGCTGACAGTGTCAGCATTTTTCAGCATTACACCACTATCAGCCTGTACTGGGACTCTTTAAAACAGCTGAAATAAAAGAGCTCTTTCTGCATATTTATGCCATCCTGCTTTGAGCACTTCCTGTTGGCCCCAGTAAATCTCTGCTAAATTTCAATCGACTCTCGTGGTGTTCCAGCTGTTAGATAAACTTCCAAGGATATTTTTGTGACAGGTACAAACCTACACAGGAAATCTCAAGAAGAAATCCTAAATTAATTATATGTCAACATTCAAGCCACAAGAAGGAGCAATTGTCATAAATTTTTGGAAGTTAGAATCCAATTTTAGTTGTGAGTGCAAAAAAGTTCACTGACTCATTTGTGATTCAGTGCCAATAAAATAATATATTTCATATTCTTCAGCAGTTTGCTTTGGCTAAACATAGAAGGGAAGCTAAGAACAGTGAGCTGTATACTTAAACCACATAAAAAATTAAGATACAAACTAATAACATTGTAGACTTACAATTTATAATTCGGAATTGCCTAATCTTAGCCCACCTTTTTGAAAACAGATACAACATAGAAACTGATTCTGTGTTAAATGAAAACATCTTCACCTTTACCTAAAAATCTGATAATGGTACTAAGAACATCTTTCTGCAATTCCCAACAGCATGGACTCCATCTCTCTTCTCTCTCCCAAACACGGTGCCTTTCATGTGTTTTGTGAGTGCTGGTAAGGACAAGTAAGGAAGCGCTTGAGAGGGCAGAGGGTGCTGTAACAATACTAACCCACAGAGGATTGCCCATGTTTCCTTGGCTTTAGCATTGCTGTGGAATTCTTGACAGCTTTTGCCATCCCTCGGCACTGTGTCCTTGGAGAACCTGCGGGCGGTGTCGGGGACACGCGGGGTGCGAGTGCTCTGCAGCGGCACCGGCTGCGCAGCTGGCACAGCTTCCGCATCCTGTTCTCCCAACATCCCTAACATTTTCCTGCAGTGCTGTTGGGGTCCATAACCCTTGCTGTGCTCCCCAGACGTGCTGTCCCAGCAGCAGAGTGGGTTTCTCTCCAGGTCCACCCCTGTGGCAGCCAGGGCAGAGCTCCCAACCCCGAGCAGCTGAAAAAGCCAACAACTGTGTGTGGAGTCAGCTGCTCAAAAGAGACCTTGTGCTCAAAACTGGCAGGGGGCCCTTCCCAAACCTGCCTGCCTAACAACAAAAGGGCGAGTTTTGAGTCACCTGTTGTCTCAGTACAGAGAAAAATGTGTCATGGCAAGGGGAGAGAGGGAGAGGGAGAAAAACCCATGAAGCTTTGCAGGCTGCACTGCTGGATGCAGCTTTGTGGCACATGTGGGAGATGCTTGTGGTCCTCGTCCTGGCACCAGGTCTGTCCCAAGCTCTGGCAAGCAGCCGAGCACAGGGCGCTTTTCCAAACCCTGCAGCCACTGCTCCAGCCCTCAGCAGAGCTCGTTGGATACGGAGCCCAGGGAAGAATCACTGCTCCAGACAGGAAAGCCCAAGCAAGGAGCTGCAGCCACCTTCCTCAGGCAGAGGCAGGAGGAAGGAAGCAAGGCAGGGGACCTGCTTTGCAGCAGGAAGAGCTGCAGTTCAGAGGGAGAGCAGGATAGATCAGGCTATTGACAGGAGAGGCAAGGAAACAGTGAGCACACACCATGGCCACGAGGCCACGGCTGAGTATTCTCTTCATAAAAAATGTTCTTTCACACAATGCAGGTAACATTCCCTGTGCTTTACTGAGTACTTTCTCTTCCCAGACACTAAAAGGATCCATCCAGACTCTTCCAAATTATTTCAGTGGAGATACATCAAGTAGTCCCAGGAAGCAAACACTCGGAGCCCCATCTGCAGCCAAAACTGGGCCCACAGCACAAACACAAATACATCAGAAATCCTGCAGGAACCAGCAGAAACGTACTGCACTTAGCTGACCACCTTGATTCTGTCTCTCTCAAATACCATGGATAAATAACTACTTATGTCACCCTGGGAGAAAAGGAATGTATGATATGGCTATGAAACCACCTGGATTTTTTATATATAAAAAGTGTTTTCACTACTTATGGAAAGCCAGACATGTAAATTACCCTGCCCTTAGCAGGAAAAAATATGTGCCAAAGACCATGCCTAGGAGTAGAACTCGGGAAGAATGGGGGTATGGTCATGCCAGCTTTGCAGTGTTTTCTTTTACAAGCCTCTTTTACTGCTGAGGTGGGGGAGACTAGTGTTATTGCTTCCTCAGAAAGCTGTTCTCACAGGATTTGACTATAGGTCATGAAAATCTTATAAGGTCAGACAATCCTGCAAGATTTTAACAAATTGAAGGTTTAAACATGTTCCCAAGATTTTGGTTATGTCCGTTTCTAAGATGGAAAGTAATCCCTTTAACAATGTGCATTACCTGGGAAACAAGAATTAAATAAAAGCAAATCTGGACAGCTGAATTCAGTACCCTTGAAAGTTTACATAAATTTTTAATCAAATAATTTATCTCCTTTCAGCCTTTCCACATGGACAGATACAGGTGGCACTACCAGCAAAACTACACCTGCATATTCAGTATGGAAGTAAATAGACATGGCCTTTTGCCTTGGTGCTGATTCTGTGAAGATCATTCTGCAAGAGTAAGACACAACCACATCCTATGCCATTAGAGGTCCCTTCAAGGCTGATTGTTAGCATTAGAACATTAGCACTCTGGGTATTTATCAAAATGTGGACACCAGAGTGGCTTGAAGTAGTTTCACTTCCTCTTAAATGATAATAAATTGGCAGCGTGAGTGTTGACTGCCTGCAATGCAACTTCATTACTTCAGAGGTTAATGGAGCAACCTCTCTCTGTTGATCTTCCTGTCACCATTGGCTACAAAAAACTCTCTGACACAGTGCAGTTTTCAGGAGAGGCACAAGTACAACAGAGATTAATCACATCAAAAAGAATACTGTCCCACTCCATTATACTCTGCAAAGCTGGTGTGCAGCAAATTGCAGTGGCCAGCAGTGTCATCTGCCTTGTCTGACAATGAAATCAGCATAAAAAGAGGTGATGATGCTGTATTAGAGACAAACACCTTTCAAACATCTTAGGAAAAAAAAAAAAAGGAAAAAGAAAGAAAAAAAAAGTGAAATAAAGGAAAAAGAAGGAAAAAAGATAAATAAGAAATGCAAGGAAATGAGGAGAGGAAAAGGAAATTTTAAAAAAAAAGGAAATTAAAAAGAAGAAGAGAATACTTTAATTATGATGCAAATACTGGAGCCACTGACCTTGAGCTATTTTGCACTAATTCTATAAAATTCCTCTTGTATTTCTTACAGAAAGCTACACAGTGAATTAACCAAACTATTGTTCTTTTGAACGCTGGATTCATGATTTTGCAGGAGATGAAAACTGACAGGAGTAGAGTAGGAGGTGGCCATGAGATTCAAAGAGGACTACATTTAATGCTGGCTAAGTGAATAACCCTCTGAATGAAAATGTATTCATTTAGGGAATTTTGCCTCTTCTTGTTACAGGTTACTGCCCTGAAATGCCTGGCAGGCATGTTAACTTCCAATAATTCATAACTCCTGCTGATCACTAACAACACAATGATGTCCCTCACAGCTCTGGACAGAGACCATTGCCCAAGCAAGCTGAACATTCTGCACATCCTATACACAAACACTTGGAAGTCACTTCCCAGAAGGGAGGTTACTCCTGTCCTACCAGCAGCATCTACTTTGTCAGGAGCACAAATTCACAATACACCCAGGTTAGTTTGCTTTTTGTGAGCATGTGCATGAAATACAACGGCTCGTTGGATTTTGTTCAATATTTCTGTTCTCTCCAGCAGATTAACAGATGAACAGGTAACTAAAAGTGCATCAGACATGCAATTACAACACTGTAAATGCATGCACATATCCAGTAATTACATGTGTAGTTGTGCAAACCATTCAGGGGTGTTTCAGGTCACTTGTCTCCACTCTCCACTTCTCAGCCCCACCAGTGCTTGGGATGGGGCTTAGCCTGTCTGACAACACCTGTACAGCAAATACATCAAACTCTTGTTGAACTCGTATCTTTTGGAGGTCTCAATTAGAAGTGAATACTTTTGAGCATGAACCCCATCAGCCTGAATGAAAGTATCAACTTCCTACACACACACAGTGGCAGGCACTTGGACTCCTTGTTAGAAGAAACACTGATAATAAGGAGTGTCTGCTGATAGCATAAGGGAGGAGGACCCTACTGGAAATTATAGGAGATAAGGAAGATTGGGATTTCTTGCTGGAGAAGCAAAGCGGGGGTGAGATTCCAGGACAGAACTCCTCCAAACACCAGAGCAAGTGTATCTTCCCAGCCTGGGACCTAAATGTTGTGAACAAGACAGGAGTTCAGTGTTCAGCTCTGATTGTGTCAGTGGCTCCTTTTGAGACCTTGGGCAAATTGCTTAATTTCTATCAAGATTTTCTCAACTGTAAAAACCAAAAAAGCTGCTACTAAACCCGGAGAAGTCCCTTTCAAAGTATAGATCAAAGCAGAATGTAAATTCTACACTTTCTTCTGCACTATTACACCATTTTCAGTTTCTTTAGGTTGATAAACATACACAGCATTATCTGAATCAGGCTGATAAGGAACCATGGCTTACCTTTTAAAAGCATAAATAGTGGATCTGGATGGCAAATTTGAAAAAAAAGTGAAATGTTTTACTTTCACAAAGTATTCAGTCTCTCCCTAACTTAAGATCCAAAACTGAGGTTCACCAGTTTGAAGTCAGGTTTTTAACGGCTGCTATGCTGCTGTGGAAAGATAACCCTTTACGGAAGGATTTATATAAGAATTAGAAAGACACCTCATCCTTGGAAGTGCTTGAGGCCAGTTGGATGGGGCTTTGAGGTACTGGTCTAGTGAAAGGTGTCCTTGCCCACGGCAGGGGGTGGAACTGCATGAACTTTAAGGTCCCTTCTGACACAAACCAGTCTACGATTCTATGAATTGAAGAGAAAAAATTGGTAATTCAGTGCCATGTTGGCTCCATGAATGTTAGAGCTGAGAGCATTTCTCCCATAAATATGCCAAAATCAAACCAGGCATTTAAGATTACAGTGCTGCAGGTTCTAAAACCCCATTTCTAATACCTCAAAAAGATACTGTCCTACAGAAAAGAGTTTGGGAAACTGCACAATGGCATACCAATATTAATTGAATATGAGAGTGTAAAACAACTCTTAAACATGGGAAAACTCCACCTCTGCATGCAAAGAATACCAGATGCAGCAATATACACTTCAAAGCTCCATTGCTGCAGACAGAATCAGCCACAGCTTTCTTTGTAGACTTTCCTTTGAAAAAGGAACTTTATGGGTAAGTGGGTGCATAACCACTCACAGCTACACAAAGTTGTTCATCCTTATACCAAAACACTTCATTTTTGCTCCAGTCAAAAACAGCAGCTAAAGAGTGGCTGGTCTATAAGTTAAGAAAATATTTTTGGATATCAGTGAGAATTTAATTCCAGCTTTTCTTCAATGACCATAGATTTTTTTTTGTACTTATTTTTTATATTTCTAAATCAAGTTCAGCTCTACTGAAACATTGCTGCTGCAATGCCAATAGATAATACAATGCACTGCTAACATAATGTTTAAAATTGCATAATTCCATCCTGCATCACAATGAATACTGCTGTGGATACGTTTATATAAAAGCACTTCACTTGAGCAACCCAGAGGAAGTAAAAGCCTATTAAGTATTTCAGAATCTCTTCAGTACCACCACCTAATGAAACACATGTGACCTTGGACAAAGGTAAGTTTTAAGAAATATGAAACTTGTATCAAAAATCCCAATATGACAGCAAGTTTTATGTTTTCTGATGAAGGAGTATCTTACTACTGATATCAGGTGTCAGTTTTTATTGATGTTATGTATGGTTACAGGTTCCTTATCCCCCAACACTGGAGCACATCAGGGCACTGAGAGGGAGCAGTTCCCATTCTCAGCACATCACTGGAGTTAAAGCAACATCCTGAATTGCAGAAGTAACTGAGTACAGACAGTTTATAAAACAACTACTGTTAACTACATTTTAATTATATGTATGGTTCAAAAAAAAAGTCTATGATAGGTAAAATAATCCTAAGTATTCTAAATATTTCAGAGTAAGGAAATATTCTGGATCTTTAGAATAGATTCTGACTTTGCATTCTCAATTTTTTTCTCTAAAAACTTTTCAGTTTTTTCTTAATTAGAATTTTTAACAACCAAAGACAGAAAACTTAGATGGAAATCTATACCAATGTATTTTTCAATGAAAGGCAGACTTTAGAAGGATTTTCTTTGTAAAAAAGCAACACTTTTTTGATCTTTATCTCCATTTGCATGGTAGAAGCATTCAAAGGAGTGAAGTATTACAGTCATTAGTAAGTAAAAGAGATATCAAGTGTACTAAACTCAAAGATTATCCATCAGAAATGAAACAAAACAAAGACCCTACAAGTATAAGATAGGCTCTTTTTCTGCTGGCTGAAATCTTTCATACGGTATATAATGCTGGCAAAACAGAATTTTTCTATTCACCTTTTCCCTATTGAAAAGCAATGCTCTCTTTATCTAACCTTTTCTAAACCACCATTGAAAATTGTATTTTCTGACTCAAACAAAACATTGTTTTTCTTTCTGCCTCATATGGCTAATAATAAAGACTTGAGGTAAATCTCCCTACAGCTGCTTTCAGTTCATTTTAAGTCAATGAAACCTATATAATCCTGTAATACAGTCAATTGTTTCTTTTCCACTAGGCCTGAAGGGCTGCAAGCTTAGAAAGGGAAGAATTACTGTTTTGCTTTTAAGCACCTATTAATATTTTGCCCCTCCAGCAGTTCTTTTTTTCCCCCTTTGAAGCCTTTTTCCCACTAAATTAATGTTTAACAATTAAATCAAGCTGAAGGAGATCTTAAAAGATCTAGACAATTACTGATTGGGTAGAAGAACAGGCCTTTAATTTAAATGGGAAACATCTCTGAAACGATGGTATGAGACCCCACAACTAATTACATAATTTTCTGCATCTGAGAAAACATGAGCTGAGAGAATGCAAATAGAGACACACATGGAATACCAGGAAGAAAAGCTGGAACTCTAACATCTTCCTATCATCTTTGAGAATAGAGCAACTTGTAGAAAAACAAGCTTTGAGCTACTAGATGGCGTAAAAATATAACTTAAAAATTTTTTTTTCAAGGGATGGCATCTCTTTTTCAGGCAAATATTGCCAATACACCCAGAAAGGCAATCCTAAGTCTCTGTGTAAACATCACAAGCAGGCCTAAGAGCCCTTTCAAAAGTGTGTATTCTTTGTATATATAATATACTTCTGTGCACTTGTGAGATAGAAGTGTTCTGTGTTTCCTGCTTTCTTCCATAGCAATGTGTACGTTACCTAAAAATATATCCACAGTAAGGTATGATAATGGAGGTTTTCTCTTAGGCCTGGATAAATAGAGTTTGCTCTGAATGAAAATCCTGAAGCTGAACTCAATTGCTGGCTAGTGGCCAAGTCCTTTGTCAGACCCTCCGAACACCGGTTCAGAGACCTGTCCTGCCCCCCTTGATTCAGGCAGTTCTGTGGGCACTGGGATCTGCTCAGACCTCACAAATCAGTCAATGGGTGCTAAGACCACAAACACGGTTCTTTTTGCCTCCCAGCCCAAGGAGAACACTGTGATCAGCCTTGCTTCTTTAAAGGGTCAGACTGAACTATGGCCAGGGAGCATTTGGACCAAATGTGCATTGCTGAGACCTAATTAATGTCAGTGACATCATCCTACATCCAACAGAGGTGCAGAAGCACCTAAGGGCACCTACTAGGGCATCCAAGAAAATGATGAATCGTACCAGCAGGAACTGGATATGTCCATGGTGTGAAACTTCCCACACTGGACATGTGCCTTTTAAGTTTGTCCATCACACCAGCATTGGGGACAGACGTTCAATGAACTGGACACCTAATTTCCCAATAGATCCTCTAAAGTATTTCCAAAGGAATCTGGCTCCCGCTGATCCCAAATATATAAGAAAACAGCAGTTTTAAAGAGAGATACTTTATGTTGGTTCCAGTTAAAACAGAACAGTTGAACTCTCAGAGAACTTGAAGGTTTTGTTTGCAGTTTCAATGTTGACCAAACTATAGCTATTCTTTAAACATTTCAGAAATTGCACATTTTTCTCTGTTGATCTCAAGTACTTCTTACTACAAGACAAGCCCCAGGCAAATGAATTAATAAAAATCCCAACAGATTTTCATGATTCAAATACATGCTTAAAATTTCAGATAGAGTTTTCTCTAATTTAACAGTTTTACTCATCCCTAGATAGAATCAAACATGATTTGAGGGAAGAAGTGTTATTCAGTTTTATGATTCATCAAATAATTTTGAAGCACCGAGCACATTTTAGCTCACCATCTGTTACATAACCTCAATACAAAGTAAAAAATATTCTGGTTTTGGCTACAAACCTGAATTCCATTTTCAGAAAAAGGTTGGGATGACAAACAGACACTATGAAGGACACATTCAGCCAACAAAAAACTCTAGCACTTCCAGGAATTAAGCCTCTCATTCCTACAATAACAAAAACCATCACTAACATAAGGTCATGTCCTTTCCTGCTTTTAATATTTTTTTTAATATAAATTCTTTAGTATCTTTCTATTACTCATTGTAGATGTTTCATTTCACCAAGCCAATTATATTCACAATATACTTCCCAATACAGACTGTAACTGACTCATGAATGTGTGTGTAGCAGAGGCATGTGCACTGAAAAGCAATCTCCAGTCAAATGCCTTCTTTTTGTCCATAGAAAGAGCAAATAGGTAACCTCACATGTGTAATATACACAGCACACTGTTAAAAATCAACAAAGCTGAGAATCATGTATATTATGCAAAACCACGAAAACCACACACCCACACACACACTCAGGACATTCTACAGTAACATTTCATTTATGTTTCTGAAAGGGATTGACTCTCTCAAGGAAATATAAACACTGAGGGCCACCATGAGCACCAGCCCCTCGCAGAGAGCTCAGCACAGGCTCCACTCACAGCTTTGTCCCACGTGTCCCTGTTTGCAATCCTGTGTGTGAGAGGGGCTGCGATGGGTGACACCTCTGGGGCTGTGACCAGCAAGAGGAGAAGACACAGTCAGGGAAATCAGGCCAGAGATCAGGGCTCCCACCACCGCTGGCACCAGCTGGGTGTAGAATGTGTTGGTGGCAGCTCTGAAATGACAAATCTGGGGTGTGGTTGTAGGGTTCTTCCTGAGCAACCAGCACTGATTTACCTGCTGCCGCTTTTTTCCCTTCTGAGTCAGTCTGCATGCTGCCAGGAGCAGCTGTCACACACATCCAGTACCCAGCCCCAGGGTGCCCAGTGCTGCTTCCCTGCCTGGGCAGGACACGGTCCCTGGGCTGCAAAGCCAGCCCTCCTAGCCAGCAACTTGGGAAGGGACGCACAGGACAGATGCCACCAGGAAAAATCCAATCCCTACTCATCCCACCGAGCTCGGCTCCCACCCAGCCTCAGACAGGCAGTGTGGCACCTGTGCTGTGCCCTCACGTCCTCACTCTTTCCCCTCCATTCCACACCCCAAGTATATCTGATGAGGACACCGTCCTCTGACACCTCTGTTCCAGAGAAATTACAGAACAAGCAAAGATGTTGCTAACACTCCAAGAATGTGCTGAGCTGGGCAGCAAGTTTGCTAAGGATTGCCTGAGAAGGCAGAACCACCCTCCTGGGGCAATCTGAAGGGAGCACAGTATTAAACACTGTTTTTAAATCCATGAAGATAGGGTGGGTCAAGAAGACAGATGATGCAAAAAGCAGGAGAGGGATGAACAAAGGCACAGGCTTTGGGCCAAAGAACAAACCCTCCTCACTGTGTAATGGCAAAGGTGAAGGGGAGCTGGCTGGCAGCAAGAGCCGCTGCAGGGGGACCGTGCCCCCTGCAAGAACTGTGCTCCTAACACAGCAAGAAAGCGATGCAAGGACATCGAGATGTTTCTGTAGTTTGGATTCAACGCGTCCTGTGCAACATCAAAAGTTCAGTGTGAAAGCTTCCATCTCAGCCTGAAGAAGAACAGTGCAAATATTTGAGTTTTGCGAAAGCGGGAGGTTGTTCCTGGAGACGCGGCGCGAGCAGGCCCCGGCAGCCGAGAGCAGGCCCGGGCGGCCGGGGGGGAAAAGGCCCTGGGCCAAAGGCTCAGCTCAGCCTGGGACACTGAGCCAGCCCGGCCAGGGACACTGAGCCAGCCTGGCCAGGGACACTGAGCCAGCCCGGCCTGGGACACTGAGCCAGCCCGGCCAGGGACACTAAGCCAGCCCAGCCTGGGACACTGAGCCAGCCCAGCCTGGGACACTGAGCCACCCTGGCCTGGGACACTGAGCCACCCCGGCCTGGGACACTGAGCCACCCCGGCCTGGGACACTGAGCCAGCCCGGCCTGGGACACTGAGCCAGCCCAGCCTGGGACACTGAGCCACCCCGGCCTGGGACACTGAGCCAGCCCGGCCTGGGACACTGAGCCAGCCCAGCCTGGGACACTGAGCCAGCCCGGCCTGGGACACTGAGCCACCCTGGCCTGGGACACAGCCTGGGGAGCATCCAGCCCGGGGAGCCTCCCCAGAGCCAGGACACTTAGTAACAAATAAATAGCAAACAAAGATGTGCCGGGGACAACAATCAGCTTTAGAAGTTAACAGGAGAAACCTGGAAAGTGTAAAACGTATTTGTGTTGCTAGGCAAAGGCACTGAAACTAATTCTAGAGTAATGCTGTGTCAAGTAGAGTTTTGCACAGATGAATTCAAAGACCAGAAAACAAGGAAGATTAACTGTTATTTAAATTTCCAGACTTGGATCACTCCCATAAGCTTGACAATGAAAAATTAATAATAAGGATTCATGAAGTTTGCAATACAAAGAAAGAGGCCAATGCTATGTTCTTAACAGGCATTAGCTAAGGGGCATGGAAAGGTTTAAACTGTTACCATTCAGAGCAGTGATGATGAGTGAAAAGTGACACAGGAAACTTAGGGACTGTTTTTAATCACTCTTGCATAGCTGTTAAAGGCACAATAAAATGGCAACACGACATTATAAACAGAGCATGTAAAAGAGCCTTCTGTGACAGGGAGAACTGTGACAGACGCCCTTATTAGACAGGTTGGCTTAAGCATTCACTCTGTCACCCTCCCCAGCTGGTCAAATGCTCTCCCCCGTCTCAAAGTGAACTCAGCTTGTTCAGCTTGGCTTGGCCCATCTTTAGGTTAATATTAAAAAGGTGATTTATCAGACAGTTAGTTTAAAAAGCAAAGCAAGCACCAGCAAAAGTGTGTTAAGACTTTTTCAATTTCACAGAAAGGATGTCAGCTTTGTTGTAAAAGCCTCATATGATGTGAAGTACAATTTAAAGAATTTGGGATGCTTGGAAATAGATTTGTAGAAGAGAAACCATCTTCCCACAAAGACACTGGGAGAGGCTAGAGCTTCCTGGAGATTTCTGGTTGTGTCAGAACTGAATTTTGCATATCTGTCTGCAAACCACTCCACAAAAAGCATTTCACAACATTGTGTTTGCCCTGGTTTTCAAAGAATCATAGTACCAATAATTCCCACTAAAGTCACCGGGAACATGCAACCAGTGAAGGGACTCTGAACGGTTATGTAATTTATGAAGAATAAATTATCATCAATCCATTTAGTCTTGAAATGTGGCCTGCAACCATATTAAATTCTAGATGTTATTCATAATTTACAGAAAGCGTTTCAGCACAGAGCCTAAAAGCTTAAAAAAAAAAATCAAGACAAATATTTCTGGTTTTTATAATTCACTTTGGATTCTTATTTCTCTGCCAGATATGAACTGTAATATTGAACATAAAAAAACAACTGTCATTCAGAGTGAGCACTGAAGAATTACAAATTTGTTTCCAGCTGTTATTTCCTTTGGCTATTACATCACAGATGTGCACACATTTATTTTGCTAAAAACTTAATGCATTTAAAGACCACAGTTAAAGAAAATGGGGTCTCCTTCTAATGACTTGCTAGCAATACCTGCTCTTCATAATCATACAACAATATATAGCATGAAGCCCATAAAAAGGAATATTGGTGCTCATGTTATTTAAATTTCTTATTCTTCCTTCCTTTCCCCAAATGTGTACTTTGTTCACCTAATCTCACTTGTCATTTCCAGAAATGTTTAAAACAATGAAAAGAAACTCCTAAAAGAGAAAGATGATTTCCCTTAAGGCTAGGCATAACTGAAGTATTCCAGTTGGAATACTTCAATACTTCAGGAAATAGTATCTATAGTGCTCAAAGATGAAGGATCTTTCACAAGACCTACAGTTTTGGACATTTTTATTTACAGTCCTCTTCCAAAGTGTGGAAGAATATCAATGATTAAGAACAATGACTTTTTGGTAGGTCACCCAACAGAATTAAAAAAAAAACCCCAACAAATAATAAATAGCTTACTAAAACCTTGAAAAGGAAATCAAAAAGCAATTAAATAAATATGATTATATTTAAGTGTGCACTTAATGCATGTAGGAAATCCTCCCAGTTTTTGTAAACAAATGAGAGTGCAAAGAAGAAGTTCACATATAAGTCAACAACCACCTGCACTTCTGCAGACATGCCCCACCTCACCAGGAGGCAGCTGGGTGCACAGTAGACCAAACCTTTCATATGTCATCTCCTGAGATTAAAAAGGAACACACAGCAGTATCTTACTGTTACTATCTTTACTTTTTCAAGCTGTACATTTTTGTTCTGTTACAAAATATTCCACTCTCATGGCTTAGAGCAGCTGCAGACAAGCCACAAAATTATGCCACTACTTCCCTGACTTTTTCATTTTATTGTATTCAACTGTTTTTAAAGGAAATACATCTGAAAGTCTTTTTCCTCAACAAATATCTCCTTATATAAAGATTGTCTGTGAAATAATTAAGATTGTTCAATGCTAACCTAGAAAAGGATTGCACAACACTGACAAATAACCCCCTAGACATAAGGACATGGCAAATGACACAATGTCAAAAGCAAAAGGAGGGAGACACCTGCAAATTAATTCTGTCATCTGCTCCCTGCTCACCCACTCACATCACGTGGGACTGAAGAATGAGGGACCTCACCTCAGCAGGGTGGTGAAAGGATCAGAAGAAAGGACAAAGCAGCAGCTGATCATAACAGTTACAACTGAAAATTGGAAAGGAAAAGCACAGGGAAAATTGAAAAACTGAATTTAAATAGAGATGGAGAAAGAGAGAAGAGATAAAACAGCCCAGGCAGTTAAAGAGGGAAGTCTGCATTAGAAGAAAAGCAGGGGTTAGCTCAGTGTGTTAAACAAAGGCAGCAGCAGACTTACACCTGAGGGACCCTCTGTGCCAGGGCACACTGAGGGGACTGAGGGGTGGCACTGCTGCTTCTGAGCCTGCAGAGCAATCCCCCAGCTCTGGAAGAGGAAGAAGGCAGGTACAGGCACGAGTGATATCCACCATCCCTGCTGAACTCCACTGGAAGCCTGCCAAAAAGTGAACACAGCTGAGGATTAATTACCTATGAGCAAACTACCATTGCTGAGCAAATCCTTTCCTCCTCCCTGTGCCTGAGAAACTGGAAGAGGGAAGACTGAAGTGCAGAGGTCGTGCAGGACCACCCATCTCCCTGAGGATGGCTTTGTGGCTCTGGAGGATGCCCTGGGACATTTGCTGCTCCCTTCACGCAGGCAAACCACACTGTTCCTGCTCACTGCAGGCTAAAACATCAACAAATGGAGCAACCAGCAGGGAAATTTTCTGTATTTCTTGTAGGCTTTTTCCCATTAGTGTTAGAGTGGGTCCTAACATCAGGATACAGATGCCTGGCTGAAAATCTGCAAAGTTTACCTGACAGCGTGCCTTTAAGGAAATATTTGTGTGGAGAAGGGCTAGGTTTGTGGGAATCTACCTTAGGGTATTCTTATCAATGCACATTTGCTTTCCCTCCTTGGGAGCAGGTACCACTATCAGTGTAAAATGATAGCTTAATTGTTGGAGTACTTACATGGTTTTAATGAGTAGCTGCTTAAATGGTCCAGCAATTCCACACACAAATATTTGACCCCAGGGCTACAGTAATTTATGGACCTCCCAATTACAGAAAGTACTCTTTTTTTTTTGCTTTGTACTTGGACTGTTCCTTTTATTACTTACTCCATATCCTTTCCCACTGTTCCCCTATGGAGCTTCAGGTGACTGTGGGAAATGACAGAGGGAGATGTACATTAGCCACACATATGAGGGAAAAGGGTCTATTTCTTTACAAACCTGGCAAAAGAAATACAGGAATTACGGAGAAGTTTATGCGGAAAAGTTCCAGGTAACTTCTTTTTTTCCTAGAACAGTGCAAAAAGGGATGTGAGCTAAAAAATGGAATCCAGAGCTAGAGGCTCAATATAATATATGTATTTTCCCATAGTTAAATGTGAAATCCTGACCTTTTAGGTGTCAATAACTGCTGTAAATGTTTATGAGAGGGGAAAATGGAAATTCTCATCTAATTCAAGTCATGTCAGAAACATATTTGCATTGTCCACAGTGATATAGAAACTGTATCAAGCACAGCCTGATCATATTAAAATTTTTAATTACAAAGTCCTATGCAACTATGAACAAAGTCTTTGGAGGTTTCTTCATGAAGTCCAACTTAAGACACATATTCCAGTACTTAAAAACTCTTGCTGTTTATGGTAAGGGATTCATTAAAGTACTTTCAAAATATAAATTATGTATCTTGCATATAATATTTGCAAAATCTGCTTTAAATGTGTGTTTCTCAGTGCTGATAATACTACAACAGAATTGGAAAAGAAGAAAGCCAAAAATAATCTCTGTCTAATGAATTTCTAAATAGTTTTCAACTATTTGGATGAGCTAAAAATACACAGCTTGGATGAGGAAGGATAGCTTTGAGCTAAAAATAGCAGAAGCAAAAAATATGTACGACAAAACAAAAAAAAATCCCAAATCATTCTTAAGAATTTGTGCAGAGCTTTAATATTTATAACCTCTTTTCCCAAGCAGAGCTTCAAAACACAAAGAGGACGTGAAATTGATAACAAAGAAAAGACGCCAAGAATGTACAAAATAGAAAGAATTTCTGCATTCCTCCTGTGAACATGGAAGTCCTCCCTCTGAAGCAATTTATCTTGGCTGATGAGGGATTGGTGGGTGTGCCCAAGACAAAACTCGTCAGACAAAGACATGTTTGTTTGCTTTTCATTTATCTTGAAGTCAGAAGCACAATATGTGTCAGTGCCAATGTGGGCCTTTCCAGATCTTCACTCTGCAGTGGGATATGAGATGAAGAGAAATTTTCTTCCAAAGGGAGGATAGGTCTGTAACTAACTCCATGGTTATCATAAATTTGTATAATAAGTAGCCTTTGGAATGGCTGTACAAGCATAGTGAAAAGCATTCTAAACAGATAAGACGAATAAAGCCTGAAAGACAGAGGTGACACAGTCTGTTCCACCTCCTCCAGCAGAATAATGGCCTGCTCATTGCTACAACTATTGGACTACAGGGCCTTGCTCCCTGCAGTGATGTTCCACCCCAAAGAAACGTAGATCCTTAAATTACCATAAATTAGCCACTCAGAATCCACTCCAGCTAAAAACTCAAGCCTAACTGGAAGACAAACTTGCTTGTCTTATGTTTTGATTCCAGTCTTGCACACACTAAATATCTGTCTTTGAAGGTGAGATATTATCCAAAATTAATAGCTCTGGGAACATGACAGCAGAAGTTGTTGCTTAGGAAGATGGAATGGGTGAACTGATACATACAGTTTTTAATTTCAATTGTCCATGCTTCCATGTGGACAAAAATTGACCCTGAAGGCTGCATTCCCAGTAAGATCAAACAGAGTATAATTATCTTTCTGTTTAGAATAAGATTAAAGATCTCTGGAAGACAGAGAGCCAACACTTTACTTCAAAGATAGGTATGCAAATTTATTCTCACAAAACAAAACAATATAAAGTGAAAAATCACAAAAAATTGTCTTGGATCTCTACTAGTCAACATTGACTTTCTCAGAAAGGAAGTCCAAGAGATCCATCAGCAGAAATTCTTTGTAGATGAACTACATGTGAAGTGACCAGTTCAAATCAATTTATCAATGCCACCTCTGGATTTTCATGCATTGTATCTGATATTACTTTATATTTTTAACTGCACCTTGTTTTAAGATTCAAAGAGCATAGAATTAACGCACTGGACATTGATCTTCATTCTGTTTTGTACAGTCAAAAATGCAAAGCAGAACTTCTGGAAATTGGGAAGCTTTGAAATGCTGAATTGTTGCTACACCACTCAGGGTTAAATTCTGCCTTGTCTGCTTTTGAGAGATTGGCAACAAAAATAAGAATAGTACCACGATAATCTTTCCTCTTCATGAAATTTGACTAATTCTAGTTACTTTTATACCCTTATTAATCTTTTGGGATTACTAGTTTTAAGCTACGCAAAATAAAATGTATTATCTGATGCAATCATTTGATGAAATTAATGGGCTGCATTGTTACTACAGAAAATGAGTGTTCAGTACCCCAGGGAATGAGGGCCTAGCAAGGGGATAGCAAGGCATTGCTTTTTTGTCCAAAATTTAATGGTTACATAATATTTACTGTTACCCACCCATGTATTAAAACACATAATGCAGTTGGTATTTAACTGGAATTTGTCTCATTCTCAGAATAGCCCATGGAGATTTTATTTACTTACAAAGACATTGAAGAAATAAGATATCCACTGCACTTGCATAATTCCTGGTCAAGACCTAGGGCTGGCTTTAGGCTGTATGAGCTTTAGAGGACTTACAGCCTCCCTGTTGGAGTGTGCCAAATCCTACCAAAGCCTGAATTTTAGCCCTGCTATCCTCAGTCCTGGATAGAATTCTATTGCAGTTTTTTAGTAAGAAAATCAGAGGGAATCCCTTAAACTCTGTGGCAATAAATGGCATTTGATAGTTTGTCCATGGCCTATTTTACCACAGGAAGGACACATGATGAGGGTGAGGTCCGTGCCTTCCAGAACAAGGCGGGGAGAAAAGCGTCTGCCTAAAAAAGATGGTACAAGGAATTTATCATGAGTTTCAGAAGGAACAACAATATAGTTGGTTTTGTTACTTTTCCCTCTTTTTTCCTGCATTCAGCCTCCATCTCACATGCCTGTTACTCAAATATTCAAAAACCACTATAATGCCCTAGATCACTACAAGAAGCATTTCTGTTTTCAGAGGTAAGTCAGCAAAAGAACATTGTATATGAAATGTGGACTCTCTTATGCAACTTCTGACATTTATCTTTTAAGCAGGCAGTGACTGCATGGCACAAAATAAAAGCAATTGAGTAGCAAAGCTCAGCAACAATGGGGTTAGAAGGAAATTTTGAACTGACTGCAGGGCAGCAAGTTATCTTTTTCTACAGGCTTGACTCCTTGAAAAATTATATATCTTTTCATAAGGTTAATAAAAAATGCAAAACATTCATAAATATGGTTCTAAGCTACTTCAAATGTAATACTGTAAATCTTATTACAGACTTCAGATGTAATTGTTCTGCTGTTTGTCTCATAACGCTGGGCCTCTTAACTTTATATGGTTACAAAGGGGATTAATTTTGCTTTAGTCCTTTGTTTTCTTTTGCTAATAAAGACCAGACTTGTTTATTCATTTTCTTTCAAGTACTTGTGTTTCTTATAGCATGAGCTCATACAGATGTAATATAGAAAATCAGTATAAAAGTCTAGATGGTTCAGGTAAAGTACAAAAATTTGGACAACTGAAGAATCATCAGAAGCTTTGGGGATCGTTCATTCCTCTTTTATTTTCTCTTATATTTCTCATATTTCTTCTTATATTTATCTACCTCTATATTTACCTTTTATTTCAAACTAATAGAAACTTTTTTTCTCTCCTCCTGACTTCATATGGCTTCCTCTCAGAATCCAATTTTCTCTTTCCAAAATATCCCCTACAACTGAGAATACCTTGCTATTAAGGCCTTATAAGTCCATTTTCTTTAAAGGTCATCTTGACAACAAGGATGTACATTTCCAGAAAAGCCCATCTGATCCTCCTGCCAGCTGAAACCCCCTGTGGATGTGTAGATCTTTGCTGGTATGAATGTGTAGGTGTATGGCAGATTTCCCATATGGCATCTCTAGATCAGGTCCAATAGTAATAACTTCAAAATATACATTTTGGAAAAAAAAAAAAAAAAAGAAAAAGATTTTGTAAAGCAGTAGAGTAGAAATGCCTTCAAAGTTTAAAAATAACATAAATATTAATGGAAATTATTTTGTATTGCGTGCCCCTAGCCTGTGCTATGAACCTGAATACAAAAGAATTATGAACAAAAATAGCAGCTTAGGTAAGTGCCAAAAATGAAATTAAAATGTGCAACTGAACTAAGTGTTAGAATCAATACAGATTTTGGTACTCTCTTTTGCAGAATGCCAAAATATTAGTTACAAATAGGAGCCACATAGTTTACCTTGACAACATTACTTTACATTCTCTAGCTATAATTCTATTTGAAGGAAGAAATACTGTTTTAAATAAAAGAATCACAAAAACAGGTCTTTTCACTGTATTCTTTTCCAACAACAGAAATGCCTCTGACCTGTAATTTCCTGGACTACAGCTTATGTGCATATTAATGAAGCTCTCACTTGTTATTGGCAAAAATTTTCCTTAACTTAATGAGAGATAAGCTCTTAGAATTCAAATACCAGAAATACCAGAAGGTTTACTTATGGATTTTTTTTCTTTTTTTTACCCATTTGATGCAGTTGTCTAAGGCAGGATGAACAAAACTCAAACATTGCTATGCTGCTTTTACAGACCTTCATCCAGACTTTGTGACTTCATCTCCCCTTCCCCTCTAAATGCACCATGTCCTAAGCACCATACATGCACTTGGTACTAACAAGTTTAAAGTAGGAAGTGATGGTGATGTGATAGCAAATGAATGTTGGCAAAATACCAAATGTCCGGTGTAAAATTTTATGAGCATGCACATTCCAAAGTAATGTGGACACAAGCCATCCACTGTAGTTCATTTTGGCAGAAATATTGCAAAAATATATAATTTTAGCATATATTACAATTCACTTGCAGATACTTAAAAACACATCCATCAACCTCCCCAGAAAGGTCAAAGGAACACATGGGCAGAGCAGATGCAAGAAGAACTGGTGCATCCAAAGACGCTGGTTGAAAACTAACACACAGACAGATGAATCAAAGCTTCTGCACAGGTTCCTCAGTGCTGATTAGAAGCAAAAACACATCTACCATCAGGGAAATGTAAGTGAGCAGGGCTTTGCTGATGCCACTGATGTTACTGCCATCAGGCTGTGCACAGTCAGGCACTTCTGAACCAAATCTCTGTAAATCAAATCTTTGTGCACCAGTGACTACATTACAGACACTCAAACACACCTATGAAACATCTTTATAAATATACTCAAGTCTGCTATGTGTAATATAGGCAATACATAGTAGACACTATAACAGCAGGGAAAAAAGCACAGTAGAGTTGAAAACTTTGTTAAATCATTTGAGCTGGTAGGTTTTGAAAAGAAGAAATCCTTATATTACCCAATTTTATACTTCTAAACACATAGTCATTGGCAATGAGCAGTTTTCAGAATGGATGGAAATATACATCCAAAAAGTTATTATATTAACTCTTATTTATATAATCAATTCCAGTTCACAAAAGGAAATGTGACATTTGCCACCCTTAGAGACCTGTGGCCTGCAATGTTTCTTCATGTCCCAAAAATCAAATTCTTTAGTTGGCAAAAAACACCTGATGCCTGCAAGAACTGACCTCTTGGAATATTCATCTCTAGACATTATTTAATCACAAAGCAATCTAATATCTGTGAAAAAAGGGGAATCTAGCCAAGACTTCGAGATCCTCTGCTATAACTTTCAAACCCACTAACTGTAAGACAAAACTCTTTTTTTAAAAAAATTATATGACATCCCCTCAAAGCTCTATCTGTCCAAGGCTTGTCAGCAGTAAGTGATAAAAGACATTAACAAGGGATGAGCTTTTTTTTTTCTTTTTTAATGAGCTTGCACATTGTGTGTCTACAGGCAGCCTGACCCCTTCTTGTGGCCCTTGGGCTCCTGTTGTACCAAAATAGATCTCCTTTCATGCTCCTTTGGCTTTTGTCAGAACTTTACAAGCTGTAATGTAACAAGTAAACTAAAACCCAAAGAAAATCCTGCTAAGCACCAGCCAAAGTACCAGTATTCATCATGGCTGCACAAGAGTGTCCAAACCCATCAAATTCAGGTCCGCCAGATAACAACAGGTAAAGTTGCTTTAACAGCAGAGGTTGTACCTCATGTGCAGAGTGTCTAACACCTGCTGCTAGTGACTGATCAACAGCAGGCAAAACCAGCCAATGTCCTTTACCAGGCTTTGTGTGCCCAGGATTATCCCCCAGGAATAGGAACCTTCAGCTCAAAAAACAAAAGGCAAAGATCCTCAAGAACTGCTGTGACTATAGAGGCCATAAGAAGTTCAGGAAATGTCTTGCTGGATCACACACCCACAAAATCCCTTTCATAGCCTTTGGATGGTCCATTGGGTCAGCTTCAGGCAGAAGCTAATGGAGAAGACCTCTCACTGTAGAGTGGAAATGGAAAGTAACACTGATTGTCAAAGGTGCCTTGGGAACACTGCCCAAGACACTTGAGAACCACCTCGATGACTTTTTCATTTGTCTCCAGAGTTTCCAGAAGTCTAGACTTACTATCTTGGAAATGTCAGTATCAGACAAATTTATGGTGAGAAGCAAAGTTCATGAGATAATGTAGGCAGGGAAAAGAGGATGTTGAAGGGAGGGAGAGGGAAGAGAGAGATATAGTAAGTCTAGACTTTATTTTTAATATATCTTCCATTTTGTGACATCATCTTGACTTCTAAGGATCTGGTTGATCTTGAGCTCATGGGGAAATAAATCCAGTTCATAGACATTGGCATCAGTTCATTTGACTACGATACAAATTGATAAAAAACAACAAGCCTTGATTTTATCCAGTTCAAGCACCTAATGACCAGGGCTTCATTGTGATCTACATAAGCTAATACCGAACTGAAAAAAAGTATGAATTGAAAGTTGCAGAGAAAGACTGCAAGCCAGGGTCACACAGAAATGCATATATATGATGCTAAACTACCAGGATTTTCTTAAGTGAGTCCTTCACTCAAAGCTGGGGTTAAAAGTAATGTAGGTGACAGTACTGCCCAAGGTTTCTTCCATTCTCAGCATTCATCAGTCCTTAATTCATGGTTCTGTTGAACTTCAGTTGCACTGTACATATTGTACATATTCCTATTCAGCCTGAAAGCAATTAATGCTTAAAAATGTGCCCATTTCACCTGATGAACAGGCTGACCAAAATGAGTTTCCAACCTGTCTGGTTAAACAAAGGAGAAAGGCAAACCTGAAAACATTAAAGGGCTTAAACATTCCCTTTGATTGTCATTAGCTGATTTACATCTGGAAAAGGCATCAGAGAGCATAATGTGACAAAACTAATAGGTTAGGATGTTTGCAGAACAAGAATAATCCTTATGCCATAGACAGGAAATATTCAACTCAGAATAAAGTTTAATGAGGGCAAAATAAAGCCTAGGCATGTGGAAATGCTCCTCTTTGAGGATGTTCTTTATAGCAATTACTCTTCAAAGGTAATGCGTTAATGTTTTTGGCAAAAGATTACAATTAAATCAGATGAATAGTTTCCAGTATTTTTGCATCTAATGTGCTCAAAAATGTTCTTTTTGCTCGTATTACGAATCTGTCAATCTTGTATTTTATTTTGGCAATACATATATATATACTGATTTCAGTTTTCTCAAGAATTTAAAAACATCTCAGCCTATGAATCTAATTTATAACATGACAAATAATTAATTTGTTTTCATTATTGTTTTTTGTTTTCCAAGAATATCACATGGGGAGAAAAACTGCCAGTTAATTCCTACTTGTTTGCTATTTCTTCCAGAGAAACTTATTTTCTCATTTTTATTATTAAAATATTGTCCTTAAAGATTGACCATTGTCTTGAGCTTTACAGTCTCTTCTAATTTCTCTCTAAAAAATTCTTTTGCCTTGATGTGCTCCTGATATTAGCACAGTAACAAAGTAACACAACACAATAATTCCTTGATAAAGCTCAATTTTGGGACACAAAAGAGAACACAGTGCAAAGTGGAGAGGCACATCTGAGTTGGGATATTTGTCAGTATTTAACAACCCACATACGACCTCAAAAATATAACCCTGTGTTTCAAAAACAACGTTCTAATAATTTTTTTTTTCCTCCCAAAAACTTCAGTAATAGCAGTAAGGTATTTCTTTTCCTTTCTGGATACAGAGATTCCTTTTCTCAGAAAAAAAAAAAAAAAGTACTTAATAAGGTGATAAAGATCACCTTGAAAAGACCCAGGAGATGAAATGCACAACTAAGTAATGAATGCACTTAGGTAACAGGAGCAGGAGTCGAAATCGCCTATCTCATACACTCATAGAAACCTTAAACTCTGGATTGCTCTTCCTCTCACACCTTTTCTACTCTGCCCTCACCATCTCAAGTTCTCCCATGTTTGCCATATCCTGCTCTGCACAGGAAACCCCACCTTTGCAGGACTCAGCAATTCAGCCTTTTTTCTGACCTGTGTTCTGGGACTTCTGAGTTCTTCCCCAAAATAAGGCCATGCCCAGTGGAGTTATACTCCACCGAGGTCTCTTGCAAGCACTTCTGGGTGACAGAAAGCCATCCATAGGAACAAGTGGCAGTCGGGAGAGAATGGAGATTTATTCAAAAAACAGAAGAAAATTGTGACACAGGAGAGAGTCCTGGGAAAGAATCTCAGAGAGGAGGAAGACTGGCCATCCTGTGTTTTCAGACACAGCAGCAGTAGTTTTTTTAAAAATCCCTGTCAAAAGAATTGGAGGAAGACAATTTTTATGTAAGGATGCCAAGCAAAGGACAGCCTGGGCTGGGACAGAGCTGCCTCGGGCAACAGGTGGTGATGGAAGGATCCCTGACAGTTTAGCTCAGGAAGACACTTGCCCCTTTCATATTATCAAGATTTTGAATGAAATAACAGCCAAAAATAAGTGTGTGGAACAGGGGTTTTTTTGGGTTAAAGAAAAATAAAAGAAATTTATATTAAGAATAGGTCACCCTTATGTTTAAACTTTTGTTTTCAAAACACACAAGTGAGCAGATAGGGCCTTGTTATTAATCTAAGTTCTTTTGGGTTTCTAGGGATTAACATTAATTACCTAACCAATATAAATAGAAAATACCAATATGAAAGGTATGATCCTCACATCCTGGCTGGATTTGACCTCTACTTCCTAGATCCCAGTTACTTTGAATTGCAGTTCTCAGCTCTTTGTGTGATTCCTCTTGCATTACTTAATGTACTGCATTTAATTTAACCTCTTTACTTAGTCCATAGGCATTTCCACTGCCATGCTGTCCAATAACAAATCCTCATGTTATTTTTTACATATTATAATTGTTTATAGCTTTAGTTTTGCACGGCGACAGGATCACATTAATGACAACAGAATATAGGACACCCTCTCTTTGTGTCCTAGTGTATTACAAACAATCTACAGGTAAATTCCTATATACAACTAGCATTTTATTCTTTTCCTATAGTGGGGTTTGTCCCATTCTCCCTGCAATTACAATGAAAATAAAACTGATACACTATGTCAGCTATCAAAAGAAAAGGAAGAAATTTGCACCGCTTATTAATATAACAATCTATTAAATTAGGAAAAGATCGATTTGAGTGGAAACAATTTACTTCTTCTGCTCAAATACTGCCACAAATCTGACTCAATGTAAGTGCTTTATTCAGAGTTAGTGTCAGGAGCTAATGTTCTGATGCTCCTACTCCCTTTTCCCATCACAGTCTTCAGCAGTGAGGAACCCTCACTCATCCCTGGGCTTTGAAGTGCATCCTCAGCCAGAGATCCGCATGTATCACACACCCCTGAGGAATTTCATGTCATACACCTTCTTAGCTACTATACTCTTGTATAAGAGTAGAACAGGCATTCTAATTATAAATAGCTGTAGACATTTCAAACACTCAGGTCTTCCAGTAAAATTGCTGTAAATTTGTAAGAGGTTATTGGATGAAACAGTCTTAAACCATGTCTTCAGTGCCTGTTGCTGCTCTTCATCCTTTTTGCTACAAAGTCTTTTGGACGTTGCTGTAGTTCTTTGGTTTTACCTAGGGCAGAGGAGCCTGCATTCCTGTTTAATCACTGTGGCCTGATGTGCCTAGCATTGTTTCCTGGGATATGGGGTGACCAGAAGCCTGTGGGTCACAGGTTAAACTTTCTGGGATATGTGCATACATTTCCAGCATTAATCCTGATTTTGATTTTCAGGATATTCAAGAACTTCGAGGCTCAGCTGAAAGAAGTGTATTGTCCTATTATAGAAAAGGGGGGATGGGAGGGGGAAGTGCATAGAAAACAGTTTTCTGAAAGGCAGCCTCTTTTCTGCCAGAATAATTTCAAAATACCAGTTGAATTCAAGTACAATTTCTGTTCCTTGCACCTCTAAGTGGACTTGACTGTGGATTCAAAAAAATGTACCTGTTTATTCTCTAAGGGAAGACTATTTAGAATAAGTATATGCTTACAATTATGGTAATGCTTAGAAACTTCAGTTATGAAAGGATTTGGTTTGGTTTTTTTTTTCGTATATAAGTTGCAGTGAAATCTAACGAATTGTATTGAAAATGCGTGATTTTGCATTCACATCACACTGCTCCTTCTCTGTTCACAAAGTCCTATAAATGTAACCAAGACAGATCAAGTTTCACTGAGAAAATTAGCCTAGGAAAAAAAGCAGAATTCCCTTCCACTACTACCCTTTCTGCTTCCCTCATACACTCACAAGAGAAAGACTGAGGTAATATCAGCTGCACAGAGAAGGAAGAAATTAGGTCCAAACTTGACATTTCATGCTACATGTAGACTATGATGAGAGCTTCACATGTGCTCATATTTGTCAATAAAAATACAGCTCTACTTGAATTCACAGAAACTATAAAACACACTGAATATTGCCTTTACTTTTTACTTATCCTCTAAATTCTGTCTCCATGTGCAGAAGAAGGAAGATTACCTGTCAAAATAAAATGCTGCAAGAATGAAATATACAGCATATACTGTGGGAAAGTACTTGGTTTCCCTACAGATGCAGCAGCTGTGTGCACTGCTCACAAGTGCTTATTTTATTCAGCCAGAAGAATAAAAAATTTTTATGGCATATTTCAAATGAAGACATCTTGAATTTTTCACATGCTTAGTATTCACTATTTTTTACTTTAATATTCATAAGTCTTCACTGAAAATTAGCATTTTTGTACTATAAAAGTTTAATTTTTAACTCTCTTTCCCATTCAATGTAATATACTATTACAGAGGAAGGAAATCAAGATGTCTCTTAAATCCAGCTTCAAGTATCTACACACTTCATATTAAGCTGCAATGCTTAATTTAATATCTGTACAGGACTGGTAAACATTTTACACAAAGGATTATGGAGCCTAAGGGACAAAGCCACAGCGTTAAGAAGGAGGTATAATAGGTTTGAAGGATGACTGTACACTTGAGAGGAGGCAGAAAAACCCAAAGCAAGGAAATCTTTCCCACAATTGCCAGAAAATAATGTAGTCACTATGTGAGCACACCCTCTGGCACTCTCTTCTGTTAGGACAGGAGAGAAGTCTACAGTACTGTCATGGTCCACAGGCTACAAATGTTCCCAATGTAGCTTTGTATTCAAAGCTTTTGACAAAAAAAGTCAACAGCTGTGGTTCACTGAAAGTCTGGGGGCAATAATCCTGTGTTTTAATGACATAAATGACAATAGTTTTTCAACAAGAGAAAGAACAGAGAGCGAGGAGAGAGCAAAAATGGAAAATAAAATTAGTCTTATTTCATTTCCTTTCTACATTACTAGTTGGAATAAAACATAAAATATTGTTCCAACTTCCCTCAAGTGCTTGAACTCATTCTTCAAAATGAAAAGTGTTAATTACCTGCAGCAGTTACGTTCATCCAATGCAACAAGACTTCATTTAGCCTGTCCAACCTCCTCAGAGCTGCTCTTGGACTTTTATATATTGGCAGTGAAGGGAAGACACGCGTGTTATTATGAAAAGACTCAAGCCCAAATATGCAAACAAAAATTCCTCAAGGATCAAAGGAAATTAGATCATTAATATCATACTTGCACATACATTTAAAATTTTATTGCTAAATACTGGCACAGATAGCAAAAGATTCTATAATTACTCCACGTGACTCTGAAAATGCATACAGCACTTCCAGAAGTGATGTAAAAAAAAGTGTCTAGGGAAGATAAAATGTTTCCTACATGATATTAATATTATCATTTAGGATGAGCCAAAAACATCCTTCTGCAGGTTCAATTAAACTACTTGGGAAACTCTGGGATCAAAATATTTACTAGATACAGATGTTATGAACTTACAAACTAAAAAAAAACAACCTTCTATTTTCCTACCATTCCTACCATTTCGTGATGTGCTTGTGATTTTTCACAGGAACTCAAAAGGTTCAGCTCAGCCAGGGAAGCAATGGAATAACTTTCTGCCCTCTTGTTCTCCTAATCTCTTTTATCCCCAGAACACACCTCCCACCACTGGCCATGCGTGTCAGCTGCCTGATCCTTTTCTCCTTCCCTGACACCAGCAGCCTGAGTGCCACAGTTTTGTCTCCAGTGTGATCACTAGGAGCTAAATTCTCAGGTCCTGATGCAGATTGTTTTTCTTTTTTTTTTTCTTCCTGCTCTCAGAGTCATAACAAAGCCAATAAAAATGGAGGGTCTGCTCATGGAATCAGTTCCACACATACTTGTCTTATGGAGGTGAATAATCCTGCTGATTTCAAAAGAATGACAAATGTGCATGAAGTTCAACATAAGTGTAACTGATTGCAGGCTCGTGGCCTGGATGCTGATCCCAGGATTTGGCTCCAGCAGCACAACCTTATGCAGCTTGTGCTGATAAGCCTTATTTTAATATTCGTAAAGGGGGTATGGCACAGAACGTGTCTGTTAAAAGGTTTAAAATACATATGTATTTTATTTAAGAAACGTTGAATTTCTGGGCAACCTCCCTAAATTCCTTTAGTTTGCTGAACAATTAGAATCAGCTTTGGCATTCTTGTGTAATGACGCAGCGGAGAGTTAAATGACAGACCATATGTATATGAAATGTATGTAAATTCATACAAACATGCAGTGAAATTAGACATATTATAAAAGAAAAAAAAATGCTAAAGTATATGCTGGTTTGCACACACCAGGTTCAATACTGTGGTAAAAAACCTGCTGTGCTTGTCTATGAATTTATCTTAACTTGCCTCATCTGTGGAACAAAACAAATGTTTAAAATTTTTAAAAACTCTCTTTTTCAAAGAAAGTGCACATCTGTTCAGCAAGTGTGACCTGAATTTGCACACTGTATAGCATCCTTCAAAACTTCTTTTTGGAAACAAATTTCAATTTTTCAACAAAAATGTTCCTAATTATCCCCATATAAAGATAACTTTTGTACACTAGAAGACACTGAGGCCCAAGCTAGCAACAAACACCGAATCCTAGGAAAAGGAAGCAGATTTCTCTCTTATCTCTGTGCTCAGGCACGTTTCTACAAGAGTTTGAAAGCCACACACACACAGAGGCACTTGTGCAGGCAATCTGGGCAGTGCTGAGGTACAACATTTTAGTCATGGTGTCACCCCACAGAACTCTTGGCTTACAGAATGTCACAAGTATTCCAACACCCACAGCAAGATGTCACACTGCTTACAAAGCAGTCTCTCAGAGGCACAGGCAAACCTGACGATTAGCTTTCCATGGTGTTCACTGGTGTTGCTTTCCTGACATTCCCATGGGACACTTGACCTGGGGCTGGTGTGACCCCGATGGGAGCCCGTGCCACGCAGCCCTGCCTCACACTCAGGGAAAGGGGAACCTGCGTTTTCCTGCTGCTGCTGCGTGGGCAAAAGGCATCTCCAGCAACTGCCCAGCTCCTCCTGAGCACAGCAGCCTGAAGGAATCCTGCACTTCAGCAGTGCTGGTAATGGTGGGAAACAGAGATGGAGAGAGGGGCTGTCACCTGCACAGCCTGCCACAGGGAGTGGCAGCTCCCGCTGCTCAGAGGACAGCAGAGAAGTGACCAAGAGTGATCACCCAGAGCAGGCACCTCCTGGGCTCCCAGAAAAGCTGGAGCCCTGCAGTCCTGCTCCCCTGGACTCTGCAGTTTGCACCTCACATTAGAATCTCTGAAACAGGCACCATACCATCTTGTGTAGGGGTGAATGGCTTTGGAAACAGGAATGACACTATGGCATTTGTAATCTCATGGCTTAGATATTGGTTATCTTTTTATACAAATAATTAATAAAAGCTTTACTTTCATGTACAGTGAATTTTGAAGTACATCAGTAGTTTAGCATAGAACTGGGAAAAAAATTAGAAAGTTAACCTTCATTTTGAGAGAAATTGCTAATTTGGAAGAAGAAAAGAGCACAGCAGATTTTGGAAGCATTTCCCAAAATACTTCAGGCCAGAATTTCCACAGGGTTTCTGAACCACGATCACAGCATTTATGATGTATGTATGAAGACTTATTACAGATTTCCATCTAGCCTAAGGCATTTACTTTCCTAATTTGTTACATATCATAAGAAGAAGAAAGCAAAAATAGTCTGTAATGACCACCAATAAAGATTTGTAAAATACAGACCACATTGATCCAGGACAATAAGGAACACAGGTTGAAAGCAACTCTCCCTCAAAGTGCTCAAAAAAGCCCTCTCCAAAAGCAGAACTGATTTATCATGAAAGAATAGGGAAATTTTAAAATAAACCCCCATCTCTGTTCATCCATCCATCTGCTTTATACATCAACTAGGAAAAGAATAAATCTGTATGGTCCATAATCTAGATACAAGCACCTGCTAAAATAAAGTTTTCTTAACAATTCTACAGTCATTTACTACAGTTGTTATTTCAATAAAATTAATTGCTAATTACCTTTGCAACAGAAGAAACTCCTAACCAAGAAAAAACCCAAACAACCCAAATCCAGATATTAACATTGGTTGAACCCATTAGCTGAAGCAGTCACCCTGATTGTGGAAAATCCCTCATCACTGTGGACAATCCTAACTGAGCAAGGAACATTTCCCTACTTGGTTAACTAAGGTAATTTTAATACTAATGTGTTTGTCCTTTGCATACCTTATTTCCCCATGAGCCAGTCCAAGCTCTCATCTGCTACTGCAGTTTCCAGCTGCTCTCAGAATTAGAACAGACTCCTTGAATTTATGAGCGCCTGTTCGGAAGCTGGACAACTTCCAGGACACAAGAGATGAACACGACCCTCTGATCAGCAGTCAGCAGCTCAATACTGCTCAAGGAAAGAACTTGCAGAGTGTTCAGTGGAAACACAAACTTGCATACACTGAACACAGCCCTCTGTGCCTCAAAAATTCTGCCCAAAACAGTATAGTTTGTGTCCATACTTCTGCAAGCGTACAGGGACTGGGAAATGTAGCTGACATCTGAAAATTACCTGGTAATAATGCAAAGAATTTGTTATAATCGACATGGTTCTTGCTTCAGAGAATTTTATATCCATTAAAATGAAAGCTGAGTTGTGGAGATAAAATAAATCACACTCCTATCCAAGCCATAACACTAAGAATCCAGTGATTTTTTCAGCAATTACTTATGTCACATACACAGCAGTAATTTTTCTTCAAAAGAAACTTGTTCTGTTTGTACACTTGCTGCATAGATTGGTGATGATAAAGCTAACATTGGTCACAGATTTTTGCTGTACAGCAATCAGTTTACAAAAAAGGTAGGGAAAACTACCAATTTTGCTGTTTGAAAGTATTTCCTAACGAAGTACTAAAACAAAATATAGCTCTTTTTTACTTTCATAAAAAATGCCAAGTGGATTTTAAGCATGGAGCTTTATTCTTCAGCCAGATGCTATAGATATACAGATGATCACTAGAGAAAAAAATCCACTAATGGCAGATTCCTTCATCACAGATATCTGTCACTGCAGATATCAGTTTAATTATAGCATCCAAGAATGCTTGTGCAGCTGTTTGTGTTATTAACTACATATCCTGTGGTAGTGCTAAGTTGAAAGCTTTTGAAGGAATGTCCTTTACTCACAGCTACCTGTTCAGCAGCTCCATCCCCACAGCACAGCAGAGCTGTTCATGCATTTGGCAGAGTTCTTACTGGGAGTCACACATGACTGAGTTTTGATAGTCATGCTATGCCCTTCTACACAGAAAGAAAGAATGCAACTCATGTACCGGTTTATTTCCTGTATTTTATAATTTAGATATTCTCTTAATGCTTAGTTTCATGATGTAATATTAAATTAAAAATTCAAAAATTAATCTGTAAGCTTCAAGAAACTTCAGATTTGCCACTGGATATTTCCAGACCTTCTGTATCCAAACTGAGGGTATAGAGCAGGAATGCAGACTAGAAATTGAAAACAGATAATAAGTGCTTTCCTTGTGAATGACACAAAAGCAGGGAAGGATTTAGATGGCTCTTTGATTGGCATTGTTTCAGTGCTACAATAAGTCATTCCTGGTCTCATACAAATTTAAAGCTGCCAAATACAATTTTTTTATTTTTTTAACTATTATATTCTTAAGTCATGTTGGGAATGGATTTATTAAATAAATAAGTGTAACTAAGGAATTCAGCAAACTCAGCCAACTTGAATTTATATTTTTTTCTGTTTGAAAGGAAAAATAATTACTATACTCTGTATTACTCCTGAATCTTAAAATAAACGTAACCTAAATGTAGACTCAATGTTGAATACATATAAATGCATTTCATGCATAGGTATTATTTACCAAATACATTTATAAACATTAAGTAACAATTATACAGCAGGTTTTTCATTGGTGATAAATTCTAATTAATTGATGAAACAGTTACTCTAGAGAGCCCTATGAATTTCCATTCATATTTCTTTATTAAAAGATGTGCAATACCTGGAATCTTGAAACAGGCTTGTATCAAATCTTATGTACAGTGGAAGAACAGGTCATATAAAATGGATCCTCTTTCAGGTATCATCAAGATTCACTTTTTATTAACTATTTTATTTAAGATATGGAAGTTAAAAGGCTTAAGTCTGACTGATGAAACATTTCTGTACATTCTGTATTGAATGAATACTCATTACTGAAAACGTTGCTTGAAATTAGACATATTGATTTTGTATGTCAGGTCATGAGGAGTTGCATGTTGTCTGGAAGACGCAAGGCTTCGGTGATCAGAGAAATTCCTGTATGGGTGTATATGTATCAAACAGACTCTAAGTTCTCTATAGGAATAGTAAATCTCTCAATATGAGGATAAGGGGAGGTGTTGAAGTTCTCACTTGCATAAATAACAGAAAGGAAAAACCAGAAAAAAAATTTAAAAATATATAAATACAGTCATAACGAACTAGGAAAAAAAAAGATATTAAATACTAGGAAATCTGAATATCTGACAAAAATCACAGGGCAAGCTTTGGATTACACTTGTAGAAAGCCCAATTCAAACAAACAACAGTTGTCAAACTGGCAGCTGACACATCAGCCATATCCTGGTGCCATCCATCACAGGAATAAATTAACCATATTGTAAAGCAGAGTGAAAAATGCCCTGAATAAGGAACTGTAGTGGGAATCTTGGCCCCATTTGTTATTTACATTAAAATAATGCCCAGAGGCTGTAAACAGGATTGGAACCTGGAAACGAGTCCCAACAGCTCTTTGCATGGTGCTGTCGAAGCTTGTTGAGTTGGTATGTGTACACAAACGAACATGTTTGTGTACACACACACAAACACACACCTGCCCTGCTTACTGCACATACAAACACACAGTATGCCTTATTTGCATACTCCAGCCCATGACTTCACACTGTCAGGATCACAGATAAATACATTTTTTCATATCCTAATGCAATGACCTCTTGGTCCGTAGGTGGGCTGAGTAGACACTTGTTTTATTTAAAAAGCCACCTAGCACAAAATCATCGGAGACCTGCTAGTTTTGTAAGCAAAGTCCACAGTAGTCACAGGAATAGAGGTCACATACATTTTAGCATTAATTATTTTCCTCAGTCTTCTCCATTTTATAAATTCATAATATATAAAGAAAACATTAAGTTATACTTCTTTGCTCATTATCTGACGAGTATTTTGAACATCAGATAAGGTAGACATATTTTTCTTCTACTTTCTCATTGCTGAACCCCTGTAGCAAATAGTTGATCAAGACTAGGGTAAAAATCCCTTAAGTAGGATTTTCTCCTTATACCTCATGTTAGAAGACAAGAAGACATGGATTCACAGCAGCTCTTAAGTAGAAGTTAAGTAGGCACGTGAGAAAGCCCTTCAATTCTGCCCAGAATTACAGAGTATTACGTTCTGCTGTGGCTATCAAATCCATGGATATTCTTAGCCTGGACACACAACTCCCTCTGTAAATCACTTTGCACCATGTGACAATTCAAGTTTTACATGTGTCTGCAATCTGAAGGGGAGGGAAGGCAGAAAGATAAATCTACACTATATCTATCTTAGTTCCATCGTGAGACCTCTGTTAATTAGGTCTTCCCCAATCATCACCTCTTTAATTGGCATTTTTCTACTATCAGGAAGAGACGTCTAAGATTTAGAAGTCTGATGCTCCATAAAAAGGCCACCAATAATGCACAGCCCTGTGCCAGCATGGCAGCATTTATTGACAACAGAATTTCTTCTTGTTTTAAAAAACAAAGTCTAAGCAATGAAGTACTTATAGTGCCAGAAATGAAAAAAGAATTTGGGGGGAAGTAACAGAAAAATTGTTACAGGTTGTTTCTAAAAAGATAAATGCTCCCCAGCCAACTGGACGTACCACCATCAGATTAGGAAGACAGAAAAATAAGAGGTCTGTGCCAATGGGAAAACACTGAGCCCAGATGACAAACTCTTGTTATTCCATAGGTTTCTAGGCACAATATTCCAAGATATTTTCTGTTTTAAGATGTATAGATTAAGATTTCAGAGCTGCAATACACCTCAGGCTTGCATGAGCTTTCCATAGGGTTTTTATTTTGGGGTGTCTTGGTTGTACAAGGACTAGGAAAATAAATTTAAAACAGTTCAACATCTCTTTCCTTCTTTCTGTCTCTTGTTCTCTGCAAATTTTTTTATTCTAGTCCTGTAATATTTGCCTCATGCTCCTTTTTCATCCTACAGAACCATATCTTCTGGAAGAGTTTACCTGCTAATATTCTCCACCATTACTTAAAAAAAAAATCCTACAGAATTCAAAACAATATTGTTCAACTAGGTACTAATACATTCATTTATGCATTCCTTCATTCCTTTTGAGCAAAATCTGATTTGGCACTACATCTTATGTTTGTTAAAGATAAACAGGGCATTGTTAAGAAAAAGTTCTTGTTTAGGCATAAGCCAAATGCACCTTGGTGAATAAGACAACAACTAATTCCTTAGTTCTTCTTTATGCACAAGTAAATCAAGGCTGTATTTGCACTATACAGTTTTAAGGGTTTTCTGACATTACTAGTTAAATTGATTCTGTTAATTGTTTAGGAAAGACAAGAAACATTCAGCTCTGTGATAATATTTTATGCTGAATGACATTAACTTACTGACTTTGATGGTTATACCTCTTGTTCAAGATAAATGTTTCTAAATATTTTTACTGAGAATGTGTTCTAAATAAATTTATCTAGCACTACATTTTATTCATCAACAAAGGTGCTAGTGATTAGAAGCTCATGATGTAGCCAGTAGAAGTGTTTGTCTGAAAATCTACACATCCTGAATAGCGAAAGAAACAACGAGGGCAGGATGGAACATTTTTTTGGTTATCTAGAACTGGATATATTTAAACCAAAGGGTTGTTTAATAGCTTCTCAGGCTTTGATTTATTTCACATTGAAGGGATTTTGTCCCACACCAAAGATGTCTGTTAAAGAAAAAGAAATATTTCTTTCTTAAAACCCTCCCCTGCAACCTTTGGCTGAACACACAATTTTCAATTTAGGAGCAGGTGACACTGAGATACCTCCCAAGGGCAGAGTATTTAGACTTCTACGGAACTAAACAATCCTGTTGTGATGAAAGCTGGACATTCTTCAGTGCTGGGATCAAATGAAAACACTGGTGTTTCACTAAACTTTGAGACAATGTAAGAGTTTTACAAGAACCATTAAACATTTATCATTACATCCTTAAAATTGCATTTAGACAAGGGAAATAGTTACATAAAGCAAACAATCTTGCATAGAGTAAAAAAAAAAGGCAGAAATTTCTTAAAAATGGATGCATATTTAAGAATGATGCCTCTTTGCAATAACCTGTCAGCAATAAAGGGCTTCCATAAACAGGAAATGGTATTTTAAAAATAGGAACAGATTATTGTCATCTCTAATGACAGAAACTACATACTTTCTTTCTTCTGATTATGTTCAGTGCAAAGTCCATCAAGTTGAGCACTTGCACAGACCAAAAACCAGGAAATTGTAAGGTCAGAAGAGAAGAGTGGAAGTTTCTGGAACACAACTGTGGCAGAAGTTGTGGCCACTGGAGATCAGTAGGAAAAGGCTGAAAAGGCAGAAGAAATTATGTAAGCTGGGAAAATGAGGATTTAAGTTTGGAAAAAGAGGGTTTGACCAGCCTGCAGGTTACTAATGAGGAAAGAAGGGAAAAGAGGCTGGAGATAGGATTGAAAAGAAATCAAATGAGCCTGAAACCCTGGAGGGAATTTTGCAACTAGAAAAGGCTGTAGGGAAAGGAGAGGGAAAGGAGATAAGAGAGTGAAGAGTCACTAGAGGCTCTAAGAAAGGAGACACTGAAATCCTGAATACAAAATTTTAAAAGAGCAAATCTGGGAAAATAACGATAAGGTGCTTCCTTGAATTAGGAAGACAAAGTTGAATATGAGGCATATCCATGCAAGTGTTGAGATATTAGTAACTGGAATATTGCAACATTTTTCATTTAGAAAATTTCTCTTTATGACATGAGGCTGATTGTCTTTGACAGGAGTGGTTAGCAGATGAAAAGCTCTCAGTACTCAAGAGGAAAATTGGAAGACAAATTTGGAGAGAGCACAGTTCAGGATTTCTTGGATGTCAAGGGTGTAGAAATGATGAAAAAGGAAATTGAAATCGATATTCCTGTTTGGCCTATAAAGTCTACAACAGGAAGCTTCTATATTTTAGAACAAAGTCTTACAAATCTTACAGGTACTAAACAACATGAAAATTAGCTAAAACAAATCAGTTTTAGGAACATATGCCACCTTTTAAATATGCCTTTAACTGCCTATACAAACCATTGCTATAAGAGAAATTGCCCTCATCTGTTTTGCAAAACACCATTTCCAGAAATGAAGCTTGGTCTCATTGAAACATAGATAAATATTTGTGTTCAGATGATGAATTCACTTGCTTGTTCTAAAGATTCATTATTTGATTGTGCATCTATAAGAAAAACAAATTTGCACAAAGGTTTATCACTACTCCATTTCAATAGTGCACAGAAAACTGAAACTGTTAGAAATGCACAACTGTGCTTTATGCAACAAAAGCCTATTTATAAATTATGACTCCATACACAATATGCCTTGGGGATTGTTCCTGTTCTAATCAAATGCTTTTGCAAATTTGTTGCCAAGAACTGAAAAAGTATTTACCTGCAATAGTTAGGTGAAAAAATGATACTATCAGGTAAAATATGTTTTCACGTACGCTGTGGATGTTTTATTCACTCACCAGCCAGCTTCTAAAGGTTCCACAAAAAATTAAATCACATAGCTTAAATATTTGTCTGCAAATAACACTGGTTAAATAACTCTGCAACATCTGGTTTCCTTTTCTGTTTGCTATTTGAGAGCTTTTTCTGAGTATAATTAATCCTTATAAAATGGGAATAAAGCAAGTTATTGTCTTTTGGAAACTGATGAAGTACATTACAACTACAGAGAAAGGGACTGTACTTCATTCTGCACAGCAGAGTTAAGATGCCCACAAAGAGGAAAAAAAAGTTTATCTTCATGTGAAAATGGTACTTGGAGCTCAGAAGTCTAGATTCACTTAACAAATTTAGTAAAATGAAGTACTTAGAGTAACCACAAAGCTGAAGTGGAGAATTTCAGCAGAAGGACAGCACGAAGAGTTGGAAAATAAAAGCACAGAGAGACATGACAGGACAGTTTCTGTCTGCCTTGATTTTCCAGGGCTCTGTGCCAACACAGACTAAATTTGTGGGCCAGTACAGATAATCAAAGTGGGAGAAAAAACCCAACATGTGAATGGTGCTTCTATGGGAGCTGTGGTAACATACACAAGTATTTGCATGTTCATGACAGTATTGACCTAAGACCAAAAAAGGGTTTTGTCCTCCCTGTATCTGTCAGTCTGCACAGGAGAACAAAGCCACACTCCTAAGAAATCATCTTTGAATTGAGGATTCATTACTGTAACGCTTCAACCAGCAGACCTTGACAGGGCAGCTCCAAACCAAGCTGTTTAAAAAACTCTACATCAAAAAAAGTCTTTATTATGCTAATTACAGTAGGCAAAACTAACATATCCCAATCTTTCTTTTAGAAATCAATAAAACTTTTGCCTTTGTGCTCCATAAACACAGGTTTAACATAAAAAGGTCAACAAGAGGCACTGAATCTTGCTGAAAATACTGTTCTACTCTCCTGTTTCTGTTACATATTAAAAAAAAAAAAAAAGAAAGAAAAATTAGAAGCAATACTAAATTTAGTAAAACAGTCTTTCCTACTTGTCCAGTTCAGGTACTTGGTCCACCCATAAAAATAAATTAAAGAGTGGATTTTTTTCTCCCCTTTAAAATCAATTCCGTCACCTCACCAAAATCACAGAAGGAGATTCATGTTGATCAGCTAATTATGTATTTATAACACATAATAAAATATTATCTACTTTACATTTCTGGTTTGAGGCTTGATCTGATTTTGCCTTGTAAACACGAAGTCCTAAATTTGTAACTTCCTTTGTCAGCTTTTATAATCAAACCTTATTTTACATTTCAACAAGATATTACCCACAAAAGGATTCAGACTTCATGGAAGAGGTCGGTCCAACCCCTTTGCCACGTACACAAGCAACAGCTTGAACCTCAGACTCCAAACATAACAAAGAGCATGACTTTTTTCAAGAAAACCTCAGCAGGACTCAGGATGTAACCTTCAGTATCCCTCAGCACTTCTGACTGTACAGTACATATGAAAGAACAGTGGGTAATACATGTAGGAGTCACACAGTCATAACAGTCTAAAGCACAAATGTCCACTGTTCATTGCATTCAGTTTCATAAAACTCTAATTTTGCAACCCTCTTCTTTGTATCTTAAGAATAGGATCCAGGCCTGCTGCACACCTAGACATGGATTGGACTTTGCTTGCTGGATCCAATTAAAGCCATGAATTGGCAATACAAGTTTGGCCAAAATTTATTAACTACTCTAGGTATGCCACATTACACCGTTTAAAAAAATCCGTTTGCTAAAGAAAATCTTCCCAGTGAAAATGTGTTTTTTTCAATATGCTTCAAATTCCTACATTTTTCTGCATCAATTTGTTATGGAACTATCTTTCATATTATCCCTGCTTTTATTTTCTTTGGTGTTTGTTTTTAAGTAGAGTCATAAATGTATTTCCATTTCATGCTATTCCCAGTTAGGAATAAAATGACGGTACTTCCAAGGAAGAAAATTACCCGGGAATCTGTTCTGCATTTGTAGACAGGAGAGAGGCACTTTGAATGGAGAAGAAGAATTAAATTAGCCCCAGATATAGGGGCTGAACACTAGCCATGTGTTTTTGAAGTGAGTATCTGCAAACCCTTTCCTACAGATCCTTTATAGTCTGAACTTTATAACAATAAAGGTATAATCTGGTAAAAAGTTCACTGCCCTACAGCAAGCACCAAACACTTTTTTTTTTTCTTCATCCAGAGGAATCACTGGTCTTTGAATAAAATATTTTTACCTTCCCCCACGGCCACCAGTTTAGAATGAAAGCATATTCCATGTTTAAGATTCTATATTTACTCAGTTTAAATATTTATGGGTGAGATGTATATACAGTATTGAATAAAACAGAAACCAGATTCATTCCTTAATGGGTGAGAAAGAATAAACTTCATATGGGGCAAAAAGTAGTGCTAGAAATTGTCACTGCTTTCAAGTCAGCAGCCACAAGAAATGTTGTCTTCTCAACTACTGTACAAAATAACAAAACCAAAAGCAAGTGTTATTAGTTTTTCTTCCATATTTGTCAGATTTTTATGACAAAGGATAGAATGTTCAAAAATGTGTTTAAATTTATTCAGCTGTTCTCATAGTTTCATGTTTCACTGGGCTGCTACACTGCATTATATTCCCGTATGACTAGATTAAAGCTATCTAACAGGCTGGTGAAGTTATTAGTCCAGCATCTGAATACTTGTTCAGAACCTTCTCCAGAAAGTATTGACAAGCTGCAAAAGGTTGATTTGGTTTGGGTTTTTTCTAACAGGACAGGTATTTGTCAGATCAGCACTTCTAAAGAGTGTTCTTCCTCCAAAGACACTGATAAACTAAAAGTGGTGTTAAACCCAGTTGTAGGGAGACTGGAGAGCCCAAGGGAGAGGTAATGGGATACAGAGACTTTAACCTAGGGTCATCAATTTAAATTCAGCTCAAGCTGATCATGACCAACACTCCCACATGATGAATGTTTGTTAGCCTGTGTAAAGAAATAGACACAATAAATATTGGTGGACACATTACCAAGGTAACTGATCCCTTTTGGTAATCTCAAAAGAATACCTACATTCTGGCAGGCCACCAAACAGCCCTGATTCCTCTGGTTTCATGGAATCCATCGTGGCTGCAGACTCCAAAACAATGTCCTAAGCACCATCAAATTACTTTGAACACGTTTTGGAATTTTTTTTTTCTTTCTTTAAGTGGATATTTCAACCAGAAGTATCTTCAGCAGAGATCACAGAGTTAACTTATCATAATAAAGTTGAGTATGCAAAGAATACAAAAGACTATATTGAAAAATGGTGTTAAATTCATTGTTATAACCCAAGTACTACTTTTAGGCAGATTTGGTTGAACTGTTAAAAGAATGGATATAGGAAAACCAGAAAAACCCAAGACAGCTGACAGGAATAACCAGAGGCATGGAAAGACAGTTCTATATGGAGCCTGAGATTGAGATTTAGTTTAGAATCCAGATTAACAAGTGTTGCCTGGTATGAATATATAAAATAATGATTATTACAGGCACTTCTTCAGAGCCTGGGGGTTATGAATAAAGCTAAGCACAAAGGTTCTTTCCCAGCCGATAAGAATTCTGAAGATTTCAGAAAGGTCTTGTTAGTATTAGGACAAATCCTTTCACAATTTTCACAAAAGCAGAGATACCCAACCTATTACAGACAATAGTCCAGTGGTAAAGACAGTTGCCTTGGATGCATTAGATATTCAGCTGGATTTAAGTCTCTATTCAGCTGGATTCAGAAAAGGAAATTGAACCAAAGTCGCATGTCTTAAAGGATAATGCCCTAACTATTAGGCTCTGGGTATTGTAATGCAGATTTCTCTCAAGGTTTCTTTTTGAGCAGTTCCATTTCCAATAAATAATTTATTTGCTATTTGAAATTAAAGCTTTCTAAAGGAATTTTTTTAAACTACCCTTGACATAAGAGAGTTTTCAGGTTTGATAAAGCAGCAATTTCTATCAAAAACTCTGTTAACTTGGAAAAATCCCTATAGCTTTAGTATATCCAAGAGCAGATGCAAAAAAATTTAAGACATTTGTAAACAATCTTTTTCCTTTGTGGCAACACTAAAAAGAGGACAGCAAGACCATGCCATGCAATCTTCCTCCTCAAGATATCAAGTGATTTAAGGCTGAGGAATCATTGCAACTAATCATACACAAATCAACCTCTCCTATAAAATTAAAAAAACCAAAATATATAATAAAATTAAAAATAGCTTTCTGTAGTTTTTGTGTAAAATTGGTCAAGGGAAAACACAACAGCATTCACACTATTTTTTTTTCCTAACTCACAACGGAGTTGACTATTTTTATAGCTGGGAGGATAAGGTCTTTAATGTGGGCTTTCACTAACATATGAGTCATATTTACAGTGATTTACTTTTACCCTTCCAATCTATAATCTTGGAAGTATGGTGTTCCCAAACAAAATAGCCATTTTCATTTCAGAACTACAAGTCTGTTTTTCTTAGCTTGTTCTTCTATTGCTGATCTTGCATTTGACTATTGCCTCCATCAAGATGCTTATTGATCACAACTTCTAGTTATTGTAACTGCCTTATGCAGGGCTTCCCAAATTACACTGACTGAAATCAACCAAAGTCATGTGATATCATTTATCCATAGTTATACAAAATTTATTCATTTTTTAAGACCTCTACTCACCTCCCAAGTTTACCACTCCACCAACTCACAGCTTTCTGTAGCAATGTTTTTTCCTCTCCCCTCTTCTCAGTTTTCCCATTCTGGCTTTCATCCAGTCCTCTCTACCTTTCTCTGTCATCATGTGGGTTACTACTGTGTGGTTTTTAGCTATTTATCCCAAATTCGTAACAGTGGTACCTAAAGACCCCCTTTGACACACCACCACACACCCACTTTAAAGCAATTAACACTGTGCTTAGCAGTTCCCTACACCAATGCACACAGAATCATTAATATGATCACAGTTTTTTTCAGTTTAACTTCTGTTCACTGGGAAAGGAGAGACATTAATGTTACACTGAGCAAATGGCAGCCCTGCTAAAGCCAGATTATGGGACAGTGAAAATCCTGTGTGTGGAACCATAAATGCTGCCAAAGGAACTGCAGCTAAACCATGAACAACATGGTACAGACTGCACCCTTCCTACTTCAGTGTTCTCCTACTAAAAAGTTCCCTTGCAATGAAAATAGACACTAGCAAGGCAGAAAAAGACTTGTCTTTAAAACCAACCACTTGTCATGAATAAAAGGTTCTATTCCCACCTCCACCACCCCCAGTTCACCACAAAGCAGAAACAGTTCACATTTGGATAGCAAGCTAGGTGATACATCTACTGCCAGGAAAGTAAGGTGTAATTAATCACATTATTTCTCCAGTGTTTTAAACAGGTAGAAATAATCACAGAATAACTGCCAAGGAAATCAACAGTTCCTATTTTATACTGTCTGTAGGTCTTCAGACTAAAAATAATGCACAGATGTAATTTTCAAAATTAGCATTTCTAATAAAAAGAAAACCAGACTCATCCTAGTTGATCTTAGACATTGACTTATTCACCAGAATAATTCCACTGAGGCAGATAAATACATTTGCATGAATAAGAGCCTGCACTGCAGGACTTCATAAAAACATAACGTGGGACAAAAAGAGAGCCTAGGAATTAAGTCAGTAATTTTGACACACTTTCGTTTTATAACTGTGGTGCAGTCAATTTAGTTGGCCATTCCTAAGTTCAGATCTAATACACACTGCTCTACAGTACTGCCTGAACAGCATTAAGTGTTCAAAGCAATTTCACTTTTTAAGCTTCAAAACACACTGTTTGTCTCTGGTTCATAACTGTTGATGCACTTTTGAACCACAAATTCTTCTTGTCATCTTGCCTAATTATAATACATTCTTTAAAACTTAACTTTTGTTTTGTTTGAAAAACAGGTTCATAAAATCTCTCAGCTCTACATTTAAAAGAGCTGTTAAACTGACTAATTAAAAGCCTAAAAATGTAGGAATTCAAAATGGGTTGTGAGAAGAATTTAGACACGGGTAGCCAAAATGCTGATCCTGGAGGGCCCTACGCCATCCTGGAGATGTTTCTGGTGGCGATAAAGGTTTTGATGGTAACACAGGCCAGACCCAAAAGCTGCATCTCTGTGCAGGGCCAGAGTTTCCCTGCTCAGCCAGGGTGCTTCATCTCATGGCTCAGCTTATGCCCAGTCCTGTGGGGGGCTGCACAGCTGACCCGAGGAGTTGGACCCACCAGGTGCTCTCAAAGCCAGCCTGATAAACATCATCCAGGTGGGCTCCCTACAAAATTCTTCAGGTGCTATTTCTTTGTAAAACAGCCCATGAGCACCAGTCACTGCCAGCCTGGCAGCAGCACTGCTCATCCCAGAAGCCAAATTCCCTGGTCCCATTCCTTCTGCAGCCCAGGACACAGCAATGGCTTTCAGCACAATGTTCCAATCAGCAGGCTGCAGTACATGCTGGGGCAAGGAGAGGGAGGTATCAAAGTTCTACCACTGAAGCTCTTTCATTGTACAGAAAATCATTCAAGATTCATTGGGCTGGAGAAAGAACACAAGAGGGAGCAAGAGTCTGTAGCCTAGTGATTTGGGCACTCAGCTGGGAAAAGGAGTCCTGGGTTCCTGGCCTGTGCTCCATAGAATGTTCATGAATTTATCTAACAGCCTTTCAACAATCTAAGTCTTAGCTTGAATCTGGCCATATTTTCCTTTCTGATCCAAGTCTATAAATAACACTTTGTTTGCAAACATCAACATATCTCTTGTATGCTGTTAATGCTAAATTTTAAATAGGAAACATCAATAAAACTGAAATGTGCCAAAACCTTAAAGCTTATTTCATATTCGTTTTCCTTTATAATACTTAAAATACAAGAACTTACTTGTGATCAGGTTAAAAATACTACTAAAATGCAAATACATTGTTTTACCTATGTCAATAATGCTGCTTTGAATCACTAAATTGGAAGTTACTTTTTCATCTCATCTTTCTCAGGATGAGGTAAGATTTTTAAGAAGTTATAAAAATAGTAATAGCCTTCTAACAGCTTTATTCTGCTCAGTTTCTGATTCTCACTTAACAGTATTTTCATTTGCTGGTTCTCATTCCTTAGAACAACAGTGCAATGTCATGCAGGCAACTTTAAATCCAAGCAAGGTTACCCTGAAATTCCCACTCCAACAATTTCATGGACATATTTCTGGTTTTGCTAAACATTCTTTTCATAATAGCTTCATTTTGGGCCTAAGCCTACATAACAGGGTCCCTTTAAATAATATTCCATGCCTTGAAACATATTACAAAAACTGTTATATCAAGGCGAGTTATGCAAGGGCTCTCTATGGTTTTAGCATATTTACTCTGTCACGCCATGTGTGAGACTGCAGCCTCCACAACAAAACCTTTACACACTGAAGTCATTATCTCTGTGAAGTCTGCAACTGGCATTTAAAACTTATTGATGGCCTGGGTATTGGTGGCTCAGTAGGCAGCACTCTTGCCGGAGGCCCAGGAGGTCAGGGGTTCACATTCTGCTCAAAGAACAAGTTGGACATATTCCAGGTTTGTGTGTGGGCTGTGCTACACTCCTGAAGGGGCAGTCCTTAGGACAGTAAGTGAAACCTTGGCTTTTTGGGGATATCAAAGTCCTCTCGCGAAGGGAAGAGGAAGAAGAAAGTTTAACCAGTGAATGAACACGATTGCACTGGCTGGGGACCTGGATTTGGTTGTGTGCTAAATACAGAATGGTCCAGCTAGAGTACACTGAAGAGTTTTAAAGAAGCTGCCACATTTTAGTCTCTGTGGTCAGCACATGTTCAAGGGAGAGGTACAGACTCCAGGCATGCTCAGTATTAGCCAACTTCCTCAATAGCAGAGTGACTTTGGGTTCGATTTCACAGCACAGAACTGTGAAAAACGCATGTGCACTCTCAGCGAGTGAGCAGTCCCAACGAAAATGCTTTTACACTGGAGCAACTTCCACCCATGCTACACAACCACTGAAAAAATCTCCAGCCAAATATGCAAGTCAAAACTAGCAACACATATAGAGAAAAATATAAATCAAGATTCGACCTGCTCTGGTGTTAAACTTTGATACTTGAATATCCCAGATGTCTCCCTCCTCCTCTTCTTCTTTATAGACAGGTAAAGATGGATCTCTTGAAGGAACTGGGGATCACACTCTAGGCAAAGGTTGGACAGGTGATCAATGTACAGCATGAGATTTTGCCGTGGCTATGTGCCTCCAACAGTGACTGGATCATCTGGTTTAGAAAAACAATTCAAAATTGTAATATTTTCTAAAGCACTTACAAGGGAAAAATTAGCAAAAGGGAGAACATGTAATTTTTATAACATGGAATATATCACAGAACTTCTTTCCATAATTATATATTTAATTTCAAAAATTCATTTATTTCTTATTTAACCTTTAGTTCATTAAGTTTTCAATTCCTTAGAAGTCAGCCTTGAGAGGATTGCATCCCATTTCTACTGGCAGAATATGTTCAAAAGTTACCAATGTGATATGAAGTTACTCATATAAGTATCTTTTTTTTTTTTTTTTCATCTACATTTAGCCATAACCCCACAAAGTGCCAGGGCCAGGCCAAGCCCATTCCTTAATCAGGTTTTGGAGCAGGCCAGTATTTATCAGCCAACTGGGATTCTACTCTGCAGTGCTCTTCAGGAGGTAAGTACAGAGGTTAATGTTTTGTTAATGAAGATACATCTCCCAACACTCCCTTCTATGTCAATAGAATGAAAGAACATTTACTAAAGGACCATTCAGAGAACTTGAATGATACCTTTTCTTCCAGCATTTAGGAACACCATCTTTTATCTACCTATCTTTTACATGGTGCCGCCTTTTTTTTTTTCTCTTTTTGCCATTATGGAAAAACAAATACTGCCCTCCTTCCCAGAAATATCCATTAGTATAATGGATCTTTAGGTTTAAGTTTGGTGAAATCAACCTGTATTTAAGCAACAGTGTTTACACACATTAAAAGAGATAATTAATTACAAGCATCATGACATCTTTAGGCCATCACACAATTGATGTATAAGCAATGAGCTGCTTAAACGAAACAAGATATTGATGGCATTATTTCAAGTTCAGAAACAGAGGCACTCCTAACATAATCCCAGTGCAAATTTACAAAGAATTGTGTGTTCATTTTGTCACCAGAATATGAAAAGGAGCTATTTCAAGGAACGAAGGATGTCCTCTTAACCTGTGACAACAAATTTGTTTGTTTTTTTCTCTTCTCAGTAAGAAAGCAATTAGGATTTTTTCCAATAAAAATATCCTTGTCCATACATAAACACTCCTGGTAATCATGTAATTACCTTACCCAATCAGATTAAATTGCTGTCAGTTGAGTTCCCACTGTTGATTAACTTTTGTGTATTCTGAACCTAAATGAAGTCTTTGGTAAAGTCACTTAGTCATTTACAAAGGTGTCTCTATGATTCCAAAAAGGGTAACAGCAGTATATTATTTGCTATAATCATCAAATATCCAAGGTCAAAGATAGATCACAGTGGACTCCTTTTTCAAAACCCAAAGAAACACAGAATTAAACTATGTTGCTTATTTTTGGGTTTCTTACCATGACTTCTAAATGTAATAGTAACCTTTGACCCCCCCCCATATTAAACACCATAATTATGTAATTAAAACTAATTATGCAATTTAACGTACATATTTTTGTCCTACAACAGGCAGGTCAATTACCTCACTCATTGACCTTGGAAGCTTTCACAGTTTAAACAAAACAATGAGGCTTTCAATTAATTTTAAAGTACAAACAGAGACGGAGCAGTAGAACCACAAGTCTTCACACTGATACTGCATGGAGGGATCACTCTAGAAACCTCTTAATTTTGGATTACATAGATTAAATCCCTTGATAAAAGCTGTTAAACATCTTTCTTCTATGTTGCTATCATTAGAAATGTTAACACATTTGTGAGCAAATCATATATGCACGTTATTTGCTAAATGCAAGAAAGGAGACCAAATAATTATGTTTGCTTTGACCCACTTCTTTTCTTCAGCATTGTTTCCTCCTTTTCCTCCCATACTTCACTGCCTCTATCCCTGTTTCACCTCCTCTTTCTGAAGTCTTTTTCTTTCCCCTGTTTTCTTCATTATCTTCTCCGTTCCATTTCTAGCTGTAAAGTTTATCATTATATCAAACTGCTGCAGTTGTTGTCTCCAGTTTCCATCCCTGACCCCATTCCCAGGGTTTCTCAGCAGGTCTTGGCACCACGTGGCTTCTGATGATGATGATCCAGCTGAGAGGGAACTTTGGACTGCAGAAAGCTACAGCTGAAGGAAACATGGTACATGCTCTAAAATGAATTTTCCAGAGAGGGAAGTTTGGTACAAGTGAAAGACACTTTATGAAATTGTTGAAATGTGTTTCACCTCGATAATATCTTTTTTCTCTTTAAACGCTTAGGTAAGCTCTATATACTGCACTGAAGGTTTTTCAAACTGTACAAGAGAGATTCATGCAAAATTACATTGTGTCCAAAGAACTTGTTCAAAGAACAAAATTAGCATCATCATTTAACCACTTGTTTATTCTTCAGTGAAGTAAATCCCATTCTTTAAAGAATAATTCTTAAAGCAAGTATAAGCCCAGGAGCTCAGCATTAAAAAGGATCATGTTCTGCTATCCTGTTTTTTCCATTGCTATATTGACCACAAATAGATCCAGCAAAGTTAACAGGCTTAGGTGTGAAGTAAAGGGACAGACCACATACATATAAATACTCCCTATATGCATATACACATCCCCCATATATATATCTACATACATACATACATATACCAATCATGCTTTAAGTTGTTTTCTGTAAACCTTGTTTCATGTGGGGAGCAGAAAATAGCTACTGGAAAAACACACACGAAAATCTTTCCTGACTTCTTGAAAGTATGGCAAAAATACCTACAGTGCACTTTGTGCTTTGGCGTCATTTCTAACACCATTTTTGGAGTCCTTTCAGTTCTCTGCTTTAATTAGGCCTGACTTGCACAAGGAGCTTGAAAAGATTTCAGTAAACCCTTGACATAATGGAAACAAGGAGCACTGAACTCTGAATGAGGAGTTACAACAGGAAAGAAACAATTTAAGATGGTAGCAGCCCTTATTGCAACATTAAACCTCAAATTGGATCTGATTTACACAAAGTAAACCAATATATTGAAATAGTGCCCCAAACTTCTGGACAAAAGTTTGAAGGAAAATAATACAGTGCATGTGTAGAAATTCTGTCCAAGGGACTGGAGGAGATTATTCCTTATATTCTCATTTAACAAAAAGGTTCCTTCTGTTTTGAACGGAACATTAAAATTCTAATTCAGCTCATAGAGCATCCCAAACAGAGCAGCAAAAGAATCTGTGAAGGAGCCCAAATATGGTGCTATTGAAACAGAGTGGATTAGAGGAATTGGGATAGAATCCTACAAGTGGCTAAGCAGCAGCAGGAGGTCAGCTTCACAAACAGCAGGATGCTGTTCTTGCCAGACGTGAGTGACATAATACAGGCAAAACAATCAAGATTTCAGCTGATAAATGTATGCCTGAGGAAAAGGCCTTGCTGTAGAACTTTCATAAGCAACAAATATTTAAGCAAATTCTGTAGACTTCATTTTACACAGGAGAGCATTTTTTCTTATACAAACATGTCATGTTAACCATGTAGAGTAGAATTCTTTATAACACAAAGACAATAGTTTTTAGAGCCTAAATGTAGAAAATATTGGAGTCTTTGCTCAATTATTCAGTAAATGGATTAAACAAAGAGTTTTCAGTTTGATGCAGCTTCAAGTGTGTCCCAAGCAATTCTGTGTACATTAGGATAATACACATAAAAACATTAGCTCCAAATATCTAGGATATACAGAAAGAATAACAAAATCCATGTAGCCCCAATGGTTATCCATAAATTGCATATATCAGTAGTAGTAGACAAGTTTCAAGGCTCTGAATGGAACAGTTGCATTTGTAAGGAGACACTGAGATATTAAAGTAAGATGATCAATAAATCATTTTGGTTTCTAAATTTTATGGTATTATATTAAATCCGAATTTAATTCTAAGCATCTATTTTTCACTTCTACTATTTTAAAAATATCTTTTAAAAGGCTGAGATTCCACTTATTTTCCATTTTATGCTATGAGCAATTAAAAGAAATGTATTCAATTGCTTTTTAGCTAGGGAAGTGCAAAACATCATGTGTAAAACATTCATCTGTCTACCCCAAATTCTTCTCTGTCCTCCACAAAATATCCTTTTGGGCTAAATACTTTTGCAAGTCTGAAATAAATTGTAATTCTGAGGTCAGATTCCAGCCTGGAGCAGAGACCAAACTTCCCTTAGACTCTTAGGACATTGTGAAATAAGAATTTCTACGTGGTGCAGTTGACTGTTTTCATTCAGGAATCAGATTAAGAGGCAGCTGGGCCTTTGAGAACATGAGTGTTTAAGGAAGCAAGACAGAGAGAAGGCCAGCAGGAGCACAGGGGCACAGAACTCCCCTGCCATGGCTTGGGCAGCCACCTAAGAACACCATGGCATTAGCAGAAGGCACCTGAGGACACTGACCTTTCTCCACATGGCCAGGAGCTCTCCTATGATCTGACCACCAAGGGAGCATTTCATAGCACAGGGACCATGACAAAGGGTGTATTTTGATAACTTGATGGACATGTGAATAATCTACAGCCATTTCTGCTGGAGAAAGACCAGATTGCAGAGCAGCCCCAGCTCGTCCTATCTGGCTCCAGTCTATGGATCTTGTAACAAGCTGGCCATCTGTGATCTCAATGTGCATGATTCCTGGAGATCTCTCATAAAACCATACAATCAGGAATTTGAAACAAGCAATGCTGTGGAGACAGCCACAGCATTGAGCAGTTCCTGCTCGAGGCCCCTCTGAGCTGGAAGAGGAGGTGAGGCTGCTCCTCCCTTACCTCTGGTGCTGTGGCTGAAGCCCAGAGTCACCTTGGTCTCATCACCACAGGCACTGGCTGTGCTGCACATTTACAGCTCCTTTGGTACACAGCAGAGCAGCTCACTAAAAGCTGATTAAGATATCGTGCTGAGCTAAAAACTGGATGCTTTGTGAGTATCTGTGTTTTGGCCTTCCCCCAAATGTCTGCCCCCAACAAGTGAGAGAGGACAGCTGGAGCAGACAAACTTTCTGGACCCAAGAGACTGTTTTTCTTTCCTTTGAAGGTATTACTTGCCTGTTATTACATTTACATAAAGGATCTTTATTCTTTCCCATATATAGTAAATTGCACTCCTGTATGTGAACATTGTGTAGCCATTTCCCCCCAAATACAAAAAAGAATTATCTCCACTGTCATTCAAGCCTTTCTTTTCCCCCCATTACAAAGAATTGATGCAAATCTATTTTTGTTTGGTCTGGTTTATGCTGACAGCAATTAATTCTAAAGCCTCAGCATAAAGACATACAAGAATCACATATGTTTCTAATCTACAAGCAAGTTATCCAATTATTTTAGGTAAACTTTATGATCACAACCATCCTTACCAACTCTGATATGATAGGCTATTTTCTTCTTAATGGCTTAAGACTAATATACACTGCTACAGGGAATATACTCTTCAACATTCCTCATGTTTTACCTCCTGATCTTGGAATAATAATATAGTCAATGAGCACATTTTGTTTATACTTGTTAGTAAAAAGTCACTAAAAGCATGCTGGGAAATAATATTCCATGCCTTAGGACTCAAACAGTTTCTCTTTATAAATAGAGCTTGTGTAAATCACAGACAAAGTTGACAAATTTCATGGATTAGTCATGGTGAAAATATCAGATTTAAAACAGATTAACAGGAAAATCATATTACAATTCTGATTACCCAAATTCTGCCTCTTGAAGAATGAAATGAAAAAGTAGTGATAATTCTGGAGCCAATTCACTAAATTACACTTGCACTGAGTTGCATACAGAGGGTAAAGATTCCTCATTAACCTTGTAAAACCTCTGAAATCTGTATTTAGCTACATTGGAATGAGAACATCACAAGTTACAGAGATTACAGTACCCTGAAGCTATTTCAGTGCATTTTCCCATTAAACTATGCTAGCATGAAATTATTTTGTCACCTCATAGAAAAAAAAAATAAGGAAGAAACTGATTTGAAGTTAAAACTATTTTCACAATTATTTGTATTTGGTGCATCTACTTAAAAATTAGGGAAATAATATCTGAAAGAAGTTCCACTTTAACAGAATATCTCATTATTCCTGTAAAAATATAAAATTCATAACTGTGAAGAACATTGGAGTTAAGCAAAGCTATCAGCTTTCACATAGAACTTCATGGCTTTTAAGTCTTTCATGATGATGTAATTTAAATTGAGGCCTTATTTAAAAGAGAGGTTACACATAACCATGTGATTCAAAGAAACTTGTTGACTACATAACAATTTGGCTTGATGCCTCCATGTCCTCCATTGAGCTGCATAGACAACTTGCCATCCCTCCATCTGAAGACAGCCAATTTGTCAGACATTTGCTTTAATTCTTTTTCTTTGTCTTCTTTACAATATCCTTCATATGCATCCTGGTCATCAATATCATATATCTGACTGCAGGATGGAAATTCATTTGTGTTTCCCTCTTATTTTCTTTGCATGCAATCCTCCTGGGTCTTATAGGATGTGCTTAATAAGAACCACATTATTCTGCTAGAGGAAGTCCTTGAGCAGACTTTGAGAAGCAGTATGGCAAATTAGTTTCAGGACTGTTATCTACAGTGTTTTCTGCAGTTCAGAAAGTAAGAAAAAGAGGCCTAACCTTCAAGAAAGGATTTGTTTGATGTTTTTCCTTTAGAAAGCTGGACTAATTTATGCCAAAACAATAAAGTGTTGAACATGAACTGAAACTAATTAAAATTAGCTTTTCGTTAAATTCACATTTGTAACAAATGAACAATCACACTTCTCATGCAACTGCATTTAAAGGTTTTTGTTTCCACAAACAGAATGTTGTTTGCAACAAATTCTATACCATTCAAATATTTAAATTTAAAAGTGTGCTTGAGTTTGAACATAAATAGCCCTCTGCTTGGGAATGCCAGGTTTATAGGTGTCCTTGCAACCTTAATTCTGCCCCCTGGTGTCTATAAATTATGGCTATTTCTAACTAATGATCACACGTTATTTTTCACTCCAGGGTCTGTGTCCCTCTGTCCACAGGACAAATGATCCTTACACAGTTTAAAAACTACCAAAGTTTTTTAAAAAACGCTGCTTTTGCTAAGCACCTCCCTGGAACTATAGTGCTGTTTGCTTCCTGGGCTTCCCTGTGCTGCTCATCACCATATCTGGATCTCTCTAGAGCACTAACAAGCCACTTTCTTCTTTGTCATTGGAGAAGAGCATTATTATCTGCGTGGGAAAAGATGGTGCACAGACACTGGGCACAGTTTCAAAAGTCTTTGTTGCAGATGTTGTGGTCATTTGTTCTGATGTATTAGGCTTACTAGTGTAAAGTTCTTCAGTTTTTATAATCCTTTTGATTTTTAAAACAGTTGCATAGACTTCAAGACCTTATATTTGACACATCTCTATAAAATAAAATTGTATTTTTTAATTTTCCTCACTTTGTAGATGTGAAAAGATTTCTTTTTTTCTGGCAGCCCAGAAAACTGTCAGAGGTGGCCTAAAGCTCAGAAACACTCCTGCTTCAGCACTGGTTTTGCTCCTGATGACCAGACACTTTTCCTGTCATCATGGCAGAGTTTTTATCACTCTGAAGCTGCTGAGGGTGCTCTCTTTATCTCAGACAGGCCCTAACTGAATTAAATAGAAGTTCACACAGTACCTGTATTTTGGTCTGCACAATTTTATAGCACGTAAGAAATTTGAAGAAAGAGCATGGGTTTTGTTATTTGCCCAATAACAAAACTTCTTGTCTCTCCCACAGTTACTGTCCCATTCAAAATGCAGCTCAAGAGTGGAGTCAGTGCAATGGGGAGCAAGCAGGGAACAGCAGTGAGGTGCTACAGAAAAGGCACTAAATGGCTGTGTAACTGAAAAGTGCTGTAACATGTAACCAAAAGGACACCTAAAGAGAAATTATATAAGCTACTTTAAATCTGGCACTTTCCAGCTTCCATACTTTCAATTTACATGTTAATACCCATTTAATGAAACCACTGTGTTGTCTTGCAATATGTATTTGCTATATTAAAAGACAAAAGTTACAGATTACTTTAATGATGGCATGTCAGCACCAGAAGCAAAGTTTGAGTTTTTAACAGACTTGAAATACATGTACACACCATTTAAAATAGACCTGCTGCTATTGGGGATCACTTCAAATCAGTGCTGTGCACTGAAAGAAATTCTAACTTATATACCCGAGCAAATGAAGGCATTTTGAATTGCTTTGTTTATTGTTAAGGCACACTGGAGCATAAATCCACCATTCGCTCTCTGAACAAGATCCGAGTGCCCTCTGGAGTGGTCATGCAAACTAAAACATAGTGAAAAGAGGACTTCTGATTCTTTAAACCTACCAGCTTTCCTTCCCTACTTTGAAACAGATCAGACCCAAAAATCAGCTGGACTCCTAAGGAGCCTTTTTGCTGATTGCCCAGTGCAGATTGGAGCAGTGTGAGCAATGCATATGGTCAGGTTAAAAATCAGATCCACTCTTTGCTTTTACCCTCTGGCTCTCAATCACACTCACAGACCTCAGTGGATTTCTCATGATCTAAAATCAGCTACAAAAATTAGCTAAATAAATTTATTCATAGAAGCAATGAATGCATCATTAAGATGCAATAATAGTCTCAGTCACGTCTATCAAAAACTTTCTATTTTCTTTGGCAAGACCATGTTAAAACTGAAATGGTATGAAGAATCCAATTTAGTCTCCAGTAGTGAGCTTATATGTCTTGTGTTTGTAATTCATTCTCCTCAGTCATGAGAAATATTACAGTCAGGTTTTGGTTCTTAATACTTTGGGGTGCAAGAACTATAAAAGACATGTTTGATTTTCTGTTGACTCTGAAATGAGAAAAAAACCCACCATGTTTCCTTACAATGCTAAACCCACTCCCCCACCCCCCCTGAAAAAACAAGGAAACATCCAAACAGAGAAAAAAACAAAACAAACAAAACCAAATTTGGACTACATTTGGTCAAAACTTTGATATAATAATCTATTTCCCACCTTCTCATATACTGAAAGAAATAAGTAATCCATGTTTGTGAAGTGTTTTAATGCCCTCAGACAAAAATTACAGAAATGCAAAGCAAGTATGATTGTTGTTCTGATGATGAAAACGTCTCATTCTACTCACCATGTTCATTGCCTAAAGTAACACAGTGGGTAGCCTGTTATTACTAAAGGAATAAACTTTTTCATCAAGCACTCTTTATAAAAATATTTCCCTGGAAATGTAACACAGCATGTAGCAAGACTACTACAATTTTCCATCAACTTTGAGTACAAGCAGCATAGGTACTGTTTTTAGATAATTTCACCCGAGCTTTTTGGCAATAGTTCCTCTCAAGGAAACCTACATTAACCAGAAATTTAGAGTCTGCTATCCCCAGGCCAGCTTCACTGGAATTTTTAATATGGCACTGTCTATTCAGCAGTTGTGTGTAAAATGCCAATAAACTGGCCAGAAAAGAGCTGAAGGGCTAATTGCCTTTTAACTCCACTGTGATGATAAAGTCACGTAGAAAGAAAGGAAAAACTCCCACTGCTTTAACAAGTTTATCTGACTGCCACTTTAACATTCTCTGTCTGCATGCACTTTAGTGCATTCACCAATAAAAGGATAAAAGCGTTCAAAATCCTGTACCCTCAATAACTGAGAAGTCCAGATTCAAAATGTCTGCTCTGCTGGAATCAGCCCATTAGGTCAGCCAGCTTTCTCCCTGGTACTTGATTTCAACTATACAGTATGTACCAAGGAAAAAAAAAAATCCTTTTGATGCAAAAGATTATAAATCCTTAGAAAACTGGAATGAGAGAAGAAAAGGAAGGATACCATTTTGAAATAGTAATAGAAAGCAGAAACTGCTTCTCACAGATGAAGGGTGAAATAGTACCAATCAAACCAGTGGTGAAAATCCCATTGACCTTAAAAAGGTCAAGGAATTAACTTTAAAAAAATAAAATACAGAAAAATGTAGCATAATTTATAATCTGGATAAACATGTAATTTTCACTTCTTCTCTGTTCCCACAAATACATTTTATATTATTCCCTTCAATACTTTCCTTTTCAAAAATCCAGTTGTATAAATATGATTTCTTTCATCTGAACAAGATTTTCTACCTAACTCTGCCTTTCTGCACTGTCTTCGTGGTGTAAGTGCTTATTAACCCATAATTAAAAGTAGACATTGAATAACATCACTTATGGAAGTCAGTGCTATAACAAAAGGTGTCAGCTGAGTGATAACCATCCTAGTCCTCCTTGATTCCACAAAATGAGACAGCTGTTAAAAAGGCATTTCACAGAACAACTGAAAAGAAGAAACTAGTGGTCATTTAATTTAATTTTTTTGCTAGACCTGTGTTCTTACTTTCACCAGAGAAGGAACACAGTCAGCTCTGATAGTGACTTGACCTGTTCCACTTAATAAAATAAAAGCAGCAGTAGAGGCATTGTGATTGCCAGCTGCAAACCACTGAGTGTTGGTTTTTTCTATTAAAAATCTCTTCCATGTTTTTCTTATTGTAACCTGGAAAGAGTACAAAATCCAATGGAATTTCTATCAAAAAGAATACTGTTAACACTGGAAGTTCCTCAAGTACTCACCCAAGCAAATGTTATATCATATTACAGTAAAATTTAAAAGCAGAAGTTCAAACTAAAAATGAAGTGTCCTTCAAAACAGACTCATGTGCATCAGAGCCTATGCATTAATGCACTTATTTCCATACAGCTCTGCATTTCCCTTTGCCATCACTTTGTAATTTGTTCCACATTTTGTTATTTCTTTTACATTTGAAGGTACATTGTTCTACATTTGAGTGATGAAAGCCTGAACTGGATGGAAGTACACTGAAATGTTACAGGGAGAATGAAAAAAAAATGAAGTTAAATTTTCAATTTATAAGGTAGTAACAAGTGAAAAAAATAAACAAAGAGACAAATAAACATCTCTTAACAAATAAAGAAAATGTAGTGCTCAGGGAGACCCAGAGGGGTCATGTTCACAGTACAAAATAAACAACTTTGCAATCCTTCCAAATTTGAAATGCCAATACCTAAGGGAAGCAATGAATTTCCCCCTAACAATACACTACTTTTAGGTTGTCACTGCAGTTCAGGGGTATTCTTAAAGCTTAGATCTTTCTTACTAGATTAGAAGGCAGAGTAAACTAAAAGATCAAGCTAATCTAGGATAAACTTCTTTTCCACAGTTCAAAGGCATTGGCCTTTCTACAGGTTCAATTGCAGGTTTCTTTGAAGATGTGCCCTGAAGTTCATTAAAGAAATTTCACTGACTTGAACTGATTTCAACATTAAAAAGATAATGTGAGAGCTTCATCACCATAAAGAATCTGACAGACTGACTTTGAAGCTTTTTTAGGTGGCATTAATTTTTTTATTCTTGCACTAAAAGCCTTATTTAAACATATCTTTATGTTTAAATCCTTATAAATACTTTAAAAAATAATGGAAAAAAACCCTTGGAAACACAGATTTTTAAAAATCCCGTTAAAAAAAAAATCAGTAATTAATTATTTCTACTGCATTCAAAGTCACCATCACTGATGTTTTTCCCCCTCATTGACTGTACTTAACAATATTTCCAGGTGGTATTGCACACAATGCTTAAGCAGCATCTCATCTGTGCAGAGAATTTTGGAAAGAATCATATGGCAAGAAGAACTGCAGGCTTTAACAATATAAGATTTAGACAGATGTACTTAGCCTTTGTCTTAATAACAGGTCCTCCAGAGCCTGTGACAATATTAATGTGAAGAGGAAAATATTGCTCTGTTGAAATCCAGAGACACGTTTTTTGCTTTTAACTCCAGACTTATAGTTGATGCTAAAGATAAATCTTTGGTTTCTTACATTAGGATAAACACTCATCCCCTAATTCAGAAAAAAACACAAAAAAATAACCCTACAAACAAACCCTATAACTTGCAGACTTATGAAACAATTTGCAGTGTATTACACTTTATACCTCTTTTAGTGCTCAGTGCTGCACTGATGACATGAAATAACGTTCTGTGTGAACACACAGAAGATTTCCCAAATCAAGGGCATCGGTTTTCTGAATAACTAGATACTCTCTAACTTTCCAGAAGAGAAGCTGTGGTTCCTGGTTACTACAGATTTCAGACTTCTGCACCAGACTCACAAAAAAGGGTTCTTGAATTCCCTTCCATTCCATCATGTTTACTCTATGTACTACCTTACTGGCCAGATTCTGTCAAATAAAAACCCCATCGTGGGGTCTTTGTAATTCCATTGTTTTGTAAACACTGCTCATGCATGGACCTTGTCTTCTTGGACAATAAATTCTACATATTTACATAAACTAAATACTTCCATTGCTTCCAAAAGTTGCCTACAGGAAAAGCCAGATATTCTTTGAGTTTTTATACCTTGAACCTTTATGAGAAAATCCTAAACAGAGAACTGTCATATGTACTAAGGTTTATTTACAGCACGTCATCCTCAGCTTTCTGATTTATCCTCTGTTACTGTTTCTCTTCATAAAAGCACACAGCTGTCTCTTTTAGCCTATTTGTTTTATTTACTTTGCTTTTCTGAGTTCAAGATTTTATGCTTTATTTTCTATTTTATGTAGATTTAAAAAAAAAAGTGACAGAACTCTTTGCCAATGTTGACACATTTAGATCTGTAGTAAAAGCTGTCAGGCCATGCAGCTCACTCAAGGAAACAGTGTCTTTTAGCAGAACAGTGCAATTGATTACAAAATAGTAATTAAAAATATTACAAGCTGACTGATACAGGTATACATACTGAAGATTAAACACATTACAGCTTTTGTTAATTAGCAGATCTCTTGCTGTATATTTAACCTCTTGCAGGGCTGAACAAGTAAATATTTTAATGATTAAAAAGATACTGAGAAGTTGATCTTTCTTTCTTTCCACTGCCTACCTTAATGTTAACTGCATAATACAATTAAAGCCTAGACATTCATCACATTTTTTATCTTGCATACAATCTATTTCATGTGTTCTCCACACACAGAAAAAACTGCTATGGTATAACTACATTATCAGCTTGTGAGTTGAAACAAGCAATATGTAAAAAGTTCCAGAACTAAGATCATCTCTTCAGCTTGAATTTTGAACCTTATTAGATATTAGTTATGATGCAGCCCTTAATCCTGCATATTTTGGTTTTCCCCAGGACTCCTGCCTCAATCAGTGCACAGAAGAAAGATCAGGCCTATGAGCAACTAGCCAAGATGTTTGATCCATCACATCTCCAATCTGGTTATAACTGAAGGGTGCTCAGAAACAAATCTGCAGCACACACACTGATTCATCACTCAGGCTTTGCTAGGACATCCTTATTGTGACATTATTGCACCCATTTACCTGACTGTCAGTGCACACTATTTGGTCCACTCGCACTCGTCCTCATCTCTCCAGACTCTCTTCAGTTTCTACCATTAGGGATTTTGCTTTGTCAGTTCCAATATTCCCTCCGTCTTCAACCATTTTTTCCCTCCAATTCCCATCTCCCCACCCTCTCCTGCAGAGTTTAGCAGCTTCCTCCTTGTCTCCTGAAGCCCCAGCCATCATTCCCACCTGTTTGTACAGGTACCTCAGCTCTATCTCACCCCATAACTGACTTATCCTTTCTTTCCTATGCAGATAAATTCCCAAAGAATCTCACAGAAAGCACAGTTCTTCTGTAGTAACCAAATTTAACAAACACTTCCTCGGACAACAAAAAAATACATCCATTAAATTAATACTATCCAACTGCTAACACTCAGGACACCATGTTGAAGCAACTGGATCAGTAAATCTTTCAAAACAAGTATTATTTACAAGTTTATTGGGTTTTTTGTTTTGTTTTTTTTTCCTTTATTCTCTGTGTTGGAAACAGGTGAGACTTTCCAGCTAAGCACCTGGAACCATTTGTGCAGAGTATAAACTCTTCAGACAGATACTTCACTTGGCAAGTGTCCCAAGAAGTTTTATACAATTATCAGCTAAAAGAAAGGATTTCTTTATGGGAAAGGTTAGACAACATTTAAAAGATGAAAGGATAACTAGGCAGGACTGTAAACTGGGAATATATAATGCAGATAAATAAACTCCATACTACTGTTTTACTGTAATGACTTATTTAATTTCTTTCTTTTTGCTGTCAGAAAGGAGATTCTGAAGTGCTACAATTATAAAATACAAAAGATGTGGAAAATCTTGTTTAATGATGATGTTAAAGTAGCTGAAAAAGTCTATTAAAACTCAGCAGAACAACAATAAATATAGTTTAAAATCTTATTAACAAATTTTATTGATGATTAGTATTTTTATATAGCTATACATTTTTCCCATATTGATTTAAATTGTCATGTATTTATACAATTTTCATATTCTTCTTACTAAGAATGATAGAAATAAAAAATTATTGCATCCATATATTCAATAGAAGAAAATCAAATATCTCACACTTTCAAGCTACAGTATTGCCAGCTCATTAAATATATTTAAATCTATCATGACAATGTTTTTTCTTTTAATATTTTGTACTACATTAATGTTCATGGTGAAATTAGGGACACAATTTATCACAGACCAGGTCAATACAAATAAATAAATAAATACCAAATAACTTACATACAGGTCTTCGTAATTCAATCTCAAAATGGAAATATAATTGCTCCTCCTTACAATTTATTTTGTGAAGTTTAAATTTATTGAAAAGACAACAAATTAGTAGCAGCAATTAACACCAGATACTGATTATGATTGAAGACACAATCAAAGTCCTCGCAGAGGAGCATAATGCATGAACTGTACACATTACACCTAAAAAGAATGGGCTGCTGGAACAACACCCTCACGCTTCAGCAGAGAAGGTAAAACTTGCTTTTATGGTTTGATGTAAAAGGTAATGGTTGACTCTCAGCTGACATTGATGGATTGGACATCACACCTTCAAACCCAGCTGGAGGAATTCCAGTTTTCATAGGTGTGATATCACTATCAGTACTGCTGCCACAGTCAAATAATTGACCAGTGACATCACACCCAAATTGTAGGATTTTATTTGGAGGCCATGGGCTGCCATGTGTTTAATACTACAGTGCACCACGAGGGCCCTTAAAGCATTTCCTTTTAATTTTTTTTCCTCTGTTAGGTGGGTTATTAAGTGTATTAGCAGTATTTCCTACTCTGCATATAGGAAATACCTGCTCGTACCAGTAATACTTTGTCAAACTGTAAAAAAACTAGAAGGAAACTATCCACTATCCTACACTCCATAAATACATCAAGCTCTTAGGCACATAAAAGTGAGACCTCGCAATCCCTAGTTAATACCAGACAGATCTCTGTTACAGTATTTTGGCTCCTTCTACACACACACACCCCACCATTAAATTTGATTCAAATTAATCCTGCCTAAAAGTAAAGTAATGCTATTATTTACTATATTGAACATAATTTTAAAATTAAAATATAATATATTTAAAAGTCAGATTTATTTGCTGACCAAAAAAATGGTTGTGGATGTTTGTTGAACTCAACAAGTGTATAATCTTATTTCCTAGGACAAAGACAATTCATAAAAAAATACAAATACATTTTATCTTCTTTGGGCTCCAGTTTTTGTAAATTGCTTAGGCACATGAGTTTTTCTAACTGTATGAATGAAGTAAAAACACAAAGGCCTTGGGTTTTCCCACTTCAAAGGTAAAAAGTCCAAACTACATTTTAATCCATTTAGTTACACCTTGAGATCAACACAGTCAGAATGCTCAGCTAAGTCCACTGATATTCTGTATTTATTAAGTATTATTTCTAAAAAGGTTACTTCTAAATAATAATAACTTCAAGAATCACTGTAGATACTGAGTTATATTTAGAATTGTAAAGAACTTTCTCTTTTCCTTTTAGAGGACCAGGGAGAGCCATATACATATGAAAACATTTTTATTTATTAAAATTTAGTCATCTCATTTCTGGATTTTTTTTTGTACCACAAACAGATGCAGAAATGTATAATATTCAGTGTGTCTAAAAATGAAAGGCACCTGAGTATAAGCCAGAGTCAAATTCTTTCCCAGCATTAATTCCACCCTTTTTTCCTCCACCATGCATTCTTGCCCCTTCTACAACAAGCCTTGAAGTTTAGCAGCTTGAAATCATATGTCTGTCCGTTAAGCTGCTGGTATGTGGAAACAAAGTTTTTAGGAGACCCATAAAATCAAACAAGATCAGACTGAATTATCTGCTGCTGATCTGCACTGATACATCACTGCTAGTCACTAAACCAGTCACTTAGGGTCCTCAGAAAAACTCAAGGGCGATGAACCGTGATGTGCAACTTCATTGAAAGCTAGTTAAGCACATTATCAGACAGAAAAAGCATTTTGGACCCCCTCTGCTGTCACCCTGGAAAACAGTAACAGTGACGATTACCTCCCCAGCACTGGGAGAGTCCAGCTGAAATACTACACCACGAAAGCCCCTTCATTCCACAAACTGATCTCCTACTGACTAGGAATGCGTTCAACTATTTTTTAATTCTGGGATAGAAATCATGCTCCTAAACTTGTGCAGAGGTCTACCTGGAGAGAAGAAGGCTGCACTTCAATCACTTTCTCCACAGTCAAGCCTGTGCAGGTCCCTTATCCTACAGGCCAAGTATCTGAGATCAGATCAAAATGGGGTGGCTGGGCTTCCATCACTGCTCCTTTTCCTTTGGGAAGACTGTGCCAGACACTGCCTTGTCTCCCTCCCACTGTAAAGCTGTAGCTGGGCAATGGAGTTTTCTCCTCATTCCTCTACTCTTGCTCCTGTTTCTGTTTTTCTCTCTGATTTATAACTTTTAAGACAAAAAAGGGACTGCATCAGTCATCTAAACATGGTGTTATGAACATTTGCAGGTCACCTGTCCACTCCAATTGAAATTAGAACTATCCACAAGTGTAGAATTGATCACAACTCCCTTATATTGGGTATTAAAAACCATAACAGGTGTGTAAAAACTGAGTATGTATTTGTGCATGAGCTTCCAGAGAAAAGTCTTGATCCTGGAGGACAGCAGTGTGTGGGTGGTGAGCAAGTTCAATCGACCGTTCTTTATAGCAAAATTCTTAACACTTCTCCAGGTCCTCTGCCCTGTGTAATTACCCTCATGGCTAAAGCCATGAGAAAAGAACTGATGTAGAACCCCCATGACATCATGCATAACATGTCTTCAAGTGATTCTTTCAACAGAATTTTTTGTTTAGCTGGAACAGTGTATCTTAAGTGAAAGTTTCAGAATCCACCACAATTGTTTGATGCTCAATTCTTTCCAGTTGCAGATTTCTCTCTTATCTGCCCGATTAATTTTGTGTGTATGTGAAATACATGCTGCAATTAGCTCCATTGCAGTTTTCCAGTCATCCTAAGTGGCCATCTGCAATTTTCAGTCCGTGAGTGTCACGACAGTGCTTCTGAGCATTTCATCCTCTACTTTCTTCTACAGACATGACTGATAGTTTTGTCTGATTTATACTCTTCCTTCATTCGTCAGACTCCTTCAAATTCTGCTTCCTGCAAGAGTGTATTTCTGACCTCCACATTCTCTGTTACTGTTCTCACTTTGCAAAATATCACTGGAGAAAGCCTCCTACCCCTCTGTTATAATACAGTGAAGTACAAAAAGGCCACTGGCATGCACTGACTATGTAGGGCTTATAATTTAAAATATGACAGTTTGTAGGTTAAAGGTGTAACTATGGTAGTTTTGAACCACATTCCTAATCATGACTCTTGCAATCTGCCATCTCTCCTAATATTGAAATATCCACCCTTGTTATTAATATCCCAGCCTTTTTATGGACTCAGTTTAATTACCAACATTTGAAAAATATTTTGGCTCCAATAAAATTAAATTTCTTTATAGTTTTTCCAAGAGATATATCCTCAAAAACTCCAAAATCTTTGGCTATGAAAATAAGCATCTAAGCCTTTGATTCTTTGGATACTTATCTTCCCTGAATACATCAAGGAAAAAAGCAAATAAATAAATAACCCAACTTTGAACTGGTATGCCTGAGACCTTCAGGTAGCAAACAACAATACTTGACTGAGGTATGATACAGTAAGAACCCAAATATCACAGATACAATACCATGGAAATGCTTAGAACAGGGGAAATGAAAGCCACTATACACAACAATACCATGTTTTTTAACTCTCTCTAAACACATGAAGCATCTTATAAGTCAATATGATGCACATTAGATATATGCCCTTTTTTCCTATTCTGCTTTTGATCATTGGAATATCTTTTTTATAGTATTTCTAAATACAGGGCAAAAGCAAAAGCAACAATCACAGATTGATTTACAAAGGAAATTATGAGCCAAGATCTGTGGAGCCCTTTCATGAACTAACTTTCTCAATGCCTTGTACTTCCATGGTCAGCCCCCTATATTTTCAGTGCCATTGCCAGCAGTTATGAGGCAGGCACATACAAATTGGAAAAAAAAAAATTAATTCTACTCCTAAATTCTAATCACTCTTAATTGATGTGGGAGACATCACTCAGAGGAGGCACAAAATGATCCAGGGCTAAACAACATGCTCAGTAATCTAAACTACACATTTATAGCTCTGCTAGGACTGCACAGTATTTACCTACAGAGCACACAGCAAAGCCAAGGGACCTCATTAAACTGGGAATCTCAACTGACCAAGCTCAGCCTCTCGTTTCAACAGTCCCTTCCTGAGTCCATGTTTTTCACTGAGAGGAATTATTCACCCATCTGTAAAAAGGACAGCTACAATTATAGTATTTCCCTGACATTTGAAAAATTAGTAGCCCTTCTATGGTTTATTAGATAAGGATTTCTCTTCTGTTGTGAACAAACATTTAGGGTGCCTACAACGTACAAGCTGCAGACCTGAGGCATCAACTACAATGAACAAGTAAAGAGAACTATCCCTCAGAGACAAAAAGCCTAAACAGCAAAATTAAGTGACTCCTATCAATTTACACTTTTAGAAATACTACTGTTTCTACACATGCATACAAACAAACAACAAAACAAACAAACAACAAACCCAACCAAAACAAAACAAAAAAAAGAGTAAAGTATATTGGGTAATGATGGCTTTTGGAAGGGATATTTGCCCCATGCAGCCAAAAGTAATAATAATTGAAACTTTTAAAGGAAGGTGGGAAATCATCTGCTTCAGAGCAAGAGAATGCAATGGCTGTAAGGGTGAGGATACAGCTTCCCCAGCTCTCCAAAAACTGTCACAGTCCTAAGAAATTGTGGGGTAAAATTTCCCCTACCCTCTCTCTCCCCCAGAAAAGAATCTGCACAAGAATGGCCAAGAACTGCTATTTTATAGAATTGCTTTCAATAAACTTCCCAGAGTGCACATCTCCCAGTTTCTGATGCCCTTTGATTTACTGAAAGTGAAAATTCAAAATCACACAGGTCACAACATTCAGAATTAGGAATTTTTAGGTACACAATTGTACCTATTATCCATACAAGGACTTCAATCCTTTTTGTCCAAATTTTTACAACTTCTGATAAAATTATAATGAAGCAAATAAAGGTGAGGTAAATAAGAAGATACAGCTCTGATCTGAATGAGTATTTATCAGCTTTGCTCATCACTTGACCCTCTTTTGTCAGACAGAAGTGAATGCCCTTCAAGGATAATTATTAGGGATTTAAAGGGAGACATGATGGTGAGTTCATAGATTTGTACAGAGCTTCCCCTCACCTTGAAGAAATATGAGAGAAACTGATGGTGTGATCTGCTAAGCCATGAGGACTGAATGCTGACAAAACTAGGAGAGGAGACCAAGCAGTTACAGCACTTCTACTTTCTTTCTTCTGTGCTCAAGAAGCCAAGCTGTGTATATCAGAATACAGAGATGGGTGTGTAGCAGAGGCAGGTCACTATAAACTGTCTCTGTTCCTAGAATAAGTGCACCAGGCCCCAAACATGAACAAGTTAAAAGTGTGTAATTGCATTAAACAGCTTGGATACTCATAGCATCTCACCTTGGAGGAGATGGAAGAGCCATTGATATTGGAAGAGATCACCCCTTAAAAGCTGTAGTAACAGGAGAACATACCTTTGAAGAAGAAAAGCAGCTGTCTGTACTGCTGTGAAACCCTACATGCACATCTGGTGTTTCCTACAAAAACATTTTGTTCGTATTTGTACAAAAAGATGTTGTATTCTGTACAAAAAGATTTTGTTTGTATTTCATACAAAATATATTTTATTCCAAATTATTTACCTAGTTTAGCAGGGACATGTATTCAATTATTATTTTGATTAAAGAAGTAATGAGGTAACTTAAAAGGATTAATTTAAAATTACTCAGTTTCATTTTTGTAACGTTTTTAAATACACAGCTTGGACAAATGCACATGTAAGCAGCCCCCAAGCCCATCCCAGTGACTGTATCTGCCAAGTCTCACGTGCCAAACATGAAATTCATTCTTTAGACCTCGTCTCATGCTCTCCTGCTGCAAGAGCTCATGCATTTACTGCATGGTGCTGCTGCTTCTCTCCAAATCCACGACCTAAAGTGCTGCATGGCACTGGCAGGATGATCAGCCAAGCCTGTGCCGTGGGACTGAGATGGCAGTGGGGAAGTGACAAGAGCAGTGCACACAGCTGGAAAAACATGGGCTGGGCTGTCTCTGTGGTGGGAGAAACACCCATCTCCCACTCACACAGCTCACAGGGTGGGAGTCCAGCTGAGAGGACTGCAGCATGCAGGAGAGATTGACATGTGGAAAATCAAATATGGAGGGGAAACACTTCTTTTATGATGCACAAAACCCATTGGTGTGGTCAACAGATGGAATGCAGCCAGATGCTCATTACAGCAATGCTATTGACATTGCTACAATTAAGGTAAGAGTCACTGTTTCCACTGTAAACTCCTGTTTGCAAGACCTTATAAATTGGCCGTAAAACTTCACTTCAGGCAGAACTTTAACACACAAGGTCTCAGCATTTAAGTATGTTTCACTTATATTAAAAAAAAAATGGTGTGCCTTTCAGATTACATGGTAGCTCAAAACAGGTTTCTCATTCTTGTTCTAGTATTCTCTGCACTCCTTGCACTCAGAAAAACCTTTGTGTCTGCCGAGTAGAATGATGGAATTTTCCATTCTAATTACAATTTTCCATAGTTGGGAGCAGTTCCATTTCTTATTTTATTATCGCATTAATAAGCTAAGTGATTAGCATTGGAAAACTGGTTATCATCTTTTGAAACAGTAATTCACAACAGCTCCTATATATTCATTTAACATAATCAAAAGGATGCATTATAGTTTTTGAGTCTATTTTCCTCACATAAACACTCTCCCTCAATGTAAAAAAAAAAAAACCCGCTAGTTAATACAGTATGTTATCCTTTGTCCCTGAAGCAAGAGGGGAAAAATTTCCTTGGATTTCAACAGGAGCAGATCCAAGCTTTCAAAATACATGGGTGCATTACACTATAATTACTTCTTATTTATGGAGTGCTGACAGTAGGCTCAGGGCTGTGCAAACAAAAGAAGACATGGTCCCTGCCCCTTGGGGCTTGCAATCTGAAAACACAACAATTGAGGCACATAAAACATCAAGTGGTGATACAGTCCACAGCGGAACACTAATGTGTTTGTTTTCCCATAAATAAATTGCTTTTGGGGGGCGGAGGGAAAAGGGGCAGATAGTCTTCTTCAATTTGCTCTTTAAGAGAGCATTTGAAAGAATTCATATTCCTAACACCCTGTCCTCCAAATTCCCCATCAAGTACGACTGTGAGAAAAACAGTATGTAATATGTAAGGACTTAGTAGACATTATCACAGAAGAAAATAAAGTTTGCATTCCCTTTAGGGTGTTACTGTATGTCTGCATTGAAGAGCACACATGACCCTATCTCTGCACAGAATGCACTTCATACACACAGTACTGCACAGCTCACCACGGCTGGTGAGAGTCAGACCAGACCGGGGACTTCCCAGTAGAGATTTCGTGCTTGTGAAACTTGGATTGAGATACACAAACCCGGTGCACTTTGTCTTTAAAGAACAACTGCAGGCAGGTTTTCTAAAGCTCAGGAGTGACACTGGCCTAAGTGCTCCAAGGTCGGGCCCATTTCAGCAGCCCTCCCTCCAGGAGACAGAGAACATTTCATTCCCTTCCCTCCAAGGCACATTCCAGTGACATTCCCAGCAGACAGAGACTCAGCCTATACTACAGAGCAAGTTCTTGGTTTAGAACAGTAGTTTTAAACTTAATTTAATCAGACCAGTTGTAATTCAAACATTATTGGAAGGCAAACCACTTCTTTCTCCTGATTTCATCTCCTCTGGCCAGTGACAGATATACCATGGGCCCTGTATGTCTTCCCACTGCCAAATTAAGCGAGGAAAAATGTTGGAAACAGGAAAACATTTTGGCACATGCAACACAATCTCAACTAAAGTGTTGATGTTAATGCTTCTGGAGCACTCCCCAGTTGTGTATGTGACAAAATCCAGTCAAAACTTTGTAAGAGCAAGATCCTGCAGCTTGCAAGCTCCACAGTGCAAGTGCCTGAGACTATGGCTTTGCATTCTTCACATAAACTTCTTATGACCTGTGGCTTATGGCTGGATACAGTTTTTAAATCAATCCAGCCTTGGTTATTTATCACACTGGGTTACTGACAAGTTTTTAACGAATTATTCGTTAAATAAACATTTACACTGTTAACTTAATAGACTGTAACGTCTTCACAGAATTATAGGGTGGTGGTTTTGTTGCTTTGTTGTGGTTTTTTTCTAAGACCAAGGCCTAAAATTTGACCTATCCTAGAAGTGATGCTCTTTTCCATTAATTTATTTTTTCTACCCTGTCTGTCACTGGTGAAATCGAATTAATGAAAGGCAAGTGATACCAGTAACAAAAGAATTATTGTCTAGGGAGTATCATAAGAAATTATACATAAGAAGTAACAACAATAAAACCATATGAAATAATGTGCAAGGTTATTTGTTTACTGCAATGATCTCTCCAAGAGGAATCCTGGAGCTTGGAAAATGAGCACATTGTACCTGAAGAGAAGGATGTTGGTGGATGGGAGAAGACATCCCTGCCCATGGCAGAGGGACAATGACCAGGCCTCTGAGGGTCCCTTCCAACCCAAATGATTCTATGATAATTCTATGATTCTGTGATAAAACAGCTGTGGCAGACTAACTCAAATTTGCAGGTTTTCTCATCCAAATTAATGAAATAGTGTACTAAATAAACTTCAGTATAATTACAGTAGGGTTGAGTATTTTAGAAGACACTGTGGAAAATTGAGGGGGAGAAAAAGAAAATGAAGCAGCATTTAATTTTTGACCACCCAACGGCAGTGAAGTAGATTTTGTGCTGACTGCACTTTGCAAATAGAAATGTGAAAGAAAATGTAAGTGAACACCATCCCTACATCTGCACTATAACACACATTTCTGAGAGTTCTTCCTCTGTTATCCCCCAATATTATGATTAAACCCACTTATGCTACTTAAGACATCTTTGCACTGTTACTACATTCAGAGGCAATGAAGAGTGTTATTTACACACTGGAGGTGGATGGGTGTACATGGTGTCTAGAAATATAAACTGTCATGAGGGACATCTTAAGGATAAAAAATGAGATTTAAGTCAACACAGATAAGACTCTATCCAGACTTAACTACAACCCATTCACAAAGAGGTATTTGCAAGGTAGGTATAGATCAATTTTTACCTTGAAAATACTACAGAATCCTTAAAGAGCCAGAATAGCAAAGAAAGAAGGGGAAAATACATGGTGGGATTGAAGACACAGAAGATGCTTTGTGCCTTGTGAGTGCATTTGCTGTGGCTGGGCACACACTGCAATCCACAGCCAGGTACAAGAGCTGCACTGAATCCTCCCCTGCTCCTGCTGAGCAGAACCTGCCTCCTCCTGCTCCTGCCAGTGCTGTGCTGGGGATGAAGGGCACTACATTCTGCTGACCTCCTGCATTGTGCTTTTTTTTTCCCCCTAAAAATGTCTGTTGCATTCCTTGCAGAAACAGTTAAAAACAGTTATTCATACATGCAATATACATAAATGACTTTAATATAAGATTCATTAATAAGCGAACAATGACTAAATCAAACCACTTTAAAAGAAAACCACAACAAACATTTGGTCATCTTTTGCAAGAACACATGAAATAATCTCATGAAAAATTCATGCCTACAGACTTGCCAAATACCATGAGCTGAGTGTTGGTTTCACACATCTAAGCAAAACAATTTAACTGCAATTTTCAAGACTATTTTTAAACCCCTAACATCAGACTAAATTCTGTCATATTAAGATAAAAGAATCAGTAAACAAAGAAATCTGTGTAAACTGCATTTTTTCCTAAAACATTTTTTGTTATTTGGAAGACCTATAAAATTCAGCATTGTAATGACGCACTTCTCAGTTTTCATCATCTCAGATGTCTTTTTCTCTTCCATGTTAGGGAATTGTCATGGCAAGCTAGGGAGTTTGCTGTGACTTCTGTTTGTATGGAGTTCTGCAGGACCAAGGCTTTAAACTGTAGGTCACCTTTTGGAATGTAAATTAGAGCAGACCAATGGCTGTCACTTATTTATCTATTTTTGGCTTGTTTAAGTTTTAAATCCTCTTTTCTACAATTGGAATGTCCCATTATGTAGAACTAATTCTATTTCCCTCTACTTTGACTTCACTCATTGTCTTGCTCAGTTTTTCCTGCAAAGTCTGTACCTATTTATGATTGTGACAAACAGAAAACTTTCTCTGTGTTTAAAATAATGGATATTTAAATCCAATCCTAGTTCAAGTGTAAGCATCTTTAATACATTTAAACTTTAAAATATTTAATGCATTTCTACGCAAAGACATCTGTTGCCAGGGATTAATCTACCACTGAAAGAAAGGTTTTATTAATGCCAACTGAAAAGCAATTGACTTAACTACCTGGAATAGGATACAAAACTCTCTTACAGAACTCCCCTTTTTGCTCCTTGCTGGGGTTGGCTCAGTCACAAGGAAAGGAGGAACCTTATCTTTTCTTTGATAAAAGGCTATTGCAGATACCCTTCTGATAGCCAGGAAATATCATGTCTAATGAATAGGCACTTTGTTACTGAAGTTCAACTTCTGGTTAGAAATAATTTTTCAAGTGCTATATATAAGAAATGACAACTGAAATCTATCCAAAGAAAGACTAGTCTGAATGATTTACAGCTGGTAATGATGGGAAAAATCCATTTTTGTTATGCCAAATCAGTAAAGACATGACAGAGTGAATTTGTATTTGACCTTTAAAGAATGGGTTATGTAGGTAAAATCCAAAGACCTCATGTTAGTGAACTGTGTAGAGGAACCAAAACTCCCCTGATTGGTTGACCATATTAGAAATCAATTCTTTGGACTATTTTTTTGTTTGTTTTAGCAGCCTCTTCCTAAACCAGCACCAACATGCAGTAACCCTGAATTGTTCAGTGGATGCCAGTGGACACAGTTTTATAACTGCCTTCAGTTTACGTGCTCTTCTGCTAAAAGTGGACATCCTGCCTTGCTACGCCCCCTCTCCCTGAGACTCCGAGGCACAGATTGCAGTTCTCATTATTGACCTTTTGTGGCTTCAATAAACTTTTGGCAGCTGGTGAGCTGGATAAACTCACTGATTCAACAGAGCAATCTTTTTATTTTTTTTTTTTTTGTAAGGGTTAGTGTTCAGCCAGATCTGCAGGCTGAGCATGAGTACTAATAATGGCAAAAAGGACCCAGGAGTCAAGGAAAGGGCAGGAGCATCCTTCACAGAAGCACCAGTAAACTTAGACCAGCTTTCACATTTTGTACTTCCCATACGCACTGTTCTGCCTCTCCTTTTCATGCATAATTGTTGCCTTCTGAGAGATATTTTTTGGTTATTCATATCACATGATTATAAAATAACAAACTAAGATTAATCAGAATGTCTTACTCTCCTATGAAATATTAAAGAAGTTTGCAAGTTCCTTTGATTTCTGTGTTATGAAGGTAGGAAAATGGACAAGGCAGGCTATTGAAAGCTCTTCTTTAGGTAACAGATTCCAGTTAATAATTACTGCAAAATTACTATAGCCTAATAATAGCCTTATAGCTGGATAACACTGAATTAGTTACCATTATCTACGATCTGAGGTCTTAACAGACACTAAGTAGTACTATATAGTTGGCCAGTATAGTATTACTAGAAATCTAAAGGGAAAAATCAAGGAGAGAAGACAAAATTCAGGGTTTGCAAACAGAGAAAAGAGGTTCATTCATAGGGTTCTTCCAACTGCTCTAATAAATTCACATCCCAAAGTGTATTAGCACTTGTGGCGTCACCAGGAAGTTATGTGCAAAATTCCCTTCACAGCAGCTCAACCTCACATAGAAAAAGGGCATTTAATGATCTGTAGATATGCAAGATATACAGGTAAGAGTGATTCTTAAATTCCCTGTTCCTGACTGACTGCTGATGAACTAAAGTCTCTTTGATACAAGCCCCAGGTTCTCCTGCTGAGAAGACTCATTTAAATTTAACTTGTGATGCCAGCAAAGACCTTTCAGTCACATTTGGTACATTATAATAATCTCTGAATCTTTGCTTCACCTTTGCTGGCATGAAAGGCAGAGAGACAAATGCATAAAGTTTTCTCACTTCGGTACTACCTGTCTATATGTGTCCATAAATTTCATTGACCATATACTTTGAGTTCTTGGTAAAATATCTCAGTCCAAACAAGCCTAGTCTAACTCTGAAGTCAGCACTGCTTCAAGCAGGAATGTCACATTATGTAAAAATCTATTTATGCTAACATATAGTGGAAAATTTACACAAAATATGAATTGCTGAGTTTTACATAAGATTTTGATTTATCCATGAAATCTGTGTGAATAGGACTGAGTGCCACAGCACTCCAGACCATGAAGCAAGTTTGGCTCAGGAAATATTTATTCCCCTTTGTCCATCAATGGACATGTTACACGTCGGTATAGGGGACAGGAAGAAAGCAACATAGACTCCATGACTCAGAAGGCATAGAAGGCACTTATTAATAGAAATTCACACTTATAAAGAGGATCACAGAGCTAAGACCTGATTGGTCTTCAACAACACTTCTCACACCATTGATCAATTGGAACAACACCTACTTCTAGATATCTTCTAGAAGTATATCTAGATATACTTCTAAATATCTTTCACAAACACCAGGTGCAGAGAGAGATTGAGATAATGATTGTTTTCATTTTTTCTCTAGCTTTCCCAGGATGAGCCTGGGAGAATATCTGTTTCCCTCTGTTATCAGAGACTGAGAATATCCACAGGAACACACTTTTAAAAGTGATCTGAGTTGCCACTTGGCTTTGAAGTGCCCAGACATGAGGGTGGTTTATACACAACTGCCTATTCTCTGAGAACATAAATCAACAGCAATTTTTTGATTTTACTCTCTATGTACACATGCACTGTTCAAGAACACTGAGAAATTCCCTGGAGCTGCTTTCCACATGCATTATGTCAGCTTTTCCCCTTGAGCAGAGCTAGTCCTTTCCTGCAGCACCACCTGAACCATGCCTGTTAAAAATTGTCACTCCCATGTAACATAATCCCAGCTAAAACTCACATGCAAGATGTAATCTCTGCAAGCCACTTGGAATCATCTCTGAAATGAGTAAAAGCCTGCATTCTTCCAAGGGAAGGAATCAATATGATACCAGTGTCTCAAATGGATGTCTAATCTGTCCACAGGAGAACACTCACTCACAGTGTAAGATTAAACCACCTTTATAATCTGTTTTCTGTAGGAAGAGGAATTAATTCATTTTCCAAAGCTTCTCTCAGAGTCTCAGTTACATTTTTTCATGTTTTCATGCCTGTATAGAAACTCAGAAACAAAATGCATTGCAAAAAGTAAATAAAAATCTAATTTTGTTCACAAATTCCTGTTTAGTTTTGTCTCTAAAACTCTACTTCCATTCATATTTTCCTCCAGAACAAGTATATAAGGTTTAACCACTAAAACAAGATATCAAAAGCTCCATTGTCTTTAAATTCTGACTATTTTTCTTTTGAATTAACAAATACATATCTGAAAATACAACAGTCACCTTTGTGCATTAACACCGATCATATGTCCAACTAATTATTGACAGTAATACAGAAAACATTATATTTCCAAGACAAACTTCCAATCAGGAATCCAGTTAGCAGCTTTATTTTAATGCAGGCTAGTTCAAAGTTCCACATGAAACAGCATAAACCAACCAAATAGACAACCATATTTTTAATCACTAAAAAGCTAGTATTTCCAAGAAAATATATCTACAGCTCAATGTAACCAAAAATATTATTTCATAATGTCTTCTGTAATTAATTTTTTTAGGACATCCTTTGCACTGACATTTTTCTCATTACTGTTCTTCAAAGGTAAAGAATTTATGCCTCAAAAACTACCTCCTGGGAGGCAGAGATCTCTGCGTTGTCTCCCCACAGGAACAGGAGAGGTCACCAGTTAAGAATATTAAAGAAAGACAAGTCAGTGGCTAAAAAAGGCTTTCTAGAGGAACTGAATATAAGCCAATTCTGACAGCTCTGCTAATCACTTGATTAATCATCTTCAGAAACAATATTAGAGCATATGACAGTAGTTTATCTTGGTAACATCTGTCATCCAGACGGGTATCCACCCACCCTTTAAACCAAGTATATATGAACAAGACACAAGCCACACCTCGTTTTGGGTAAAATCAACAAAAGTTAAATAAAATTATCAATGTGATTGAATAGTTTAGGAAAAAAATTAAAACATACTGACTCCAGCAAAAAATACAAAGCAGACTTTTAAGTGATGCAGAATATCAAGAAAATGACTGCCTTGGTGAGATTTGACCCTGAAGAACAATACTTTAATGAAAAAAGTGGTGAGCTGAAGACAAGCTGAAAATGGTGACACACCCAATATGACAACAAACGACATAACATATTCTTTTGTCAGAAGCAGGGTTATCATCATGATTTCACAATGAGTAAAGCACTAAAAAGGAGCTGGCTTGAACTCTCCGTGGGCAGACCAGAGCAGCAGTAGCCAGGCTATGTCTCTCCCATCTCATGCACCCTTTACAGCACTGTGCAACCCTGGTGCTGCTTCACCATCACTTAGCCTATATAGGCAGCATTTTTGGACTCACTAGGAAGCATCAAACTTCTCTCTTTACCTGTGACTCTTGTAGTCAGCACAGGACAGATGTAGTGTCCCCTAGAACGCAATTTAGGATTTTCCTACCAGGGCGTGGGCTGCTCTAGGTATATAAGCATGGAGTTCTTTCCCCAAAAATTATCTATGCCTTCTTCTAGCACAAAATATCAACCCCAGCTTCCACTCTGAGCCAAAGGCATGCCTATGTAACATAAGGTAAAACCTTGCTTTTATTAAGGTATTAACCTACACCTGAATGTTTAACCAGCAGCAGCACAGCTTTGCAACCTCACAAACAGCTTGGGACAACTTTGGTCTCTACTGTCACAAAATTTTGTCTCCATAACAGGCATGAAATCCTTGAAATCCTTCATTAAATTCTGCATTCATTATGGAATCAGAGTTTGTGAGCATTAACCTTGAGAATTACATAAACTCCTGTTCCAATAAGAAGACAGAAATCAGTAACTTGCTGGAAGAACAAATTGTTGTCACTCACTCCACTTAGGGGGAATTTTTTTGTTGTCATTATTTTAGGCAGTACAGTAAAGCACACAGTAAGCATCCTTCCTTGCTCCAAGAAACACACTGAAATATCAGCTCAATTTCATTAAGATCGATCCTATGGGAATAGTGCAGAGGCTACCTTACAGCAGATGGGCAGCAAAGGGACAGTGGAACCACTGGCAGCACCAAGGAGCATTGCAAGCTTCTGCTTCTTCTTGCTCATTCTCCTTCCTCTGGTCTCTGGTGCCGCTTTTTATACCCTTGATGATATCCTACACCTGTTTCACCTGTGTGCCCTTTTGTGGTTGGTCAGTGCCCCTCAGCATTCCATGGCTCATCACCTTCAACACCAGACACCGTCTGACACAGCTGTAGCCCATTGGGGATGAGGCTTGGCCACAGCCCCACTCCCAATTACCACAAACTGTGTGCCTACAACACTACCTGGGAAAGTGGGATCCAGGCAATACTTAAAGATGTCTCCCTTATTCCAACAGAATAGGGACCAGTTCACAGTCTGCAGTCTGTGCAGCTGTATCAATTTCTAAATAAAATCCAGCAGGATGCTTTTTCTAAACCCTAAAATCAACAGTGTATCACTTTCCTCTAAGGATCCCTGTTTTAACTTATCCATGATACATAAGGTTTCTTGTATTCTGACACACATCTGCTTCTAAGTTTTTTATCAGTCACTCTTCCATACTGTGCACTTTGTTAAATCATCAAAAATCCCTGATTTGTGTTTCAAAGGAAGCACCATACTGCTTAAAAATTATGCTAAAAGATGAACATCATAAATGATCCTCCTAGAATGAACATATGCCTTTTTGATTCCATGGACTTTTATTTTCATAGTTTAAAATGCAAATATTTTTGACCAGGGAAAAAGCAAATAGAGGGAAAGCAAATGAATGTGATACCAATGCTACTGAGAATAATTCTTTTTAAAAAGCACCACTATTATTTACAGCTTGGAAAATAAAAACCAGAGACCAACTGAGGTGTCAGTTTTTTAATTCACAGTATGACAAAATGATTACCAGGTGTCAATCCAAGCATGCAGTTGATGGGCTGGATTCAGAAATCAGGTGGGAATTTTTGCAAACTGTTTTCAGAAATTGAGATGGATTACTTTATCCCCGTGAAGTGAAGTCCCACCAGAAAATGCTACCCAGCCATAAATGCAACAAGAACTTGAAAATGGAGCCTTTCAGGACTGGGGTCACACCTAGGAGCAAAGCAAGGGCATGGGCCTAAACTAGGGGGCAAAGTTACACGCACAAAATTTCAAAATGAAATTTCAGCCTTGAACTCTAACACTGACTCAGCTTTGGAAATAGCAAAAAAAACAGATGGTTCTTAAAACAAGGTATGAATGCTATCAATAATCATGTGAATTGCTTTTTACACTAAAATATGCAAAAAGAAGATTTTTTACTTACTTGGATGGAAATACAATGTAATTAAAAAACTTGATACCTTCTTTCCACCATACGATGGATTTAGGTACTTAGCCTAACAATCTCCTTTCAACATTTTTAATTATTGCTATTATTTAATATTGAAATTTGAAAGATAATTATTTATTATTGAAGAAGAGTCAAACTAATTCAAATTTAGTTTTTGTTTAAGAAAACTAAAAGGGGCACTTGTTCCATCTTAGCCCCCCACCTAGTAAATAAATAAATTAATAGTATTTTTATGTTTTGGCAAGTTGCCAATGCTTAAATTGGCCTTCTTGAGAGGCTGATAGAACTGTTTAGTCACTACCACTTTGTTTGAAAAACTGAATGAAAACCAGGGAGGCTAAAAATGTCTTGGTTTACATTCACTAATACAAAAGAGAAAAGAAGGAGTGATAATGGATACAGTGAGGGTAGCTGTGCCTAAATACTTTAGAGTCAGTCTCCTTAAAAACAACGTTAGAGGGAAAAAAGAGTCTAAAAAATCTCATTGTTCTAATTGCTTTTCATGGGGCTAATTCATTGGAAGGGACACTGGAGCTTCTCAAAAATGAACTACAGTCTTATGAAAATTGTAAAGGATTTAAAATAAAGCATAATTTTTTTCTTTCATCCGAATTTATTGTAAATTCTTTGCTTTCCTATAATGACCTCACAGTATTCCACCAAACAACTCAGGATTTTCCCACTATGGGGGCTCTAGTTCACTCCATCTTTTAATTCCCCTTAAAGCCTCTGCATAATATAAAGTTGTTTAATGATAACAGGCTCTGGGAGCCCCTGAAAGGAGCAGAAGGAAGAGCCCAGAGTAGAATGCTTGCTTCAGATTTGTTGTTTACTCTGTGTAGCTACTCACATTCTTGAGCGTACTGCAAATTTGAAATACCAAAAAGTTATATATTTCTTATTTTAATTGCAATACGAAGATTAAAAACAGATCATCATGGAGAGAGACTAAACCCTACTGAAAACAAGTTTGTTGGGTTTTTTTTTAGCTTTGACTGTAACTGAATATAAAGTTTTGTTATTTTGAAAATGTTTTGACATGTGTTGAATTAAAGCTGAAACACAATTTCTAATGCAGTAAAACCTCATCTAGAGACAAACTGGAAAATTTACTGATTCAATGTCACGGCAAGAAAATTGGCCAATGATACATATTTTTTGAGGTCATTAAAAATCTGGGAGATTAGTTTCTCACCTGATGTATTATGTGGAAATACACCTTACCAGACTCATTTATTCTTAATGCAATTTAAATGACATCCAGTGGATTTAAGCAGACACTAGAAGCAGTACTCCATTTTTGAAAGAATGCCATTCATCATTGTACACAACCAAAAATCAAGTGAGATCAGAATAAACCAGTTCTGACCATTTCTACAGTCCTACTTATATCCTAAAAATCCTCAGTATCTGCGAGAGCACTTGGGGGGCATATCACCAAGCGATTATTTGTCCACTCTACTTCAAAGCATTTAAAACTAAGAGGCAGAAAGTTTCCTGTAAATCTTCATGTTCCTTATCTTCATTACTCTTTTACATCAGTAAGGCTTACTTCCCATTGTGGAGAATACAGGAGCAAACTTGCTGTAAGTAATTGTTAATTACAACTATCACAAAGTACAAAATGGTCTGTGAAAGAAGGGCTCCTTGGCAGCAACTGTGAAAACTGAACCAAGGTATTTGAGAATTAATCTGCTGCTGAATGTGGTCCTACAAGGGCAGCTTTGGAAATGAAGACAAAAGAAGCTACTGCTGGCCAACCACAAATCACTTCAAATACCAAAAATAAAAAGAAAAAAGAGAGCAATAAATCATGAAAAAGGCAAATCATAATCATAAGGACTGACAAGAAAAAATCCTACAGAACTAATACCAAGGGTCAGATGAGGTCCCCTTATTCTGTGCCTTTTATTTTACAATGACATGGGTGTATTTTGTCTCAAGAAGCAGAGCTACGTGAAGAAAAATTTCTTGAGGTTTACATGACTTACAAGGTTTTAATTTAAATCAAGTACAAAGCTCAGTTTCAGCATCCCTTATTAGTAGCCACGTTACAAAGAGCAGCAAATTGGGAGGTAAAGCTGCTTTAGCAGTGATGCTTATCTGACTTCAACACATCTTTCTTCATGTTTCAATCAGAGAACAGCTGCTGTCATCCTCCTGAGAAAACAGTGATAACAGAACACGGAGCCAGCCTTAAAACCTGCTAACACAGGAGCCTTTGTGGAAACCTCTCCTCTGTTGTGGAAATAACTCATCTGCCCTTAAACTTCACATACAGCAAAGCTTGTGACTGAGGTGGAAGGATGGAGGTAGCTGGAACATTCTTTCAAAGCCTTGTGCTCCCTTTTCCAGGAGGACTGCTCGGATCCCAGACCTCGATCTCCAGCTGCTGCACCTTGATCTCCAGACAACCACAGGGATGGTCTGTCAGCAGCCAGCCTGCCAGAATGATCACAAACTACTAAATCCATCCATGCCCCATCAAAAACCTTTAAGACAAAGCATGGTGTGACTTAATATTGACAATAATATTAGCAAAAATTTATTTTTTCAAATAAACTATTGAACTGCTATTTGGTGTTTCTTTGTTTTGACTGACAACAGTTTTGTGAGTTTTAGGACTTTTTAATAGGTGTAGAAATTTATTCTACTGTTCAGTGAATTATTTGGAGAAACATGTCCCCTTAGGAAAAATATTTAAACCCTAGTAGTTTCAGTAAAAATAATGTTCTAGATTAAACGCAGTAATGGAAAGAAATCACTTTAATGGTAGGACAGCGCATTGAGCCATCATGTCCTGGAGAAAGAAGGGAATTCCTTGGACTTGCTACCTTTAATAAGGATCATCTGCAGTTTTTTATTTGGTACAGACAAGAAGAAAGTGAAAGTTTCGTAAACATAACACTTCAACTGATCTAATTTTATTCAGTTTTTATATGAATGAGATCTGTGTACTTTTTAAAACATAGTCACACATTTTCTTTGATATATGTAAAATATTAAAGTCTTCAAAAATTTTATAAAATTTACAACTAAGGAATGAATTAATTTTAGGAGGCTGAGTACCATTCTCCTCTCAGAGGAAGATACAGAAAATAAAAAGTGAAAATCCTTCTAGGATTTCACATCATTCCTATAACTTCCAGGAAATAACTGCTAATACATAAAATCTCTAAGGATTTAAACAACAAACCACAAGGACCAACCTATCAGCCTTCAACCTAAAATAACTTTTACTGTATATTGACCTTCCTCATACAGTTGTTTCTTTGCCTTGATAAATAAAACAGAATATTAAGCACGCCGCATACTGTACCTTTGTTAACACAAGAAATTCCCATGAAGAAATGTGTGTAAGGAACAGCTCAGAGCTGGATGTGCTCACTTTGCCAGTTGCTAACCACTTTGGTAAGTAAAACTTCCTGCCAATGTGAACAACTGGATCCTTTGGGAGGGAAAACTGGCGTGCTCTGCCTCATCACCCTGGCCCTCCCAGCACACAGGCAGCTGCAGGGACACTGAGCAGCACCTATTCCAGCACACATGTCCTGCCTGCACCCGGGGGAGCAGCAGCTGGGGCACTGCTCCTCACTGTGTCCTTTACAAGCCCTTCCTTCTTCCCCTGCCTCACAGAGGATGCTACTGGTCAAGCTGGTCTCACAAAATAATAAACACTATTTGACTACGCCTGCAAGAAACATGCAACCCATACAGCTCAAAATGCAAATGAAACGGGATGGGTAAATGCCAGATGGATTTGCATTCATGTGGGTTCAGCTCAGGTATGAGTGATTGGAATGATTGACTCTGAAAGCTTCCAGTCACTCTGTGTAAATAAGGGTGAAGAAAAAAAACTGGCACCACTGCTCAGTCCCTGGAAGAAGAGTCAAGCCAACTGGCTGAAGGAATTTAGATCTGGACCTCCTTGAACACGTCAGGATAATAAAATAGTCCATTAAAAATATGTCTTAATAACTAAAGAAAGAGCCATGACATGCATTCTTTAAACCTCAAATGTTGATATATTTATTTTTCAGTGCATGTCAAATTTTCAAGCTTTCAGAAAATAAAATAATTAGGAAATTGCTAATCTAATTAGTACAATATATTTACAACTTGGGCTTAGAATGTGCTTGCAAACATAAGATCAACCAACAAAACATAGCACATGCATCCAGGCAATTAATGAGTTTTCTTTGAAGTTGTTGTAAATAGGAAGCAAATGCAAATATGCCCTTATAGAACCAGCAAGTCATGCCAGAGGGCATCTTGTAATTTTTGAAATATTGTTTTAAATAAGCAGATTGACTAGTTGATTAATTTCCGATGATGACACTGCAGGTATCTTGGGGTTTTTTTAGTTCAATGGCCATATTGTAATTTATTGAGTGCTAGATAACCTACCAGATTCCTACCTGGAAAGTCAATAAACAGCACTGTCCTAACCACAAAACCAAAATAGCTGAGTTTGTACTTTTAAGACTTCTGCACAACAAGCTGCCTTTTTACTAAGTGGCAAACCCTTGGGAAAACACTACAGACCTGATCTGGAATCTGGTAGAGCTGATTTCTGCCCAGACATAAAGACAGCTTAAATTTGGTGAATCAAACCCACTCACAGTTTTTTAGCATTGGGAATTCTTTGATGGTGCATGGGCATTTTGGTCATGTTCTTTACCATGATACAGCTCTCACACCACAGTAATGCAAATAGTGCACAATTCTAAGAAAATCAGAAGAAAAGGGAAATTTAGTAGATGTCAAATGGCAAAAAAGCAAGTATTAAAAGAGTATATAGGTTCTTACATAAGCATGAGGTCCCTTCATCTGTTGTCAATGACAGTTTGTAAAAACAACATTACAATAAATGTAAATGTACATGTCATAGTAATTTAAGGAAATCAATATTTTGAAATACAGATATAAAATTATGTGCACCAAATGTATTGATGCTTAACTTACATTTGATTCATTTTTTCAATCTGCATGTGTGTACTGCCCTTTGTTCAGAAAAGGGGAAAAAAGGGATTTGGACACGTAAGCCTTGGTGCACTACATAATACTGCACTCCAGTTTCAAGTTGAGACTTTTTTATGACATATTAATTTTGTTTTAGAATGGAATTCTTTCTGCTAAACCTGTAAAGCTTTTGATTATTGACTCCAAGCACAGAGATTTCACATCGTAAAGTTATTTAAACTATGTGCACACCCTACAGATTAGTAAATGCCAAATTCTTCCATTGTTTCCAAATTTTTGTCCTGCTTTGGATATCATACAAGCTGTCCTATACAATATAATGTTGTCTCTGCCAGAAATTGCTAAAGTGAGAACAAGTGTTCAAGACTCATTTCAGCAGTTGCCTTGGAAATTGGCAATAAGGATCCAAAATTCTTTCTTTACCACACACCCAAAGTTTTGAGTCATTCCTGATTTCATAGGAGTGAATTTATACTGTGCACTCTGTATTCACAGATTCTTTCTAAAATCTCTTTTCCATGTTCTACAGGAAAACAAACAGAAATTAGGATGTATCTGCTTGTTTGGAGGGAGAAGAGTAAGATGGATTCCTATGACTAAACTACATTTGGAGTGGACTTAAAGCCTGCCAAGCAGCAGCCCTTGACTGCCCCTGTGGAGTGAAGAGTCCAGCAGAAAAGGCTCTTAGAAATGAACAGCAGAGTGTCAGTGGTCCTCCATCCACACTGAGGGAAAAAGTCATTTACTTTATCTTCTACACAACTTCCTACACCATTCCTGATTACTCCTTAGCTCCTGAAAATTATTTAGAATTTGTTAAATTCTGTGAAGATCTTACCAAACTCTTTATTCTACCAAGTGGAAAACAAAAGACCGGGTATTATTAACCTCAAAAAGTTGAGGGGTTTAATTCAAAAACTCATTAAGTAATAAAAGGGAATCTCTAATCTTATTATATGTTATATTTTATGTTCTATATCTAACTGTATTGTACATGTGTGTTTCTAAATCCATTATATATGTCAGAATTCTCCATCCATTAATGAACAAGTCTTAAAAAAAACCCAAATTCAAAGCCTAAATGCAGTCTGGTTATTGAATTTAGACATCTGACAAGAAAAATCAGGTAAGATCTTTTTTCCAGTATAGTTTCAGTTAGATGTGGAGAACAAAAGAACAAATTTTTAATCTTTCCTAAAGGGAGTAGAGCTTTTGCAAGAATGGACAAAAAGCCACAATGAAAGAAGAAAAGATCTCACTGCTCATGTGATATTGGTAGCTCACAAAAGCAAATAAAAGCATCTGAAACAAATAATATCAGTTACAATACTATTGGTTTAATAGTTTGTTGTGGGTTTTTTTGACTTAAAATTTGACTTGTTCTTCAGCTACTTTTTTTCTATGCTCTGTTCTGTATATGATTGAAGATAATTTAACTCACTGTGCCAATTGACTATTTCTTACTGCCCACATAGCTTTTGTCATGTTTTATTGTAGAAATGTAATTAATATAAATTGTCTAACTCAATTGGAAGAGCTTTTCAGAAGGTTCCAAGATGCTGTGTATGCTACATCTCCAAAATCCCAGGCAGTTTATTTTGTATTAAAACTTCTCTGTAGTGACTCACCTAGAGTAGCAGAGAGTTTATATGTGTTAGTTTTCACCTTTAGCAATGAATAAAACAACTGTTTTCTATTCTCAAAGTCAGTTTTCTAAAGGGGCTTTCACATTCATAGCCTGAAGTAATCACCAAAACAAAAGCTGCTTTAGCACAACAGCCAAGGCAGAAGGAAAACCTCCTCCTCCTTTGTGTTCTAGACCTCACCTCCCTCTCCTTTCCTGCTTTGTGGTTTCAGCTGTGTGCTGTTCATTTTACATACCTGCAAAAGTAAATTACAAATTGCAGTAATTTGGGTATTTGGGGAATCTAACCAAATTAATTAAAACAAACTATTAGAAAAGTTAAATTAGGAAATAAGGAAACAGAAGCAAAAGGTAGATCTATTTTACATATATTTCCTCAAGTTAATAACTGGATGCCTAAGGCTGCAGTAGCCATGATTTTAACTGGGAGAAAACAAGTTGGATCTGGGATTGGAATGCAGATTATGAGCTATAGCAAAGCCACAGTAAATAAATTGTACTTTTGAGTGAGATTATCCAAAGACAAAATGGAAAAAAACATGAGAAAAGGAAAATAGGAGAAAATGGAAACAAAAGGAATTCAAAAGAATGATGGGGAAAATCCACTAAAGAATAACTTGAAGAGTTGAAAGAAATTATGACTATTTTTCTCTCAGCCCTTTGTTGTTCCCCCCATATCCTAATTCCACCCCTAATGCTCTTAGCACACAGTTTACCTACCCCTCTCATTGGACACAACCCAAATAACCTGTTTTGCCATTCACCTTTTCACTCCATCTCAGAAGTTCAATCCTGCCAAAGCAAACTACACCCTGCCCTAGTGCTAAACCTAACCCAGCTCTCCAGCTCCTTCCTGCTTCCCCCTGCTGAAAGCACACCCGGGACTGCAGGTCTGTCATTAATCACACACGGCCATCACAGGTTTGGAGAGGGCTCTTTTCCTCAATCTGCAGTCCCAGAAAGCCAATTCCTAACTTCACAACCAAGCTCTTCCTTCTCACTCCCATCTCACCAAGCCAAAACTTTCCTCCTCACTGCTGGCAGTGAGAATGAAAAAGCAGCAGAAGAAAGCCAGCCTATTATTTAGCCAAAATTGCTAAACTTGATCCAAGTACAACTGTATAGTTTTTTGATGAAGTTTCAGTTCCTTTATAAGAATGGCAAAACCAAAAAGAAATTATTATTCTATAAGGCAGGAAGAATATTTTCTGTCACCTCATCATGCTTCATTTCAGTTCCTGGGAATAGCAGTGTCTTGCTGCAGTAATTTTAATTCAAGGACCACTACCTTATACAAGCTGTACTGTTGTCATAGGCATTGAAACATTTAGTAATTTTGCAGAATCCACACAATTCTTCAGGACATTAATTACCACTAGGTATTATAAGATCATCTACTACCAGAAATTACATCTTACTGTGTTACTCATATGGTGGCCCTGAGGACTAAATTAGCAAAATAAACCAAAACGTCAAACACCAAAAACAAACAAAAAACCCCAAACCATAAAGAGGGACAAATTTTTTAAAATTAAAATGCAGATTTAATATCATATTGTAATATAAATCTGAACACTTCCCATATTAAAAAAGCACCAATTGTAACAAGATACTTGGATCCTTCCTGTTCGTGGTCTAAAACATTTTTCCCCCCTCCATTTTCATTCAGCATTTCAAAGCAGCATCTGGGTGAAATATTCTCTAAATATTGTGATTTATTTATTGCTTGCAACAATACTTGGCAATAGGAATATGCATGCAACAACCCCAGACAACACTTGCAAAGCCACTGAGAAAAGCAAGCTCTTGTGAAAGACAATTGGTTTGCTGAGCGAGGGGCAGGCAGCAACATGCACTTTGAATGACATGTCTAAGTTTCAACAGCAGCTTGCAGGAAACATTTACATTTGCCAAATCCCTGCTTTGACCTCTTCTCCCCGTTTGCTTGCTGGCAGATAGGAGTACATGACAAATGAACCTAATTGAAGCGGGCTGGATGCCAGAGAGCACCTGATGGTGCTTTAGGTGAGAGGGCAGGGACACCGGACACCAGCAGGTGCAATAACAACCGCGGAAAGGAAATGCAAACAAGAATTCAGCCCCGGGATGTTCGGGATGTTCGGGATATTCGGGACAGAGCCGACCTGCTCGGGGCCGTGTGATTGGCAGCCAGGCTGCTCTCAGGAGACCGGTGATGCTTTGTCACAGCTGGATGGTGACATGGCTTTGAGCAGCGTGTCACAAAATATGGAGTCTTCAGCTAAAATCAGGAATCAACATAAAGCTGGGCACTGAAGAAGAAAGCAGTTTTTCTACTAAAAAAAGAGCCCCCAAGGACACAGAGCAAGTTGTTCTGATGCTCAGCACCTGTTTTTACCTTGCCACAGAGCCTTTATCTGTCATCATTTAAAAACTACACTGCTGGAGCCACCTGACCATCAGTCTTGGAAACACTTGACAAGAGAGTAACTGGTTCTTGCAAACTCTGCACACTCTACCTACCACTTCTGGAAAAAATATAGAAAAACAATATGTAAATAACATTTTAAACCAATGTTATTCCATCTTACTAAATTACATTATTTTGTAAAACACCTCTCCTGCACATTTGGAGGTTTTATATTCCAACTATTGCTTTTGATGTAAGGAAAACTGATTGGCTGATAAACAATATTTTTCTTATATTGAAGGCTTGCTAAAATTGCATTATAATACCAATAGCGATGCAAACAATTTGGACCAACCACAGTGCACTCTTGGAACAAAGCCAGTAAACAGTGCAGCTTTCATAGATTTGGGAGCTTTATTTTCTAGAATTCTACATCCACACGATTTTTTGAGTATTTGCATCTTTTTTTATTTTAGATTTATATATTCCATGTTGCTTTATAATCTGGCAATGGATCTCTGTCCATTTTAAAAAATTCCATCCTGGTATTAAAAGAATGTAAGAGTTCTTGGGCAACAGGATTAAACACTTTAATTAGTGTTTGCAGGACCCTAGTAAAAATCATCCGTGTCATATGTACACCTACATTTGATCTCACAGGATAAAATTGTGGGGAAAAAAATACTGGGCTTCGTAATTTACTGAGTGGCCTCTGAATGATGATATGTGGTAGGTCCTTCTTGGTGAGACAGATGTTTTGATTTTCTTTCACATAAAAAATATCTATACTACAATTAAATCTTAATACATTTTTTCTTAAGATGATGTTCCATCAGGCAATTCAAGTGAGGCCACTAATTAAAAAGACTCATTGATGAGATTTTTATATCATAACTGGAGTAGAATACAGCAAAGGTGTGTTATATTTAGATTTTGGCCACCGCATTCTGATTTATACTTCAAAGAGTCAAAATCATGAAAACGAGAACAGCATAGCTGATATTGTCTCCAAATGTTCTGGTGTGAAATCTTGTCCTCAAAAAGTCAGTGGGACAATGACAGAGTTTACTGGCATCCATGTGTTGCTGTGCTGTAAATCCTCCAGGACAGTGGGAGCTTCATGTGCTACATTTTTCCTCTTCAACGAACATGTAGTCGGCACTTAATAAATAAAACATGATGAAACCATGAGAAAATAAAGATTTCTCAACCCAGTATTATAGTTTCAGAAAAAAAAAAAATTAAACACCCACTGTCATTACTTCTGAAGTAAAAACAGTCTGTGGCTTTCAGATCTTCCAGCTGGTCAAGTCTGTTTCTGAGCAGCTTTTATGTATAAAACCATGTACCACCACACCCCGCAGGGCTGTTGCACCATACTCCAAATTCATGGTGCAGTTGAGTATTAATGAGTTTTTCTAAATATAGAAAGCATACACAAATGAAAAATATGTAACCACTTAAATGTGGAAAGGGCTTTTTTTTCTGAAAATAAAAATGCAGTTTCGTAAGGTGCTTAGCAATACTTCCTTTAGAGAAGCTCCAATTCTAAGACAATTTAGTTGCACTTACATGCATCAGATCACATAAAACCATAAAACTGAATGCACAAAGACAGCATTTGAAACATTTCTAACATGAATTACTAACTGAAGTTTGCTTTATGGGTGCTAAGCAGATACTCAGCTTTGTCCCTCCACCCATTTAGGGGAGAATGTACTTATGTGTTAATCACCTGCTGGGTGGTGGTGGGGAATCTATCCTTTGATCAAAGGAGACATACTGGTTTTACTTTACATCCTGTCTCTCTCACTCTCAACTGGCCCATAGCTGGAGGGATTCATTTCAGGATTTTTCTTTATTCCAAGTATTCTGTTACTGGCTGCATACCACCACTCAAGGCATCAAGGCTAAAACCAAACACTCTTTGTGGTACACCCATATGACAGACTTCAAAATGGAAACAATATTTAAGTTAAACCTGTAAGATCAAGTTCACTGAAATCCTGCAACGCATGAAGCTTTTGAACACTTCAGCATCAGATCAAAGTTTGACAGACTCAAGGAGAGAATCAGTACATTTAAACCTATCAATCCTCAAGGAAAAACAGAGCACATTGGTAAAAGTACAGCTGACAGTACTCAGTTTGTCTTGGTGCTAACAGCAGGCAAATATAGCCAGAGAGCTCATGGTTTTTTCTCTGTACTGTACCTTTTTTCTGTTACTAAGGCAGGGTTTTTTCACTCAGCTCGTTTAAAGTACATTGTTGGAGCTACACTGCTTTTAAGAGGGAAAGACAGGGTATTTTTCTTCTGAAGGATCATATCCAGATAAAACTTTTCAAACTTCCTTCAAGCAATAAGACTGTATCTGTGAAGGATTCACATACAAGTTCAGTAGTTTTCATACTAAGACCTCTCTTTCCCACAAATCCAAAAGAAAGGTATCCTAAGACACTGCAATTTTGGAACAAGTTGTCTTCACTGCTTCTAATTAATTAGAAATCTTACTAAGTAAAAGAGATAAACTGAAAAAAAAAAGGAATTAGCACTCTGAGCTCTTTTCTCACTTGCAATCAGTTGCAGGCTTTTTTGGTTGACAGGTTCAATTCAAAGAGCTATTACTACTGGCAGATATTTTTGAGGATTATTCATTTTCCTAAAAATGAAGAGTCATTCTAGTTCTAAATATGCTTCCACCTATTAATTACACAATGGAATTAGATTATAAACCCCAAGGTAAAGAGATTTTCAACACTGAGACTGTAAAATAGCTCGTTTCAATTATAAAACAATTAACAATACGACAGTTTCTTATGAAAGTTTCTGCCATTTACTTTAGAAACTAGGCAAATTTACAAATGGACAATAAGATCTCTTAGAAGATGAATTGTGTAACAGATGGATTAAAAGCTGATTGTGGTTTGGTAAAGATATCTGGTGAAGAAAATCAGCTAGCAAATTTCAAGCAGTTTTACAATTTTTTTGAATGTTCTATCATTTATAAATATTTTACAAATGAGTGCTGCAGGATCTACATAAATTTCTCAACAATTTTGTCAACCTCAGACATAGTATGAGAGTGGGTAAATTAAGCAGGGTGGATAAGGAGTTATGTTTTCATTAAATCTAACCACAGATTTATATCACAGCTGCAACATAAAGCACACAAGAGAAATTAAAAACTTGATAAAAACACTTCTTTCAGCAGTATAACATTGAAGGCAAGAAATCTTTATCATTTTTTTGCCCTGCAATTAATGTAAGTAAGGATATAATACTCAATTACTTAAAAAAAACATAAAGGCAATCTTAGAGCACTTGGAATGCAAAAGGCTTCACAATTGAACACAATTCAATCAGAATGTTGGAATCTGTTATTACTTACTCAGGTATAAATTCCTATCTGCCTGTAGAACCAAAGTCAGACCTAAAGTCTCTAACTGCCATAATCAAAATCATCCTAGCTAACAGAATCCCTAAATCATTAAAAACTTAACCTCAGTGTTTACATTCAAGCCTCACCATATTCTTAAAGCTAAAATGACCCCTCACAAAAAGCTCCCAAGCAGGCCAGGTCAGCAGATGTAAGACACAACACAAAGAATGCAACTGTGCTGCTTTGATGGCTCCAGGAAACTCAGATTGAGGCCTCAGCCACATTGGGAACAGTAGCCATTTATAAGCTTCCAGATTTGTTTGAGATTTATCACCTAATTTCAAAGTCCTAGAACCATGTGTGACAAAATTAATCATATTATTAATATAATTGGCTCAGAAAAAGCTTATTGCAAGACCTATCAAAAAATCCCAACCAAAAAATAAAATTTAGAAGAACTTGTTTCCCTAAAACGTGACACAGATTTACTCTCCAAAATTATAGCTCCATGGAAAATATCATTTATTCCTGATCTCCATGCTTGCATCTGGTAGAAATATGCCTATCTGCAAAATGAACAAAGAGTTTCTGATTCTGATTAGTTAAACAAGAAAACTGCACTGGATAAATGTAAATTATTTTAATAACCCGATTACCTAAATTGGTGCTATAGCCTTTGAAGGTAAAGTGATTTCAGGAAGGGTCCTTTTGTTTTTCACTTATGGATATAATTCTCTTCCAGACTAAGCTTTTCCACCTGAAGATGTTAGTGCCACTGGCTGCTGTGCCCCAGCCATCAGCTGGATGTTATCACTGCTCCTCGTGCTCCCTCACCCACACCAGGCAAGGACAGCAGCCTGTCCTGACGAACCCATCACTACTCATGCTAACCTGGCTCAGAGGGCTTGAAGTTGATAAGGGATTGATTTCTTCTGCTGATGGATCTGGGGGGTTACAATCTCAGCAGAAAAACAGCAGCAAGTGGATATGGTGGGTGGCAATGACGTCCTCAGCTGGCACAGCTGCCTGGCTTAGGCTGGGGACAGAGCCCATCCTTTCAGGTGGGCTGTGGAAGGAATCCAGCTTCTCATCCCTCTCCCCTGCAAGACTACGACCTCTTCAAAGCCTACAGGAATGCTGTTCAAGTGAGTAGCTTACTGATTTTAGTAAAAAAGTTCTGGTTTAAAGTAAAACTAGTGTATAAACTGTGTAGGCTGACTTTGGTAGAACCCAGAGCCAAGCTGAAGAAGAGCTCATGGTCTGGCCTGCCAGACGTGCTGAAAGGCTCCAGGAGGAGCCTGTGAAATCATCCCAGCTCTTCTTGGAAACAGACCTATAGACATTTTCACTGGTTAATTGTCTGTAAAGCAAAGATCAAAACAGGAACAAAATGAAACAGCAAGGTTCTTTGATATCCCTTTCTGATATGCAGGGACATTCCATCACCACTGGAAATGAGCAATTAGCCCAAGAGATTTTTTGAACAAATAAGAATATTAATGCCAAAACAGATAACTAACTAGAGTGGGACAGTATAGTGAAATCAGAAATATTAACAGGCATTTCTTAGCTATTTCTAATTCATTACATTAGTATTTAATTTTAGAGCAAAAGTATACTAAGAGCTTAATATTGTCAAAACAATCCCAAGATGCAAATACTGAACTTAATTAAATCACATGAACCAGTATTTTTCTTATATTTCTGTGGTTTTACTCTCTGTTGTAGAATTATTTATAAATTACCATGCTTCAGCCACTGATTTGAGGCTCATTCTCAACACAGTCCCAATGCCTTTACTCTGTCAGAAAAAGGAAAGGAATATGCAAGGATGCCTGCTGGAATAGCCAAATGCTTTTATTTGTTTCTTTGCACCTACACCACCCTCAGCTCAGCCTGAGCTCTAGACATCACTCCCTGAAGATGTTTTCATTACTGGAAGTGTGTGATCTGAAAACTTCTTCCCATACAAACCAGTGCCAGAAGAGCAGAAAGCATAACAGAGAGTGTGGATGTGACTCCAGGCTTGTGGCTGGTGGGACTGGCTATCTCTGGCAGCAGTTATCACCTCTCAGAGGTTTTCCTTGAGAAAACCTAGAGACAAATGCAATGACAACTGGTATTTCATTGATGTTAAGTAGCACAGGGAGGTTTTCTTACTTTTTTTCTTGTTTTTAAAGTGGCATTATAGTATTGTAACTAATAGGATATTATAAATAGATATTATAAGATTTAAATTAGGTATAAATTTTCTGTCCTTTGATGAACATTTTCTCTTGTATTTTTTCATAAACTTCTATAAATCTTGTTTATTCAAAATTGGGTTTTTTCATCTTTTAGTGTTCAATTGTAAAACCTTACATTCAAAATTTTACGTTATATGACCTTTGATTAGGTCAGGAGGTACTTTTGCTTCCAAACAAACCAGGACCAAACCAGAATGATCTGCAGGCAGTCCCACATTCATATACCCTGATAGTCACTAACAACCCTTTGAAACTGTTTTCAAGACAAATAAAATAACAGTAATGTCACACATCCTCATGATAATTTGTAGATGTGAACCCCAACACAATGAAATTCATATCTTTAGAGCAGATTTTTGCTACTTTTTCTCCAGATGTCAATTTAGCTTCAGATTTTAAACAACAGCTAGATTATTTGATTACCTGTGTGAAATCAGTAATTAACTATTCCGTTTACAGCAACTATAGCATTTCAAAACAAAGATGAAAGCTGTGAAAACACATACAGCCTTTTCTCACTTTATACAGTGTTTAAAACTGCTCTGGTATGTTATTTATTTTTACTATGGAAGATTATAAAAGAGCATGACTGATGATGATGGTAGGCCCTGTGATTGTTGTCTTCAGACTGACTACATCAAAAGCTTTAAAGTTAAATTCATCAGCTACATTTTCTCTTTTTTTGTACATCTTCTGCACCTGCAGTGAAAAACCTGAGGGCAAGGTTCAGGCAGAATGGCCTGACTCACACAGTTAAAATACAAGGAAGAGACAAAAACCGATTGAATTTATATAATTCATTTCTACAGTTCCACATGAGGGTGACTTGGGGCCTCATAAACACAATGTTTAAGATTAGATAAATGCCTGTCAAAGAACATCTAGTTCATACAAATAATTTTGACAATACATCTGTGTATATACACAGGTGCAATGAATACTGTGTATATGTGTACTATGAATAGAACAATCAAAAGGAAGAAAGTACTCTGAGTAAAAACTGAACAGTACTGAAATAAATAACAGGGCTTTCATTAACAGGCCCAGGGTTTCAACTTCCAACCTTAACTCTCATGTCAAGTGATTGACATATTGCTAGTATATAATCAATAAAAAATAACCAAATACATACAGCTAAACAAATTCCTACTTTTAATGAAAACCCTCTGTCTTCAGCAGTGAGCAATTAATACCTAAAAGTACTAGCAGTAGTAACGAAATCTCTAAGAATAAACGAAAGGTAACTTTTTAACTAATATAAAATGTCCCAATAAAAGTAAAAGCTATAAATGTCTTCCATTAAGAATAAAAGTATTTTAACAGGAATAAAGACTAGTCACAAATCTGTCCATGGTTTGGAAAACAAACATTGCTTGAGAGGTTCCTCCTTTTGTTTAGCAAAAACTAAGTTACAGTACAACAACAATCATGCCTAAAAATTCACAAATCCAAAATGCCCTTGGGCTCCAGTCAATGTAGCAACACCCATTTATCCAATTAAGCATAGAGCTGGTATTCACACACTCAAGGAGAAAATTAAAATAAACACTGCAAACCATCATGCTCCTTATTTTTCCCTTGCCTTGCATGGTACTGATGTTCAATTCAAAGTTAGCATGTTTTTTCCAAAACAGGCCAAACAAAAAGAAAAATAAATTATTTACGAAAGTCATAACTTGAAATAATGAAAACAAACAGCAGAACAATAGTTAATGGTTAATGTCTTTAAACATATCCTTATATGGCAACATAACCAAATTTTGTTCTGCTTTGTACTGCTAGTTTTAGCAAGCACATCTTGAAAGAGAACTGGTCACCACATCTCAGCAAAGACAAATCTAGGCACCACATTTGTTTTATAACAGCCTTCTCCTCCTCCCTGAAGCATATGAAACACATCCAATAGTTTGAAGTGAACAGTGAATATTTGCCTGAGCAATATTCTTTCATCCATGTTGCAGACAATTTCTGTTTTGAACGAGATTTTTACTGAATGGCACTGATGCCTTCTGAAGAATGCCTACACAGTGTCTACCAATGCCAAATTTTAAATTTACAGACTTTATGGGCTGCTCCTAAAACCAAGTTTAGCAGTCTAGCTTTATGATCCTATTTTCAAAAGCAGTAGCCACCAGCTGCTGCCAGGCACAGGCTTCAGTTGCTCTTTGTTTCACGTGTGAAGGTAACCCTGCTCTGAGGATGTAACAGACAATAAATTTGCCCAAACATTCCTCAGCATCTTTTCAAACATCCGATCTACTTCACATCTGACACAGAACGAGGTCTACAGTACTGTACAAACAAAATACTGTACAAACAGGTTTTGTGCTGAGCTCTCTCTCACACACAGACAGCTTGTGGCAAAGTCTAAACTGTTTTTCCAGTGTCTGCTGCACTTCAGTGGTTGGAACTGGAAAGGGAAAACAAGCACTTGTGTTCTACCTGCACTCCTCAGCTGTGCCACAAAACATATTTTCTGAGGGTCACATGGCTTCAGTTACCCATGACAGATTGCTACATAGGCTTAATTCTTAAAACTTATCATCACCTCATGATTTTCTTTCCTTTTTTTCCTCTGTAAGGGTGAGGAGAGGGGAAGAGATCCTGTTTCTAACAAGACTCGAGCACTGCAGCTACACTGGCCACTAAATGGGCTGGCCACTAAATGGGCTGGCCAGTGAGATTTCCCTGAACACCCTGCCTGTTCCTTAAGGAGTAAGCCACTCTCTATAACCTTACAACACTTGCTTATCCTGAAGTTTAAAGAGACTTCACTTTTTTTTTTAAATAACTACGTTTTGAACATAATTAGAGGACCAGCCTGCACTATCTTTACTGAGGCAGAGTCCCAGCTCATGGCCTCCAGAAAAGCTTTGATTGCATAAATCAATAATAAAAATTAGTCTTGGAACAAAACAAGATCAGAAGCTAAATGTTTTGGTGTATTAGGCACTTTTGTGTTTTTGGTAGGGAAAAAAATCCTCTTAAAGAAAAATCAACCACAATTCTAAAGCATATAATCTATTTTACACTGCTCTAATAAATGCTGAATAAATATTCCCCCAGTCTCTTGTCAGCCAGCTTTCAAAATCATTGTATTCTTTATGCACAAGTTTTTTTAAACCAAATCAAATGTGGTTTTGAGTCTCTAAAAGGGCAAAAATAGGCTTTAGTTCATATGTTCCATGTCGCACTGGAAATGCAGTCACAGTTTAAAGAATTTAAACTGTATAACTACAAATTATGACAAATATACAAAGTATAAAATAGTAAGGTGAAGATTTTTTCTAGAAACCCACATTCTTGCAGTTAAAATACTTTTAAAATTAAATTGTTTCTATTCTATTTTCCTCTCTAACATAAAATATATTCCTCATGTTCATTCTCATTGGCTTTCTTGTTTTCTTCATGTTCACAATTAGCTTTTGATAGATGTCTGCAGCAACAAAACAAATACAAAGAAGCTTTTCTAAATAAGACAGATATACACCAAGTTTAATTTTATTAATGTTGTGTTTTAATATACACTCAGTTGACTGAGAGATTTGATTTCCCTCAGCCATACTACTTGTTATAAAAATCAGCAGAGTGTGAGAGGTAGAATGGTAAAACGCCAAAAGCAATATAATGTGTGGAAGCTTTAATAAGACATTAAAACCTTTGCTTATGTGAGTAGATTTTGCTCCTCTGAACAGGCCCATTGTAGTAAATGAAATTGTTCCTGTAAGAAGCAGTGAGCAACATTTTCTACAAGCAATCCACCAAAGCCTGGTGTCTTCAGCAATCTTGAGACCACGGAGATTTTGAGCTACAAATTACCCACAGCTTCAAAGGCAAGCCCCAAACAAGTGGATCTGCATCAACCAATACCTGACACAGCATGACAATACAGTATTTACACATAATTTGAGAAAAACAGTACAAGCTGCACTTTGTACTCTTGAGTATCACAAGCAAATTATGGTATAGATGTTACTCCATGATAATATTTCAGGCAAAGAGCATGTAAGAGATTATACTTCCCTTACTAAATATCTGCTACTTGTTTTAAAATTTCACTGGAACATTTCAGCTTAAGAGGTAGTCTTATGTTTTTCCATGCATATCATAAACTCTGTGATAGTAAAACTGCATGCTTAATCTGTGGCAAAATTTCTTAAGTATCAAACTTTCATACACATTCTGCAAAGATATTACAGTGCACATACAGGGATTTTAAAGATGATACAGCAAATTAATACTAGTTTAAAGAACTTACCTGCTGAAAAAAAGAAAATAGTTTAGACAGATACAAATAGATGTCTTTTAAAGTTCTGTACCCACCTACACCTTTAGCCACAAAAAGTTATGAAAAAAACGAAACCACCCGACCATTAAGCCATTAGACACAGTTTCTCACTTTTCACTGCATATGAGAAAACATCCTTACAGCATTCACAAACACACTTGTCAAGAAACACACAGCTCCATGCAGTGTAAAAGAAAACATAACAATTAGACTGCAACTTGAAAAAGAGAGAAAAGAGAGTTCTCACCCCTCAAAACAAAACTGGAACTTTGGTTTATAGGAACGGCTATGCCCATATACCCTCCTCATCATCCTGTGTGCCAGACAGGAGGAGATGCACAGAGAAGGCGTTGGCATTGGAATGAAAGAAAGAAAGAAAGAAAGATTAGTTACTTTGGTGCATGTAAAATACAATTTTCTTGGCTGCTAACAACATAAATTTTTTTTTTTAAATGTAAGCCAGTGAACACAATTGAACAAGCTTGTGTTACATATACAAGAATCTGCATCTATAGCAACCGAAAAAACAACAACAGTGATGCAGAATTTTTTCCCTCCCGGTTAAACCACTGTGTAGGAAGATGATTATAAGATTAAATATTAAAAGATTATCTATTTTTAAATTGCACGCCATTCAAACCAACATTGACAGCAATGAAAAGGTCAAAACTTTAAGTAAGCAAAAAAATTAATCAAATCGTCTTACATTTTGTTAGAAGATACAAAACTGCTGAATAAACAAAAATGTATCATTAGCAAAGTAAAAGTACATTTTTCAACATGCTATCAATTAAATTTATCTTTTCAACAGATGTTAAACACTGCACATTTTTGGATACTATTAAATAGTTCTTCCCCTTTTTTCCAGTTCTGAACCTTAAGGTTTATTCATTTTGAGTTTTAGAGATAAATAACATTAATGACAAACACAAAAATTCATAACAATTTCTTGAATTTGTTTTTAAAAGGGATTAATTTATGGTAGATAAACTGAAAGCAGCAAGGTTTTCTTCACATTTATTATAAACTTGAATTTAATAATAAAAGCAAATTTTAATTTTAATAAAATTTCAAAAATGAACATGAACTAAACCAGGAGATTGAAGTGTTCTTCCCCAGATGCACTAAGATTGCAATTTTACAATGACTTTTTATCTATACACACAGAGATGTGCACGTACATAGCTCTCTCTATATACAGCTCTACTGTGCCCAATGATGTGATACTCAGCTGGTAGAACTTAGAGGAGCACAGCACAGTGTTTTTCCTTTAACTCAGCATTTCAAAATCAAATAAAATCATATCATTTGAGATATCCTTAAAATCCACCCATTAATATCTTAGAAACATTTAAAAAACCCCATTATGTAATTTCAAAACCTTGAAAGTTAGCTAGTGTAACATATTGCTGGGGCTTAATTAAATCTAAAGAATTTAATAAAATTAATGGCAATTAATTATGATTGAAATGGACAGGAATTTTAGCCTGAAAATATACATTGCCAGTACCACTACTGTTCCTAAGCCATTCTTGGAATAAAAAAGAGCTCCCAGATGTCAACTGTTATTAAAAACCAGATGTTAAGATAGATGTCTTGCATGTTGCTGAATTAAGTAAAGAAATCTGACAGTCCACTATAAACTTAGCTATCATTTAACACAGAAGAAATGTGGGTAAAATTTTTACAGTTAACTTGGAACACATCTGAGTTATAAGGTCTGCACAAACACACCACAAAGCAAAGGCAGAGTAAGGCCTGAATATCCTTATTTATTTTTGAAACAAAGGGACAGGTTCTGTAAAACTTTCAATGAGCTGGGTTTGCCTCACTGAAAACACAAGTTATTCCCTCTAAATTCTGCAGGAGCCACTCCTGGTCAGACCCACTAATGCTAATTGAACTGACTTTCAAATTCACAAGAGTTTTTGCCAGAGTAAAGGTTGAAGAAAGAATGAAGGATTTCTTTTCCACTGAGTAGTTTGATCCTATTTCACTAACATAATGCATTAGGTTAATCTTTGGTGATATCCTTAAAAACAGCAAGAAATAAACAAAATAGACAATGCAACAGGTTTCCAAGTGACTCCTCCCCTAACTACACACAGCTGGCTTGCTGGTTAGAGTATTGCAATTATTCAAACAGGCAGACATTCATTTTCACTTCAATTATTTGTGTGTCTCCTTTTGGCAGAATTCTAGAAGAGTTGAAAAATCAAATGTTGTCAAATATGTGTAAAGAGTTTTATGAGAAATTAAAGACAAATATAGTTTGACACTGATCCTGATATACAAAAAGCAATAAATTAAAAGCTGGAGCTCAGTTAATGTCAATCCATGTGGCTTTATTGAGTACTGGTCCTGTCAAAATAAATTTCTATCTTTTCCAGTTACAGAGAGACTCTTTTTGATAAGGTAAGTGCTTTGAAATAATGTGCTGAGATTTCTGTAAGGCATTTGATTATGTGCCACATGACACAGTGTCAGAACAATTAGCTCTATACTGAATGAACGTTTGCTGGAGAAGGAAGAGAACCCATAGATACCTTTCTCATCCCAAACTTGTTCCATATTCTCATGATCTGAAAGAAAAGCCTGACAGTCTTCTTGGAAAAGTGAACAGATGTGGAATTATCTGAATAAATGTTATCAGACACACACACATGTGCCTGAAATCATGAATGCACTATCATAACTGGAAAGCATATAGGGCAGGCCTAGAGGAAAGGGAACTGCTTCTGAAATCAAGGACATAAAAAATGTCCTTTACAGGTCATGGTGGAAGTGAACACGTGGTGCAATGTTGGATTTACCAAGACAAATACAGGCAGAGAAAGAAAACTCAGAACTTTTGCTGTATCTCCATACAGTAGCATAAGACCATTAAGAGAATTACACATCTGGTGCTCATGTCACACTCTTGTGAATATTTGAAAGACTGTAACCAGACCAGGAAATAGCTAGAAAATTACTGAAAAATAAACTTGGCAGTGGGAAACAAGAGACTCAACCTAAATGATCCCTCAGAAAACATTAAAAGATTTTCTGACCATTATTAACTAACACAGAGAAAAGGAGACAGATCTTTTCTCTAGCAAAAAACATCCAGATAGAGATTTGGAGGATGTAGTTACATGGCAAATACAGGACCTATTTTTCAGTAATTCATCATTTCTGGATGATTTGAAGATTTCATATCAAGTCTTAGCCACTTTCTGAAAGATATGGTTAATCATATACAAACTAATTTTTAAAAATTATAGATTTGACTAAGAAATTACTGAGTAGTCCAGATTATGATCACAGTCCACTTAACCTTCAACACCTACAATTAATAAAAATCCCCTTTGATCATTTTTTCCTCACATCTGTTTCAATGAGCATGTGTGTACCATGATCCATCTTACCCTGTACACAAAAAGTTTATTACATATTTTCCAATTTTTTGATTAGCAATTTCATAAAATTAGGCACGGTGTTCTGTTTTGACATAAAATTGCATAAGAATAATTTTAAAACCCCCAAAAACCAAACAATAATATCACTGTATTTGAAAATTTAATACCAAGAGCATTCCCAAAAACAGTCTCAACTGATGTAAATCCTAATTTACAGTTACAAATTTGTCTGTATGGATCGGAACAATTACCCAAAAGCACTGGATAAAAAGGACATAAGAATCAGGACTGTAATTTTGACAGGCTCCATGAATAGAGTATTGTATCAAGAAGCCAAGGTTTGGTGCCTTCAGTGCAAACAGATAATGGAGGGAATACAGAATTCTTCACTGAAGTTCTGAGACAAATAAAATTCACTACTTATTTTTGCATTCTTGACACACAGTGAAGCAAAATAAAAGCTGCAGTTATGCCTTATCATTTATTAATATTGGAACAGAGGATGCCAGAAGTGTGCTTAGTTTTTCATATCAGTGTGTATCCTACAGAACCATTAATCTATGGCTCTTTCAAACAATAAACTGCAATCAAGCAATTTTTCATTACTGTTTGTGTACACTAACTGCTTTTTAAACTTGGATCTTTCATTGGTTTATAAGGTCAAGAATAGCAATTCAGTGACAAAAACTGCAAAGCAAAATCTCAGTTACTGACAAGCGAAACAGGAAAACACCCAGAATTTGAGAGAAACCATTTACTTGAGAAATTAGTATACACACTTGTTATAAAATTGTTATCAATTCAGAGTGTTTAAAATATTGAATTTTTAGGACGGACATCCCAGTATCTAGTTTGCACCTATATTCATAGTAAAGTGGAATAATCTCAAATACTAATAAGGCTTTTTACAAATCATTGATTTTATTTCATACTTTTACTAGGGTGTTTTTTTTTTTTTATTTCTGTGCTGCTATTTACCATAATTGCCTACTATCTTAAAAAGAAGTATCTGCTGTCACTAAATGTGATTTACTGCTCTGATCCAATTGCCACAAAACCTCAAATATGGCTTCAAAGTATCAAAATGAGGAACTTAAAAAATAGTGCTTGGAAAACACTGCACACAGATGTAGAAGGCTTGTAAAGAGACATTTTCTGTTTTGTTATTGGAGCATATCTCAATGCAAGCTTTGCAGGCAGATTTCTTACCCATCAAATCTCTAAGGCTCAGCAGTGTCAGCAGTAAATTTGAGACAGTGGCCTTCAGGTAACAGGGGCTGCCTTACACAGCAGGTTAGAAACAAAGGAGAACTCTAATCATGCTCCACACTATTAGGTCTAGCTACAAAATTTTAATAATCAGATGCCAGAAATGATCAGCCCAGTCATTGCCATTCTGCATGTAGCATATTCGTGATTACTGGTGAACATGGAGTAGCTGCAGGAGGGAATATTTGGCAGTGTGTTCCAACAGCAGCAGATCTACAGCCACTACAATGGTCCTGAGAGTCACCTCTGTACAGCACACCTGTCTTGGGGGGTATTCTGAACTAATCTTACCCAAAACTGTTCCCTTTAGCAATTTCACAGTGTTGGAGAACCTCCTGGAACATATCTTTCATTTAAGTTGAATCAAACAGGAACTTGGGGTGCCCAGTGCAACACCACATCTGGATATGAACCATATGCAAGAAGTGGGAATGACCAGGAGGATTTGATTCAAATCTGCATTCTTGATGAGAACTAAAACCCTAATGTAGGTGCACTCAAAGACTGCAAAAGTCTGCATTACTATGTGGCCACCTCATGAAAATATGTGTATAAAATTTGGTTACAGCACAATCCCTCACACTCCTGTGGCATGCAAGCATCTTTATAAAATCTATTCTTAAAAAATTTTTTTGAAGTCCTGATCTCCTTCTAAATTTTGCAATACAGGCAACATTAAAAATTTGATGAGTTAAGCTTTTCTGGCTCTCTTCCCACAACTGGAGACCCTTCCTGCCAAGGCTCATCACGTTTCCCTTTCATGTGCTGCATGCTAAGAATTAATGTCTTCACTTGGGTTAAATAAATCTAGTGATAACCTGCTCATCTCTGCAAGTAACTTTCTGATGACTGATTTACACTGCTCTCCTTATTATCTACGGCTACTAATGGGTCATTAAACACATAACTGCTGGCTCTGAACTGTGAAATTGTCCTACTTACAGCAAACACTTACATTTACAAATAATAATTTCCCCTTTTTACAAAGAAATCTACCTGCTAAGCAATGACATTTCTTTCAAATCAAGAACTTAGTCTAAAAATCAGAATCTTTCAGAGCTCAGAGAGACTTTCATCTGCTGCTCAGTTTCTTGGAGCAAACATAGCTTAGGACTAATCACATGAACTCTCTGTGCACAGAACAATTGACTACAGAAGAGTTTTGTGCATGAATGATTTGAAGAACTGAGCCTGTAGCTAAAAAGTGGAAAGACTAACAGTGGATTCATTTAAGTGTTTGGGGCACAGAGCTTTAAAAGGTCTTTATTTTATGTTTCATTTGTATATTCAAAAAGCTGAATAAATCTTAAAAATTGCTTCAGCAATATGTATTTATGTCAGAGGTCTATTTTCAAAGTTATCCATAACAGAAGGGGTCACAAGTGACCATGCATCACCCAGTTATGAAAATGGCCTTAAATCCCATCTCTCCATTTGTTCTATTTGTATATAGTTGGGTTAAAATCAATCACAAACACGACCATGGGGGAAAGCGAAATGTTGTTTCTGACCATTTACTTTACAGCACCCAGACTAGCACTAACATGAATAAGATGTTTCACCAGATACTCATGCATTCTAAACTTTTATCACTAGATGAAGCGGAAACTCAATGCTTCTTACAAGAAGTGGTCCGTGAAATCAGATTTGCAATGCAAAAATTTATGGTCTCCTTTGTAGTGAAAGCCTGTGACATGTTATCTCACTTAAGTAACCAGCACCAGATATGCAACTTTTGTTATCAAGTTACTGTCTCCCAGAAATGCATTTTTGGCTTTCTTAGTTGGTCTAAAGACCTATTTTAGACTATGATGGTGGCAGATAATTTTTCTACTAAGAAATGTAAGATAAATGTAAACCTCTATATAAGTGTTGTATATTATAACACACACATTCAGGGGAAATGAAGGGGAGAGATTTCTATAGCTAAACATGATCTCAAAAAATTCTTCCATATGTGGAAAAGACTAGAAAGCTAACATATAAATATAGATATATATAAATATACACACTGCTCAGTGTGTATACATTTATATCACATTCATTAAACTTCAAAATATAAAATAAATTAATTTCTGTAAGCAAAGGAGAGGTATAACTTTTCAATGTGCCAAATCCATCTCCTGGAGTATCAAAGACAGCAAAACCTATTTCCTACTTCTTGTTTTTAATACAACTCCAGTTTGGCTGGTCTTTTTGTAAATTAAAAATTTACTATCATTAAAAGATGTTTAAAAAGTAGCCTGGCTACAATATAATTGCAATTAAGAGGCAGGAATAACAAAAGCATTAATAAATATTCCAAATTTCTATTCGCTTTTAGTTTCAAGTGAGAAATCTTGAGTAGCTCACAATGTTTGTAACTGCAAAATGGCAGCAAATAAAAATCAAGAACCAGAGTATTCCTGAAAGACAAATTCAAATTCACAGATACTCTTCCAAACATCAAGGCTCTTTCTTTTCTTCCATCACAAGTACAATGTAACTCACAATGACCCTTAGGTTTGAAGCCAAACCTCAAAATGTGGGCAAGCCTCTGTGGAAAGCTGTTTTGGTTTTCTTTTTAGCATAAAGTAGACAGAAATACCCAGATAGATGTCAGAGGCAGGCAAAATTTTCTATATCTACTGAAATGAGCACATGATAACACTCACTGAGTTTTGGGAAATGCTTAGACAGAATTTATTTCCTCATTAGAAGAGAAGTATTTGCCATTCAGTAGCTGCGTATAATAAACAATATAGCTCTGATAACTGCAAACAACTTAATGGGAAAATTGGTGTTTTAAAGGTGACCATGATACAAAGAGGATTTTATTGCATTCAGTTCAACAAGTCTGAACAATGTGTGATATGAATCACAAGTCCTTTGTTCCAGAAGAATAATATGTGTAGCAAAGATGAAAAATCAGAGGAAAGATTAGAAATTTGAAAGCATTTATATGACTTATTTGCACTGCACTTCTGAGTTCTCAAAACACTAATTCAGCACAATACTAGTTATTTACAGTGGATATGTCTGAGATTGTTTATACTGAATGTACTGACAAGCAAACCTTGCCCTGCCCAAATTCCTAAATTAAATAAATCCATGTGACTCCAACGAGCTTAGTGCAGGCTCAGCTCGGCGCTAATGCAGTTGCGTGCTGCCCTGCAGCTTGAGGCACCAGCAGAACAAGTTCACATCCATTTGGGGAACAGACAAGAGCAAGCTCACACCTGCCTAAAAACAATGTGTAAACATACAGGATAAAGAAACACACACAATATAAAACAAAATCTGGGTCAGGGAGGAAGGCAGTAATTCCAATTTAGTGCATTAAGCAGCTATATCATATCACTCCTTTTATGTAGGGCAATGTCATCGGTTTTCTCCTTCTTTCCTTTTTTTCTTCTTTTTTCCTGAACAACTAAAAGACAAAGTTTCAATGATGCAGAAAACTCCCATATAAGAAATTTCAGTTTTCCAGGTAGTAAACTTCTGCTCTGGCTGAACTTTCTACCCACAGTCTAAAGAAATTTGATTAATTTTATGCTTTTCAAATAACCATGGTGATTTGCATTAGCTAAAATAATCTGTTTTGTTTTATGTTTTTATGCCTTTTAGGTTTTTTTGTTTGGTTTTGTGTTGGGTTTTATTTTTAAGGAAAAATCTCACTTTTGATATTCCTGAGGCCTGTTCAGAAGTTTGAGGTTGGCAATTTTCCAGAGTGGCCACAGAATACAAGGCATTATGCTAACAACCAGGACTGCCAAAATACACAGTGTGGCATGCTCTCCCTTCCCCTAAAATTACATATGGATCAATACAGTGATTTGTAGATCAGGATCCAGACACTAAAATAATAATCGTTGTTTGACTGTCCTGTGGTTCTGATTTCCAAGTCATCCACCTCAAACAAAATCCCATCTGACCTGCCCAGAGTTTTTCACATATCATCTTTCAGCAACTCCAAGGATATTTAGCAGTTCCAGCTGATGAATAAAGACCTTTTGCCAAGACCAGTCACCACTTTACAAATCAATAAACACTTTTTTTTCAGAGCACATGGTCTTCTTCAAAAAGTTAGTTTTTAGTGGCACACACCTACTTGCCAACAGTTTGTTGTCAAGTTTCACACATCACTGCATGGGATTTCTTTTCTCAAATGCTGGAGTTTACCAGCATACTTTTAAAAAGCCTGTTTAAAATGAGGCACTTTTAATAGTAAGACAGCTACAGGCTCGTTCTGGAACAGTTGGCCTCGTGACTGGAGGAAGGGAAGCTCCAGAGATACACCCTGCCCCATCGCTGCCCTGATAAGGAGGACTTTTCCTTTAGATAAGAGGATAGTTCAGAAACCTTGAACTACCTTTTAGGCCTCCTTGCTGAGGTCTCAGGGGAACAGAAAACTTGTTGGTGAGTTTGTAACAAATTACATCTAAACACTAAATCTTGTAGAAGTGCCATCAAAAATGTTTTAAGTAGGAAAATAATCTCGATGTAGTCAGACAGGATTAAAAGATGTAAAAGGACATCTTTTTACATGCTTAGGTGCAATGTGACATTCCATCCTCAATTATAGCTTCTAAGAATAGGGCCAACTTTTTGGAAAGCATCCAGTTCCTAAAGCACGCCCTATGATATTCACATTTTTCTAAAAATCAGATTATTTTCTATGAGCACATAATCTCTCATAAAACAAAATTAAAATATATTTGCAGCCCTGGTGACCACAGAGTAAAGCATTCAGCTTTATCCTGAAGAATCCAGTACAGCTCAGGTATTCAGGAAACTCTTAGGAGATTAAGAACACTGTACGTTTTATTTCTTTAAAAATCTTCAGTATTATGAGAAGTAAGAAGATTTGATAGTTGTTATAATCATCCAGACTGGCAATAAAATCTAAAGTATGAAAATTCTTCAGATATTATACCTCCAGTCTTATACTGTGTTAATGCAGAATCAAGTTCTTCCCTATGACCTCTCAAACAGCCTAAATTCCTACTAAAAATGCCATGAGACTAATTTAAGTACATCTGAGACCTATGCACGTCACATTACCTACACTTCTTTTTTCATGTAGAGATGCCACTTTTCACTTAATAATCAATTACAGGGTTTTACTAAGTAGTACATAAGCAGAATCTTGAACTTAGAACCTTCAGCCACGTCTTAATGTTCTCATGAAGTTGAAGAAGTCCTGGGTGATAACCCAAGATTGTTACTCATTATTTGGAGACCACCCTGGAGTTAGAGATTGGTCATACATGCCAGTAAGTTGAGGACTGTAAGGGAGTGAAAAATGCCCACAGAAATGAACAGTAAGTGAATATGGGTGACTAGAGCCTCAAACTCAGAGCAGGAAACAAACAGGGAGGGACTGAGAGGCTCCCGAGGTGAGAAAACCAAAGGGAATGAGATGCCACAAGCTGACCAGGATTGTGGTTAGCAGGGCAGAATTCTCTGTAGGCTGGTAACTCACAGGCCTGCTCCCACACTGGAAGGATACAGCTGACAGAAGTGAGGCAGCTGTGGCAGGGAATACAAATGTGCTGATTCCTAACTACTTTCAACATCAGCAGTGCTGGAATCCAGTGCTGGACCCTAAAACCGGCCCAGCAGTTTGCTTCAGGAGCACAGTCACTGGTGTGACACAAGCAGGCACTTCCTCCAAAACTTTTTCCATAAAAGGGAGAAAAATGAAAGATGGTGTGGGCAGCTGAGGCCAAGACAAAAAGGTTTTTAAGGAAAAACAGTAAGGATGTAGATGAGAGACATACAGGAGGCAGGGAGCTGGACAGTAGGGTTTGGGAGAAAGTCTGCGGTGTGGGGCAAGACAGCTGCTAAATTTGGAAGTTCAAATTTATTTAGCCATGGGTGGTTTTTTGTTCCAGATAGCTCCTGGATGCCACAATCCAGATTGGATTACTGTAATGCACTCTACAAGGGGCTACATACTACAACTCCTTGGAAACTGAAGCTAGAGCAAAATGCTTATTCAGCTCATTTTCATTCTAGGAGTATTACACCCGCACTTCAGGATACACACTGACTGCCAAAATGTTTCCAGGTGGAAATTAAGAAAGATTGCCAACTCTCAAGCCAAAACTGAAGAGAATAAATTTAAATTTTTATGGAAAGCTGCAAAATTGTCTTTTTTTCCTGTTTTTTTAAAGACAAGTAAAAAATTGTTAATACATGTTATTGACCTGGCAGAACTCAATCCCCAGAAATTTATTTATGTCAAATAAAAATCAGATGCATCAAAATAACCAGGGTCACCTCATGACCAACTGTAACTAGACCGTGTGTATGGGCAGATGAGAGTTAGGGTCTTGCTACTGTTTATGAAGTTTCCTTAAAACTTGATCAGAGTTAGGTCCAGACAAAGATGGCAAAAAAAAGTTACCCATCTATGCCTCTCCCTAGAGAGCAAAAAGAGAGGGAATAAAGGCTAAAAGTGGCTGGAAATTTGTCTTTGTTACCTAGCAGCAGCCAGAAGACCAAAACACATCCACTGTATCTGAAAAAAGGTGCTCAACTAGTTTCTTCAAGAGAAGTCAGAGATCTTATTCTTCACTAAGCCTAGAGTCATTCTGCCACATGCTGCCCATGGCAGGATAGGAAATCAGGTAAAAGTTATAACAAAAACAGTATCATTAAAAAAATGTCAATACCTGAACAGGAAAGCTTCTCATAAATATTATGCCTATTTCAAACAGGATGTGCATCTTCCAAGGTCTTCCAAGAACCTGCTGGTACACCCTCATCTTTACAAAGGGTACAGAAATGTCTTAATCTTTGTTACAAACATGTACTCCAGTGCCCATGTGCATACTTTTACAGACATATAATAGCATGCGTTTCTCTATATAAATGTAGCATGTGGATTAGAAAATCCAGTATTATCTATAGACATGAGGAATGTTTCAAATTAACACTGTTCAACTGTCTCTGCCTCTCAAGAAGTTGGGAGAACACTTTCAAAATCCCTCCCTAGTATTTACCAAATTAAATGGTATTTATGCTACAACATGCACAACTTCTTAATCTCCTTAAAAAACTAAAAATGTCCTGTGATGATTTGCAGGCTTATTATTTTCCCTGCTTATTCTGTGCTTTTAAACCACATGTTGGATTATAGTCACATACCTAGAATCTGTGTGTAATATTGAATGGGCAATGTAGGTTTCTATGGCATGCAGCAATCAAATTGCTGCCCAAATGAAAGCAGTAAAGAGGGGTAAATAACAACACAAAAAGGAAAGAAAAAAGTAAAATCCATGATTGAAAAATGTAAGATAAAGCAATGCCTAGAGCTCACTCATGATTACCCTTGACTGTGCTGTTCTCAAAGATTATTTCAGCAAGGTTTTGCTATGAATCTCCTGTTTGCTTCCTTTACAAGTAAACATATGCTGGACTAATCCGTTGTTCACAGAGTCAGTGAAAATTTTGGGATGACAGCACTTCAGGAGAACACCTATTCTGAGTCCAACACAAGATGAAATAAAGCTATATTCATCTAACCTGTTCTTAGAAACCTCAAAGGAAGGACCTTCCATTACATATATATGAAAGAATGTCCACATTTTGTTTCCACTTACAGATTCATCAGACTCATAGTGAAAAAGTCTTCTTTTTAACAACTAACCTAGTTATTCTTGGCAAAATTAAATTTACTGCTCCTACCCTTTCTCCATTGGGCACTAGAATACAATTGATCATCGTCTTCTTTACAACAACATTTTATGTATTAGAAGACTTATGTCTCCCCTTTGGTACTTTCTAGACTAAACAAACCATGTTCTTTAAGCCTTCCCCACAGGTCATGTTCTCTAAAACTTCTATCATTCTTGTTGCTCTCCTTTTGTCCCTTTCTACTTTGTCTATGTTTCCTAAAGCATGGAGATCAAAACTGTAAACAGCTGTTCAGATGAGCTCTCACCAGTGCTCAAAGGAACAGAATAATTGCTTCCTGCTTCTTCTCCAGTATTATATCTATCCCAGAATTAGATCCAACTTCACTGCAATGGTATTCCAGTGTGGAATTTAGATTCCTTTTTCCATGCTATTACCTCATCAGCATACGTGCCTTCTCCCCTGTAAGTGGACTTGTCTTTGCCCAATTTCAAATCAGTTCTTCTAGACTCTGTCTGGTTTATCGAGACTGGAGCAGCTTATTGAGCAGTTGGACTGCTCCTACTGTGCTTGGAGCTTCTTACAGCTCGGTTCATTACCAACAATATTAATGGCATTTCTGTGTCACCACTGAAATAATCTCCTAAAAAATACTCCACAGAATCAGAAAAAGGACAGACCTCTTTGGAACCCTGCTGTAACTGGCCCTCCCTGTCTGAAAACGAGCAATGGAAAATTTGTCTATTGGTTGCACACCCATCTCATGGCAATCTCATAATTGTTGAAATTAAAAATACAAATTGTAATTAAAGCTTTTATTATTGCAATTCATTTTACATTAGTTATTCATTACACTACAAAATTATGTATGTATTTGCATATTACAAATATCTGGTGGGACAGTATTAAACACCCGATGAATTAAAAGCCACCACATTCTGCTTTAACCACAAAACCAGTTACCCTGTCAAAGGAAATTAGATTTGCTTGACATAATTTTCCTTGGCAAATTCAAGCAGACTAAATATAGGATGGGTATGCTAGACCTGCATTCTTTTTTAGAGAATGGCCCAAAACTATCACCTAGGAAAAAAAGCTGAGAGTACAGGTGTTAGTAAATACTAGTAAAATAGCTACTATTTTATGTGCTCTGTCTTTAATCATGCACCTATTTCCACCATTCCTGTAACAGCTCAATGTTCTTAAATAAGTTTTGATACTGACTTTCATTATGCTTCTTATCCATTCTCTTCCCTGGATAACCTGTTACCATGCATTGAAAAGCACTTGACTAAATGTAAGCTCTTACATTGTCTTGTGCCTCAAATTTTTTTCACAGGTTCAGGTTTCTTAAATGAGTTGAAAACAGTGTCTGGGTTTCAGTAACACTGTGGTGGTTATTACCTGTTTTTTCACATCTCTTGCCTTCATTCTGGCCTTTTTTCTTCATTCCGTTCCTTGCATAAAGCCAAAACTTTTTTTATTTTACAGATATTTCCATACAATTTTTCCTTCTTTTATAAACTCAGCCAACTTATCTCTGTTAATCAGAAACAGAACCAAACCAAGACAGCAAGTCCTTAATTCCCTTCTCCTCTTTCTGACAGAAAAAGTTGTTCTTAAAAAGTTGTTCCAAGAATTCAAAGGATTATGTGTTATGTTGTTCAGGTTTATGGTTTCTGGTTTTGGGGTTTTTTTCTTTGTGTTAGTATCCAAGAAATCGTGTTTTCTCATTCTTACCTGTTCCTAACTCTAACACAATTCCATTGGTTACTCTGTAAAAAAGTGTAATTTGCCTCTCAGCTTCCTTCTCCCAATTAAGTAGTCTATCATACATCTCCATTATATTTTCATCTCTGTTTTCCCCTTTTATTTCTACCCAGACATTATGAACTTATAACCTATTTTAGTATCAAAAAATGATTTTTCATATAAAAGCAATGTTAAATTTTTCCTCAGGCTCCTTCATCTGAAAATGAGTTACTTGGTTCTACAGACTGTTTTTCTACTCCAGAAAAATAAGGCACCAGACAAAAAGCCAAAATTTTAAACTATTTCAGGATGGAAATAAATACCAGAGCTATTAGTTTCAGTTCAAAGAACACATCACTGCTTATTAGTTCTTTGGAAAATTTATTTTATTCTGAAATAGCAAAATAACAAAGTTATAAAACTGAGGGTGAAGAAAGAGGTGACCAACCTGATCTGGAGAGGGTCTGTGGTTGTGTTGTGTCCTCCCAGGAGACCGATGGTGGTGGTGGTGGTGATGGTGGTGGTAGTGGTGATGGTCATCATCATAGTTATCTGCCATCAGCTTCATCCTGTTCTGGGTCTGTTTAAGATGTAAAGCAAGAGAATTTTATTACATGTTGGAATGTATTATTCTGACAGTGTTTTAGGAAGATCTTGGCTCTGGGGGTTTTTCACGAGGTTTTTTTTTGAGCTGAAGGATCTAATAATAGAAATCCAGACTGCTGGCTCACAAAGAAAAGGAAAGGGAAAGAGAGAAATCAAGTATGTGAACACACCCTCTGTTTCAGCTTTCACATCCATAGAATGACATGAAGAGTCAGAAAAGTAAATGATGATGGATGATGTGTTTGAAGGGCAAAAGACATTCAGCTTTTCTAAATATATTATTTTAGAGCTGTTTCCTATTTTTTCCAGTCTAATATTATGTCTTAGCAATTAACTTTTTAAATCTCACTGAAAGGGATATTAAGTGTACTTCAAACATTTACAGTTAGCTACCAAGGCACATCAGCAACAATCACAAATAGTTGTTCTAAAGGTTATATTTTGGGTAATTTAATTGTACACCAGGATCACCCTTCTAAACAATAAGTAAAACTAATCTGAAAACTAAATGATAGAGACACAGGCACTTAGAGAAATAAGTGATTATGGAACTTGACACATTACTGAATGGAAGTCTAAGATATGGATCTTGAAAAAGAGATCAACACTTCAGCTACAGAGGGGTACAGATAATAAAATCTATGTCACCATGGGATAACAAGCTACATTGCTGCTCTTTATCACTATTACAATTGTTCCATACCATGAAATACATAGACTTGAATAATTCAAACCTTGCTCATAACACCAAAAATATCTCACTACCAATAGTCTGATACCAATGGATACAGTTGTTACTTTTTTGTGGTACCAAGACTGAAGACTCTTATGCAAACCTGTTAAACTGCAATCAAGTTTTAATTAATTTTGCACTAACAAAACCAGAAAAAAAATGCTGTCAACTCCCAAAGATCTCTTCCAAAATGAAAATAATCAGTTAGAGGCATATACACTTAATACTACACAGATGACTGAAGGAAAGATAGCAGTCTTAACTCGCTTGATGTCATGCTCCAAGGCAGCAGGATTCATGGTAACCCCACTGAGGATGGGAGCTAAACACATTCCCCAGGACTTTGCCCAGATTAATGAGTTCCAAAGGACCAACATAAGCAGATGAACTTGAACACAACTCATTTGTTCAGTATGTTCCCATATTAACTGGTCTAACTGCCTTCCAGTGCTAAGTGCCCATGAGATAACTCGTGTCCCATAGCTAGTATGTGGTAAATTTACTTCCAGGACTGCTGTAATTTGATTTTCCTTCAACAACAATTCTATATCAAAGTCTCTGTTTGGAAAATTTCACTGGTAAGTATATTTTTATTGAAAATGTAAAACTTGGAGATTGATATTAAATTCCCCAACTTTAATGTTTTTTGCTGAAGTTGAAAAGGGATTTGAAAAAAACAAGCAAGCTAAATATTCATATTCCACAACATTTCAAGCATAACAAAGTCTAATGCAAGGAAAACAGCCACAGAATCCTAGGAAATCCTGATGTGCCTTTTCAGCAATTCATTTCTTTCAGTTGTCACAATGTTTCTCAAGAACTTCACACAACGTCCAGTAGAGGATCAGAGAAAACTGCTTTGCAGGAGGGGAGCTGTACTCAGTTTAAGTAAAAACAACCAACTAACCCAACCAAATCCTCAAGGCATCCACAACAAAAAGACAGAGGAAACAACAGGTCAGATGTGCACTATCAGACTTTCTGAGCATCTCCACAGCACTGTAAGAGCATTTTCTCAGTATATTATAGAGTGAGAAGAATCTGCACAGTTGGAAAGATTTCATTTTCTCCCTCCCAAATGCAAAGATGGAAGCAAACAGCTGTATGAATTTCAGTTGTGACTTTCTACTGATTTTGCTAAAATTATCATCTCAATCTAAATCATCATGGTTGGTCTGTTTGTCTTTAGATTCAAAGAGGAAGGCCTTTTGAACAAAAGAGTGGAAAAGATGGAGAATTAATAGCCAAATAATAAGCCACTTACTATAAACACTGTCATACCCTGCCTCTTTGGGGAAGCTCCTAAAATTTTATTAGTTTATTTTCTTATCAATGAACAGCCTTAAATTTCCTACCTTTCAACTGTATTCCATAAAGAATGCAAAAGTTAAACAAGATGAGATATGCAATCCTAAAAGTGTCCTCTGTAATGAGGTGTTGGGGATTAGGCGTGTCATGGGATAAGAACTGTAAATGAATGATGTCATCTTTCTAATTTGGTGCTGAAATATAAATAAACTACTTCTAATGTTTCTTCCTTTTGCATGCCAGATTGCAGTAAAATGTGCACAAAGAAATCTTAATGCTCTAGTAGCCTTCCTTTTGTGTGCCTGTTCTGGGACCAAAATACACAAGAAATATGAAATGAGAATTTCTTTTCCACTCAAGTAACCATCAAACCATCTAAACTTCGACATGACTTGTAATGTCATTAGTTTCTTAAAATGATGCAACTTACCTGGCAAAACATTACTTTTAAAAGCTTTTTGTTTTTATTTGTTAGCTCTTCAACTGATAGCAAATATAATTTTGATGTTCTGTTTCTCTTTGCTTTAGCTGCTGCTAGTGCTACACTTCCACACTGAACTGTATTTTCCAGGTATGCTTAGCTTTGGCTTAACAAGTATAAACACCTTATGATTTCAAACTTTTAAAAGCAAGGTTTTTGAGGAGGACAAGCAGGAGGATTTCTGGAGAAGAACAAAAGCAAAGCTATCCTGAGGAGCAATACAATCCTTTTCACATCCTTCTAAACAAAAATCTGTAACATTACTTCTGTTTTCTCCCTCTGCTAGCTTTTGATATTTAGCAGGCTTTGAAATGCCAACTATATTTTTATTTGAGGAAGGAATTAATTAACCACAATGGAATTTGTTCAGGACCCCAGGGCTTCCAACCCCTACACCTACACACAGGCACACACAGAAAGGTGTGTATGTGTTGGGACACTGGCTTATCAGTCAGAGGAAAATCTTCATGGTCTGGGTGCCAGATCAACACATTCAGGGACTGCTTCAGTGCTGCCTGGGAGGGGAAAATACCACACAGTGACCTGGCCATGCCATCATTTCCTGCAACATCTTCAGCGTGCCTCAGAAGTTCCTATTCAAGGATACCCAAGACCTTTTCTCACATTTCTTTAGAAAGCACAGCACATTACTCAATACTCACCTTTCTGGGTGATCAAGAAATTGAAACTTGAAATATACAATAAATGAAAATTGGAGTGGTGATAACACATGCATTCAAACTGTGTAATATCTAATGGGCACCACTGGTTACTCTGCACAAATCACACCTTACCCGGAATAGTTACATTGCGTAGGTCAAACTTGTATTCACACTCTCCTCACAAACCTGAGAATGGGGTTTCAAAGAATTTACATAGCCACAGCTCTGACAAAAAAATTGTCATGCCAACAGTTCTTTTTGAAAATGACTGGAAAACAACAGGCCCACACCTGAGAAGGAACAGGTTTTAATTTGGATTTATACTAGAAAAGGAAGACATGTTAACTTGTAAAATGCAACAATTAATTAAATATATCTCCTAAAGACCACGTATGGCCTTATTAGTTCTAGCCTAAACAGTGTCCTCAGATTTTTTTGCTCTTAATTTATTGACTACATTCAAAAAATACTGCATCCATTTTGAAATAAAGGAATGATCAAGGAATTAAAACGAGCTTAGATCTACTTGCACAGGTATATTAACCCTTAGGGCTTGAAACAGTTGTCTTTGATCATTCAATATCACTATTTGCTAAGCTGTCAAGGTCATGAATGGTATGTGTAACTGAATTTTTAACCCACTTACCAAAGAATTTATGACCTAGCACTGCAAGAAAACTGACAGATATTTCTTGTCCTCCTAAAAGTCTGTTGAGTTTAAGGAAGGATATACCAATGTGAAATCAAAGTCTTTGATTGACTGGTAACAGACTAAATAGCTTAACAGCAATCTGTAACTGTAAAACTGTAATATTAAAACTGTCTTTTACAAAATATTTTAGCAAGGTGGCAATAGGGAACTATGCTTTCATCTGTCATCTGGATCAAGTTAACAATGAAACTCTCATGAATGAAGTTCAAATGAGGAAAAATAGTAAGATTTGTTGCTCTGGGATATAGGTGTAATACAATTCAATATCTATTACTTTCCTTTGGATTTTCTTCTCAATCTCTCTTCATTTAATGGAGTTTGAAATATTTCTAGAATATTCACTTGCAATAGGGTAGGATTTTTCCCTATATGAGAAGGAGGCTGATATAAGGCCTGCAAGCTGTCCTGGAGCTATCCTGGGGTCTAATTATTAAAACACAAAATTCAAAATCTAGAGACTCACATTCTAGGTTGGATTCTGCAATGGCCTCTTGTTATCTTCAATGACCCAGAAACTCTTTTTCTTGCAATCTCACTGTTTGAAAATAAGCAGTCTAATGTTTCCACAAAAAAAATCGGAAAACTTAATGTGGCAGGCATTTAGTTCTAGTCTTCATGATTTTTAACAATAGGTGATTTTATCTGAGCTGTTTTTCTCCTGAGACAATATTTTAGAAAACAGAAAAGGGTGATGATCTAAAAAATTGCATTCTTCAGACTACAGAGTTCACCAAGTTTTTCCAGAAGCTGCATGAACTTATTGGAGTGAACCTAGATTTAATGAAAGCATGTGCAACTGCAATTGGTTTTCCTGTATGAATCCAGTGCTCCAAGCCTGAGTTGTATTAACAGAAGGTTAACAAAACGTTTGCTAATTAAGCCAGCTCTGGCCTTATCCTCTCCAAATAAAATCAGTTTTCACATTAGAACAATTCTTTGAAAATTGTTGTTGTCTGAAGACAAGGGAAGGATTTCTTACCATTTCTACTGCTGCAAAACTCAGAAATTACAAACTGCCATGGAATACAATTTATATTGGATTTGTTATTTGGCAGGTTACAATTCATTAGATGTTGGACAGCAAATGCTTTACTTTACCTCAAACACCCCTCAAGTTCAAGAATTTACACTTGTCACTCACAATCTTTTAAGGGACTACAAAAGTTTGCATAAAATCATTACTTTATAGAAACAATCTATTTTCTTATTAAAAAAAACCCCAAAATATTACAATAAAACAATGTAGACTATCACATTTGTGTAACAGAGGAAGACAGTCTTGGAAAGTAGCTACAAAAGGCATTTGAGAAGGTACCACAGAATCCTGGGCTTCTAAGTAACCCTTATGGTGACTTTTGATAACAAAAGAGTCATCACAAGCTACAAAGAAAACTAAAATTAAATGCAGTGTGTAAAGCCTGTATTTCCAGAACTTACTAAAATTCATAATCCTTTTTTATTTTTTTTAAAAACCCTCTTCAGCAAGTTTTCCTTTATTCCACTTCTGTTGTCTCATCATAATTAAATATTTTTCTGATCAAAAATAACAAGTTCAAGTTCCAGCCTCGGAGCCTCTAAAAAATCATGTTCAACCTCACTGGCATTGTTCCACCTGCTTTTAGCCTATAGAGATACCTGCCTATACAGATACCTGCATCCTGCACGAGTGATGTGAAAAGAAGCCAAAGAGTGAGATTAATTTGCTGACTAGAAAAGATACTTAGGAGAGATTCCTTTGCAATATTTCAGTTTAAACTTTTGTTAAAACTTCTTGATATACTTTGGGGCAATGTTTCACTAACTATTTAGCTGTAGAAGAAAAGAAAATTCCAAGGCCATTGCTAGAAAGCCAAACCTTGAGACTGCTCCATTTTTAATGGTAGCACTCTTCTTGAATCCACACAATTAAATGAGACAAATTGTTAAAACACACCCACCAAGTATGGTTTTGACAGAAGGGTCATTTTTCCACAAGCCAGAGCATGTTATTGCTTTGAAGGATCTTTTGCCAGTATTAGAGCTGCATGGAAGAAGTGGATTTCAATAGACTTCCAGAGATTGTATTACTTTATGCTAATTATTCAGGACACTTTTAACAGTGTAATGCTAACAACATCATGCTAATTATTTCCAAAATAAATTATACTCTTCTCTTCAATGAGTAAAAATATACAATATTATGCAGGGAGGTTTTAGACACCAAGAAAACTCCAATGGAAAAAAATGAGGTTAAGACTCTTACATTTGCAAGCACTCATCAGTAAGCGAAAGACAACAAAAACATTGCAGTATGTTAACCAACCAGCAACTCCAAATGCTAAATAAGTATGATAATCATAATCATATGGGTGTTGGAATGCATCACCATGGGGCAGTGTTATGTTTTACTGAGTGCTTTAATTATGCATTTTCTTTTTATAACATCCCTGTAATGTAATCTGTTCTTATATTCTTACTCTTAACTACATTTTAACATGGGTTTGCTGCTTTGTTTCCTGCCTCCATTGAAGAACACAAGCTTTTCCCTGTTAAAATTCCAAATGGGCTAATAAGCATGTTTTTCTTTTCCTGTTCCAGTGTATGACTTGTCTTGGAAAGTGTGAGAGACAGGATGCATGCAGGCTCAGAGTGTGCATGATAGCTTACTGCAGAAAAGCTTGGCTACTCTGCATTTAACTCTTTTTAGGTTTTACTTCATTAATGATTAATGTAAGGAACACAGTCAAGTTTTCATGCTAATAAAGTATACATATTTTTATTTTTCATGACTATATTTACTTAACTCATGTGGTGTTTTTACATTTAAATCTTAGAATTCTTATCATCTGTAACATGTAACCCAGAGCAGTTGATGTTCAGGCCCTGTCTGCCCTCAAAGGACAGAAAATAGGGATTAAGAAAAGGTATTGACTATTTTCCAAGTTTTCATTAAATCCAACATTCCACCCAGGGCAAATAGAAAATCAATTACTGGACAAATTAATACTCTGACTCCTCTGCAGCAGTGCAGAGCAAGTTCTATGTAAATCTTTTCAAAGACTCAGCTCTGGTAATTTAGTGTTGACCATGAGCATAGAAGCTTTACAGACACTTCAGTTCTTTTTTAATTAGAGCACTATTTAACTGCTATGAACCACCATTACACCTGCTGCTTTGCAAGATTACAAAATGTGACTGACTCACCCTGAAAGAAGTTAAAGCCCAGAGTAAGCCTCCCCGTTCACAAGCAGGACAACAGCCTTCCAAACACCAGCTGGGATAGTGGACACTTGGCAGACAGAGACAGGCAGCACTTCCAAGTGCCAAGCAGACACTTATCTAAAGTACTGAGGCCAAATTTCAACTTTTCTGACACTTGTGATTAAACAAAGCTATGTTGAATGGAACATGGACCGTCTGACTTTTTTAGTGCATTTTCCTGCATTTAGAATTTGTGGTTTTGAAGTCTTTTAAAGCTCTGTGAATTAAAAGTATGACTTGAAGCGCAGGAAATATCTTGTAATAATACAGCATACTCAGTAATGTATAGGCTCAAGTCATGCTAAAGGTATTTGTCTGAGTCCTACTACTAAACTGGGTAATTACATAGAAGTATGTAAGAACATAGACACAAAGAAGTGGGTTAAAAAGCATAATTAAATCTCTGAAACTGTAGCTGCCTGAGGACATCTCAGGCCAGGTCCTACTAAAAACAGACAAGCAACGGAAGAAGGAAGGTTCTCTTTTTTTCCTTTTTACAGCAGGAAATAACTCATTAAAAAGATACTTCCTCATAATAATTATTTAAAACCAGACATGAATCAGAAACTTCAGCAGTTAAATAAGACCTTAGAAACTGCAAATCTCTGGTTAGCAGCACTGGTCATTTTTCACCGTCTTTAATGTCTGAATAGTGAGTTCCAGCTGTAATTTTTACAATTTCAGTAACAAGCCCAGGTCTCCCATTTGCATCATATACAAAATATAGCTTAAGTTGAAATGACTACATTTATTCCATTGTATGCAACAAAAATTGCTAAATAAAACATACATTTCCATACATGGGTTATATATTTAAATATGGACTGAAATGGAGATAACATCACACCACTGCCTTGACATGCTTAATAGAGACAACATATATAATTAATTTTTTTTTTATGCTGGACTGTAAGAATTACCAGTTTTATCCACAATTACAGCATCAGAAGTATCTGACACCCAGTTTTTACAGTATTTTTTAATAGCTGGCTACTTAGCACTGCATTTGAGATCAAGTGTTAAATTATATTTAGTCTTATTATCATGGGGTATGTTGCAGTAGAACATAAGGATTTGTTTAAAACATGTCACATGGAGAAAAATCCTTTTGGCTTGGCAGTTCAGATTGTTATAAAGGAGATATTCACTACTCTTATTTGAGGTACTTAATAACCATTTTCACCTATCAAGCAAGCCAGATCCAGAATTACAAAAGTTCCAGTGTTAATATATATATATTATTTTATATCTGTATTACCAACTTTTTCCATTTAAGATTTTCAGTCTCAGTGAAGTTAAACCATTTTTCTGAACAAAGTTCTAGGAAAAGTTCAAAATCAGTTTATCACCAGTGAAAAAAGGCTGCCTTGAGCCATGGCCAGGGTTAAGTTGTGACACAGATCCTTCAAGAATCAAAGACCTCTGAACAGAGAACAAACAGAAACAGATTTTAAAGCAGGAAAGGGCTTATGTACCAAGCCTGTGGTGCTTTCAGGGGCTGACTGCTATAGGCAAAGGAAGCCCCTCCTCTCATTGGAAAAGGTTTGTGTAAAAATACCATGCAAAAGAATTTGGATTCCTGAGAGCATAAGGAGGAAAAAGTGATGCGATACCCACCTATGACCCGAGTCCATCAGATTTTATAATATAAATTGTCAAATCTTACTGAGAATATGTGAAAAGTGTTAGGAGAGCACTGCCAACATTTTCAGTATTTTTCCAACACAGAATGTCTTTTGAACCAACTAAGTTGTTCAGGCAAAGGCTTTTAGCTACACTCACACATTGCCTTTCCTACCTTGTGCCCCTCCTGTGTTAAGCTACAGGGAAAAGTGGCATTCTGCACTTCCACCCCCACAGGAACCTGCACTGGGAAAAACTGAGATGCAATTCATTTGCAACGATTGTCTTGACCCATGTCCAAAAACACAGATTCAAAAAACAGGTTAAAAATTAGGAGAATAAACCCCAATGTTAAGACATGCAGAAATATTAATTTAGGATACTTCTAATTAACAGAAAAGTATAAACTAAAAAGCCTTTTTAAGATAGTAAGGCCACTGAATGCCTTGTAGTGACATAAATGGGACCTGAACAGCCACATTGAAAATCAGAGCGTAAAAGCCGTTTTACTACATTTTCTGAGAACTTTTAAGGAAAAAATAATCAGGCTGATTATGAAGTTATTAGGATATCTATTCTTATGTATCCAAAATTACCAAAGAACCTGTGTAGCATAAGTGCAACAAAAATAAAATTTAAACTTAAGGATCTCAGACTTCTCTTTTGTTCAAAATTAGGTGCTTAAAGCTTGAACAAGACCAGTATTATGAGTAATAGTAAACAGCATAAACCCAAGAGGAAAAAAGAAGCAGAGTGGCCAATTATGTCTGCAGTACCCATGTGAATGGCTTCTCAACATGGGTTCTACTCACTGTGCAGTAATACTTGGATTCAACTGCACAATAAATGTCTTTCTGAAGCAGATCTGTGTAAACAACACAGCACCAATACAATAACAATAACAACAACAAGAGGAATAATAAATTTATGCGGTCCTATAATATTCACACCTGTGAAATTCAAGGCAATCAGAAAGATTAAATTAATATAGCATCAGAAACCAAAGCAACAGTGATTAGGACCAACCCCAGAGCTGCTGCTGTTCACAAGTGTACAGATGACGATGTCTGTAATGACACTGTAAGAAACCAGTGCATGACTTTTCTGCTCCCACGCTTGTTAAACATATAGAGAGCTTAAATGCAATTAATTAACCCACAGTGCTGCAGAACAATGTTTTGGGCTGCCAGAATAATCACAATCACAACAACTTCTAATCATATTCTTTTTCTCATACGGTAAAATAAACACTTTGAATATCATAAAATACACAGTGCAATAAAGCTGAATTAATCTATCAGGGAAAAAGCAATTTGGGGTATTTTGTTATTCTTGAATGCTTGATGTCACCACCATAATATCAGAGTAGCAAGGTTTCTGAAGTACTTAACTAGAACAGTATATGGAATGCAGCATGCTGCCTACAATTCCATTTTACTCATTTGCTGCTGAAAGACCTTTTTAAAATATTTACAGGGTAATTAGTAAGAAATAATTCTGTGTATTGCATGCAGGAGAAAATATTGCTAGTTGTTAGTTTGCTGAGGAAGTGTGAGTACACACATTTTTTAAATTCCTTGATTGTTTCTCACCCTTTTTGTTGCATTAGCAACATGTTGATGTGATGAAATATAGAGCAGTGAACTAAAAAACTGAGAAATCTGCCAAACACCAGCTTTGCCTCTGGCCAGAGTATTCTGTACACCTGCAGTCCTGAAAGCACTGGAAAGGTTTCTAATTTCATGTTTTGAGAAGAAAAATAAAATGCTCTCAAGGAGTTAGAAGACCTTGCATTTTGGCCAACTGCACTTACATTTTTGGCACTATATCCTAAAAGTGAAAAGAGACAACTGGGACATTTTCTTACAGTATCCAAGTTCAGGATGAATCAGTAACATAGCAGTGTCTTCTGCTCTTACCAAAATCTCGTGAGATGTTCTAAAAATGGACTTTTTAGCTAATTATTTCATGAAGGATTGCATCACTGTACAAATTGATCTAAAAATACCTTCTCAGAATTCTCAAAAGGAATCTTGGCCAGGGTGATTATACATATTATGTAATCACTCAGCCAAGCCCACATGGTAATTTTGTTTAATACTGTATTTCTGAAAGGCTTTTTTAAAGCCTACTACAAAGTTCTACAGCTCCCAAAATACAGCATTTGGTGTATGAATCAAAGCAATTCCAGTGGTTTTGTTTTGCTGGGAGTGTATTACTGTGCTTCCCAATTATTTAAGTACTAAACAATAAATATTTAACTGACAGATTGCAGCTGCTAAATTGTATTTAAGTCATTACAATTAAACATGTTTGTTTCTCGTGAGAATGTGTTTGCAACACAGAGGTCAGAATTATTACGACTAACTTTACAGCTGAATACACTGTGATACAAATTTTTTTTCTAGGTTATCTAGGTTTTGACAAAACAATTCTCAAAAAACAATTCTCTCCTTCCAGCTTAAAAATAACAGAACTTTTACTTAAACTCACACAGTCACAATCCATAAAAAGATGGCTCAACTCATTCATATAAATAAGATTTCAATCTTTAAAATACGATATGCCTATCTGTAGCTTTATTAAAATAAATCCTAAATATTCTTATTTCCTGACAAAGGAAGGATATTTCATTTCTCTAAGATGCCTAACTTTCTTTTGCAGTGTGAAAAATTGTGACAAATTACTTTAAAATCAATGTCTTAATAGAGTTTACAATGTGTTCAACATCCACAAAGGCCAGAAAATATGGATACATATGAGAGGAAGATAGATTTTTTTATCATGGACCAACATGTTATTTTGCCTCTCAAAGCAAAAATTCCTCTTACAATAGAGAACAGGGATGAATTTAGGGCTTTATGTTAATGTTTAGCATTATCTAGTGATTCATCTTCTAATATTTATAAATATTTCTCCTTTGATGATCACATTAGACTGGAGAAGTTGGGCTTTTTTGAATTCTCTCTTTCAGCAGTGGAACAGCTGTGGAAATGGAGGATGGGACAAATAAGAACACAAGTGATGCTGCAGCTGATCATTCACTGAAGTTCTCGTCAATCAGAAACAGCTCGAGAGAAAGCTTCTCCCAGGGAAAGGAAGGAACTGGGGGATGAATCCCACAGGGGGAATCTGCCACTGCCCCCTCCCAGCAAAGCCAGAGCAAGCCTTTGTGGTGGATGCACATGAGAAACCTTTGGGGGCTGACAGTGCTTCCCCCCAAAGGGATTAGAGAAGGATGAGTGAAGTCTACAACCTCTATTATCAGATAATTCTGAAGTGTAATAAAGGGGTGACCTAGTTAAACCACATTCCTGTTCCTGGTGGCTCTTTTTTTGTGGTGTCTGAGATAACAGGGAGATTATTTTGGCATCAATTTAATCCAGTTAAATAGCTTTACTGAAGATCTTTATCGCTATAAATAATGGAGGTATTTGAAGTATTTGGTTACAATTCCAACTGAAGTTATCCAACACAATGCTTCTCTAGCAATGCTCTTCCTTCTCTGTCTGAAGAAATTTATCAATGTTCTGAACATTTTCCAGCAATAGCTTAAAGGCACAACAAAAGAGTTGCCCAGTTCTCTGATGAACATTTTTTAAACACCCATAATACAACATGGCAAAGGGATGTATTCAATTACTCATCAGTAACCTAATAAAAAGGTAAAAAAGGGAGCTATCTAAAAAAGAAAATAAGTACCCTCTCTTTTCCAAAGCAAACCAAAACAAAAATCCCTAAAATTGTTTGGAACTCAACATCATCTGCTCTGGTGCAGCACAGAGGGAAGAAGTAATAAAAAGCATGAAGCATATTTGCCTATTTATCATATAAATTTTGGTGAAATGTCTCCTGGGCAGCTGACTGACCTGAGACAGAACTGCATCATGGCCAGAACACACGTGATATATGTTTCTAGAGGGTTTTAACTATGTGGTTTTTATCTAAACCTCAAACTACTTCTACTGTTGAAGACACACACAGTGATTTTTACCCATTTGAGAATTTATTTTAAGAATAATCACAATTGCTAGGTAACCTCTCAGAAAGCCTGAAGCCTTCTGAAAACACAATTATTTTATGACAGATAAGCAAATAACTGAACAAGAGGAGGTTAAAAAGAGTCAACAGAATGGACAGATCTTGCTTTAAGCTAAGAGCATCTGCTGTTCTCTCTCACAGAATTAAGAAGGTTGGAAACTACATGAAGAGGGAAAACAAAATGTATTGGCTGCTCAATATAGTATGAGCCAAGAAAATGTGCAGCTAATTCTTAAGAACTCCAGAGAAGCAATAAACACTTAAATGGAACACATCCTACCTTATGCAACTGCTGACACATGTCAGACCTGGCTTGAACACTTCCAAAACGACATCAGCATAAAACAGTACAAATGAAAATAGTGCCAGTTTTCTGTTGCCATGAAAGTATGAAAAGTAATGTCTCCCCACCTGCTGTTTTAACTGATGTACTAATCTGTCCTTCTCTCGTTTAAGAGCCATTACTTCATCTTGAGTCTTCTTTTTCTTTGAAGCAGACAGCTCAAGCAAGGCAATATTTGCATCTTTTTCACTAATTGCAGCAAGCAAAGCTTCCTGTCTGATAAACAAAATAAAATTAAAATTGTTACATTTGCATTAAAACAGAATATGTACTACTATACCACACTATGTGAGATGCTTCTTTCAATCACTAGGAGAACAATCACCTACCTGCTGAACACTCTAAACAGCAAATATTGTCAGGTCTAACCAAATCATAAAATAAACTAATTAGCCAAAAATTTCTCTTTATAGACTTTTCATTATATGCTTCATCAACCATTTATCTCAGTCTATTTTACTATAATATGATAGCTAACAATAGTTCTGTGAAATTTCTTGCTTTTAAAAATCTTTGATTTTTTTCGTAATTCACTTTCCTGAATTCTAGAATGCCTTACACAAATCTCTTTTGACTTATGCAGATCATAGAGATTGAATAATAGAAAGCAAAGTGATATAGATAAAACAAATTTTTATATTATCCTGTTAACTTGGTACCCTAGGGTCCTCAGTGCAGGACTCTCTGGATATCTTCCTCATATTTACTTACATGTTTTCCTATGGATTTATTATTATTCACTGTGTCAACACAAAAATATATTTCTAGAAGTAAAAGACAATTTTTTTGATCTGATTGTTTGTGAGAAATCATTTCCTTTGCCATCTTGACCCCTCAGTTTTAGAGAGCAAACAGAATCTTACAGCACTCAGATATATATGGGATAACAGACACTTGCAGGGGCATATCACAAATAGTTTCTGAGGACATAAGACAAAGGCAACTTTTTACAACCTGCAGTTGAAAGCACAGATCTTGCAGTATCTTATACCCTAAAATGCTAATGCTCTGGCAAGGCCATAATCTGTCCTTTATTTCATAAATAAAAGAAATATATTCACCTTCTGCAATGTATTCAGGGACAGACTATGACTTATCAGCCAAGAAAGAGCACATAATACCTAATAGCTTTTAGAAAAGAGTATGTTATGACCTGTGCCTTTTCCCAGAACTATATAAGATCAATCATTAAAAAATAAACATGGATAAATGAATCATAAATTAACCTTAGGCTCCAACTGCTAATAAATGTAAGAATACGGCTTGTGAACTTCATACGGTCAAGGTGAGCTACAAGTTTGGAATTCTCACAGTCCTTTGCTTGCCAGCAAAAATGTCAAGAAAGTTATTTCACTTTTATTTCAAAGTTCCTAATGTATTAATATAAATATTTATAGGACAATATTTCTGATGGAGTCAAAGAAAAACAACCCATTTATTTTAGTTGAAGTTATGCGACATGGATCAATTTTAGATAAACAGTTGCATTTTATTCATACACTTTAATACTCTCATTTATTATTCTGTCTTGGTCATTCAAATCTCAGTTAAACGATGTTTAAAAGAGAATGTCATAAGACTCCAACAGTCTTAATTTAAATTATAGCTATGAATTATTTTAAATAACAGATATTAAACAAAAAAATATATATCAGAGGGGTTGCATATCCAGAACACTAATTTGAAACAAAATATAGGTATATTGTTTTTCTATAAACCTCATAATACACAAAAACTGCTGTGTAGTAATTTGGAAAAGACTGTCAGTTTGTGCATGTCTTGTGCTGAAGTACCTATTCCATAACATTTTCATTAAAATATTAAATTTTTAATGCACCAAAATAGAAGAAAGGTGATTTACTACTCTATTCATTTCCCCTGAACCTGCAGAAAGCAAGAAATTTATCATAAAATCATGGAATGATTTGGGTTGGGAGGGACCTTAAAGCCTACCCAGTGCCACCCTGCCATGGGCAGGGACACATTCCACTGTCCCAGGCTGCTCCAAGCCCTGTCCAGCCTGGCCTTGGGCACTGCCAGGGATCCAGGGGCAGCACAGCCTCTCTGGGCACCCTGTGCCAGGGCCTGCCCACCCCCACAGATGTCAGGTGTGATAACACAAGTTCTCTGGCAGAAATAAAGGTATTCTGTGACTTTAAAGCCAAAGAAAAGGAAACAGCATATTGCATATAGGCATAAAATATGTTATTCCAAATTAAATAAGGTTCTCTGCAGTTTTCTGAGAGCACGCTGTCATAAAATTACATGAAAAGTTAGTTAGAAGTGTAACAATGTTCCAGTTGTAATATCTGAAGATAAACATTAATACTGATCACAAACCTACCTATTTTCATTGTGAGTGTGTTAAAGAAATCTACATCTCAGAATATCCAAGGTTTTAGGATATATTAAGGTTCATTCTTAAGTTGTGTAGGTTAACACTATGCCAGCCAGCCCCAATATAATGTCTGCTCTCTAACAGCAAATTCCACAGTAAATACTTGTCACCCATGAGGTTTTTAATTATATATAGTTCTTTAACACATATTACAGCTGTAAAAAGGCAAAAATTAGAAAAAAAGGATTAAGTTAAAGGTTGAAAACTACATGAAACTATACTGAAATTTTACTTCTCTGAAGTTTAGATCATGTCACTGTCTCTAAATTGGCAGTAAAAACACAAACCTGACTAGTGAGGAAGAGTCAGAACTACTGAATTATTTGGTATCATTTCAACATCTAATAGGATTTAGTCACATCCATATTTTTTGTACTGCCAGCCAAAATGATCACACATTCTTGTGACCTTAACTGTTCAGCTGTGCAACAATCTCCACTCCACTTTAAAGTAACAGATGAGGTGAAACCTTTCATGGGAGAGGAGAGCCAGTCAACATGCTTTGAAAAATCTACACTCTGGATTCTGCAGCCCCAAACCCACAAAATGTTGCAGACCCTAGCATGTATTTTCTCAGCTGATGGGGATTTTCCTATCTTGGGAAAATGCTTGCAAAAATATGTAACCAAACACTTTAGTCCAGGAAATAATGACTCAGACCAAGCACTTCCAGGAAATGATGGTTCATAGTCATGTGAAATAGCTGCTGTCAAATGACACCACAAGTGGTCCACTGAGACACTCCAAGATTTGAATCAAACCCACAGCACATATATGTTTGAACTGCCCCTCCCCCAAAATTATTGCCAACATATTTTTTAAAATTTTATCTTTGCAGTTAATTTAAGAGGAGCTGGGAGACCTTAAACCTATGGATGTGGAGAGAGGACTGCGGTAGGAGGGTGGGGATTTCTGTGGAAGGGCTTCCCCAGCCACATGGAATGATGACCACACCAAATGCAAACTCACACTGCCAGCACTCTTGGAGCTCCCAAATGAGAGTCAGCCTCTGTTCAGAAGCTGCAGAGCCTCAGCTATCTGAGGGACAAGATGTTTTAGCTCGGGCATAGTGCCACACAACGTGCTGATGGCTTCCAGGCTGGGGCTGGCTCACACAGCCTGCCCAGAGTGGGCACAGCAGCTGTCTGCACTGCCATGTCCCTGCATGTGGCAGCATATCATCATGGACAATCTGAACAGCAATAACCTCAAATATAAGTGGCATTTAACCAGGCATCCAGGTTAACAAGAGGTCGGCACAGCTGGACTGTATGTTCTACCAAATGATATGTCAGTTGCTTTAATTGTTAATTAACTACTTCTGTTCAGAGGGAAGACAGAAAAGCCCAACAGATTTTATTATTATTTTTCAGAGTACAAAATAAAGATGTAGGTTGTGACAGAGCACCTGAGGAAAGCCATGTCCACCTTTACACCTGCATGGCTTAGAATCCAGCCCTCACTAAGTCCCTGGAAGACAGAGGTTAAAAAACACCTTGCCCACACTTAAAGTGAGTCACTGGAAGTGAAGAGATCCAAGCCTTTATGAAGCTGCCTCTCAGGACAGATCAGGATCTCTGTGTTATCATATCCTATTGATTACATATTGCACACTGGTTTGCCCACATCTGTGAAAGTTGCTATGCTGGCTTGTCATCATACTTCAAGTTTCCTATGGAAGAACAAAACCTCATGGACAGAAGCAATTCATTTTAGCTATCCAGTGACCTTGCTAAAAAGTTAACATCACTGTTTTTGCAGCAAACATTTAAAATTAGATTATCTGGCCACTAGGAACAAGGTTAAGATGCCAGCAAAGCGGCTGACAGGAATGATTTTCTCACCTACAAACACTAAGTAACTTCATTCAAAAATGTAAACTTGTGGCAAGGTTTTTACCTAAATCTCTCAGGTCAGTCAGACACTTCTACTTCGCTGCTAGAAAATGAAACTCATCATGAGTTTTAGTGCAAGAATTTTTGAAAATCAAGACCTGAACTGGCACCAAGAACAACATACAGTCTGATACACTCTCAGCTAATGTGCCTAAGAGTGTAAGCATAATTTATAATTCCTAATTATCTACTGTGTCAGGAAAAAAAATGACTGTCCAAATACAGTTCTACAGAGATGTTATCACTATTTGCAGCCAAAATGTCTCCTTATTGTTTAATAAATTATAGCAATAAAATACATTTTAAAATAATTTATTAGAGCAGTGGATTAAATGACATTCTTTAACAGTAATATTTATAAAGAGTAATCCCTTTTGTTATTAGTAGTTTCTCCTCTCTTTTTTTGGCAAACTAATCTTTCATGCAAATAACAGGGTAGTATTTTTAACACCAAAAAAAATCACTCTAACTTTTCTCAGTAAAAGTAAGTAAACTCTCAAATTAAAATATATATTAAACCTATCAGCAAGTGCTCCACATTGGTACTTATTCTGTACATTTTTCTTTCACCTGCATAAAGTAATTCCTAGATTCCCAACTTATCTATCTTCCACTATAATATGCTCCTAATTGCAAGGAGAGGAGGGAAAACCTTTCCTTGGAAAAGCAAAACTCATGAAATGAAATTTCTCCTCCCCTGGCAAAGGCTGACTGCCAGAGCAACCTCAGGCAAGTCTAACACAGAGCCAGTGACTACAACAATCTCTTAATAAGCACACCCACAGCTGAGGGACCTGGGCTGACAGTCCCAGTGCTTCCACTAAGAGGTACCAAGAAAATTTGCACAAAAATCTGACTATACTTAATGTCACTTCATATTAAATATGAAAAAACAGATGAAAGAAAACACTACCACTCTGATAGCCAGGAATTAATTTATTTACACAAGTTGTGTTCTACCCAAAATTCCAGTTTGTATAATGTTTTCATTAACTAATGAATGATGGACTAGAAAATCTACTTGTTACATTTCAATGAGGCTTCAGAATGGGAGGATTTTCACGTGCCATGGAGACAGGAATAAAATTGGTCTTTACAAACCAAAGATGCTGTCTAGAAAAGTAAGGAGAAACTCCATAGTGATGACTTGTTGTGAATAAGGCAAGTATCATATTAAGAAGTAAAAACAAAAATAGATTGCAAAGCAGAAGTGAGTCTTTTCATCTACACAAAAGGCCTTAGCTGAAATACTGAATCCAGTACTCTTTGAAAAATATGGAAAAAGACAGAGAAATGACTGATGAGAAAACATCAGGAAAAACTCCACTAAATTGTCTATGAGTGACAACATGATAACGAGAACCTAAAATGCTACATCAAATTGAAATAGAACTTCTTTTTTTCTGGCATATAGAACAAGAAGCAATGTCCATAAATTGCAGAAGAAAGCAGCAAATCTTTTCCTCCTAATATCTAGCCAAGGTGTAACGATAATGGCCATTCCTCAGTGACAGTCAAATACAAAGATTCCTTTCCTTGGAGGAATGATCAATTATTATTTAATCTGATAGTAGAGATAGCATTGAAACAAACTGAAAGCATAAAATAGTATGTCTTTTAGTAAAGTCACTGGAAGTAGTGTCAAATAAAAATCTGAATTGAAAAAAAAAAATACCTTACATAGGATTAGAAAAAGCAGATGATAGCAAAGTAACTCAATTATAAATGTTACGTAACACCTGAAAAATGCAATCTTACAGATCTCTAGCAATACACACACAGAGTTTGCATTTGTGAAAGCATCTGTCCTGGAGTGAAAAAATTACTTAATATGAAAAGGAAGTCTTAGCATAGTAGAAGGGAAGATAAGATAATGCAAGAAGAAATAAATCCATGAAAGTCTCTGTTGAATGCCAAACTGAAAAAGTATATTGTATACAGTATTTTATCAAACTTCAGCCTAAACAAATGTCAAATAGAATAATTTTTTTAACAAATATGGGCAACAACTGAGAAAAAAGGGTTGCTCACTAGCATATATTTAGTCAAGATTAACTAAGGATAAAAAAATGTACTAAGAACAGATTTAATAACCCTAAACTGTCATTCAGCTAGTAGGAGGTATTCAAGATACAGCTAATAAAACACAAAAAAATGGTTCTAACCACCCACAAAAAATCTCAGTAGTATAAAACACTGAAGGATGACCACTAAGATAAATGCTTTCTTTTGAGAGCTGCCTTGCAGTTAACCTTCTTAAAGAGTCTCCCAGAAAGCTCTAATCATAATACATTGCATTGCCACTTATCACAGTCAATTTAGAAGTGAGCTCTGTAAACACTCCTGCCTTACTCCCCACCTCTGTTAGTCTAAGAATAATTTTTTGAGCTTCAATAAAAGAACCCATGACAACTTTTTGGGAGGTGGGGTGAGTTCCTAGAAACAGTCCAATTGTAACCTAACAGAATTCCAAGATTAAGATTTATAGAAACAAGACCTTCTAATGAGAACTTTTACTGCCTTTACTACTTAAGCTGTTCCCCACAAAATGCAGAAATGCAATTTAAAAAGTCACTATTAAAGCTAAATCAAGTCAGAAATGTTTGAACTAATGATATACAGTACAATACTCAGCCAGCTTCTTACATGCTAATCATACTGAAGGACAAAAAAACCCAGTTCAATCAACTTTTTCACTTTAATTATTGTTTTCTTTCCCTCATGACCCTCGGTATTCAACCTTAAGTTCAGTAGGAGGTGACTAGAGATAGACGGTGATGAGAGATCCTGTTTGAAACAGCTTCTCTCTGTCACTCCTAAAGCAAATAAATGGTTTGTTAAAACATGCTGTTAATCCATTATGGATGTGCATGCATCTTAGAAAATAAACTTCAGAATATTATTGGTATTTTAAAGCTTTTCTGACAGAAAATTTATCTCTCCAATTGCTTGACAAAAGCATATTTATAGATTACTCCTTTTAAATGAACAATTATCTTGCACTGTATTCAAAGAACAAACCCCTTTGAAATACTTCCAGAAGACAAAGACAGCATGAAATGGCATTTTTGGTTCTCCTGGTTCCCTTAACAGCAAACACAGACAACTATTGATGCTCCACAGCCCAAACACACCAAGAAAGGGCTGCTCCATTAAGTGTGGGACAGAAAAAGGGGGACCTGCTCTTACACACCCTACTCCACACTTCAACCCACCAAGCACTTTTCCTCACATTATCTAAGTATCAAATCTTGAATTTTCCATCTGATCAAGTTTTCTGCTGGAAGCAGGTGTGAGGGTGAAATATCAGTGCTTACACTATGTGAGAAGGACAATAAATAGTCTCTATATTACACCTGAATTAGATTTATATTAGATGTAGGTTAGACTAAAATCAAGGAAAAAATGGAAGATTGATCTGTTCCTAATGTGAAATTTCAGAGTAAAAGCAAAGAAGCAAAAGACAGGACCTGATTCTGAATAATCTCAGAGGAGTTGCCTGACAAAGCAGCTTCCTTATCCATCTGTCCTTTTCCTCCATTCTACCTCCTCAGAGTCATAGTTGACTTCTCCCATAATCTCACCTCTGCTTACATTTCCCACATTTACATGGGCAATTTCAAATTATTCATTATTTTCCTCCTTAACAGCAATTTGAAATGTGCATATAGGTCCTTTGTTAGGGAAACAAAACTAAACCAGATTTTAAAAGGCAAAGAAGGAACTTCATGCCCATCTTTTGGGACCAGTTTTCAAGTAAAAAGTAGCCACTCGACTGCCCTTTGAATTCTTGGAACTTTTTCAAGCCCTACAACACTGTACTTCTGATGTCTCGATAACTTATATTCTAGAAATGACAGATGTAAATAAAGCAGATGCCCTAGAAAAGACATTGTGAAAGCAATTACATCACAGTTTCATAGATCATGCTTCCATAACCACTGCATTATCATTTCATTCAAAAGGCAGCATTGCCCACACAGGAGTAGATGTAACAAGCTTCAGATTGTGTGAAAAATGCAGAGGGAAAAAATAATTCGCAGTCCTGCAAAGCACAGCAGAAGAAATTAGATGACAATTACTCCTGAGTTCTGCAGCTTTTTACTGGAACTGACTCCTGTTGCTCACTTGGCTTTGTTTGATTCTCCACGGGAACGACACCAGCACTTGGGTAAAACACCTCTGCCTGCTTTATCCCAAAGTGGTGCAGAAATGGGGATTGCTGGGAAGAACAACTCTGGGATCTGAGCAGATGGGATTGTGTTACAGCACAACATGGCACTGCACAGGGCCCACCTCAGTTCAACAGGAAAACAAAACTACAGGTAATCTGTCATTGTCAGCCCCCTCATCCTTCAACACCGCTTTTTTTGTTTATGGAAGACAAAGATAAAAGTGCTTTGGAGGAGGAATGGTTTGATCTTTAGAATATAGTTCTTGGTAATGTTTTTGAACTGCCAAATAAAGGTTTAAGCATGGAAAAAATGTTTCTATTAAGAGTTATTATGGTTTTAATGAATTTGCAGAGAATTCAAAATATTTGAGTCAAAGACGTATAAAAGTGAGATGCAGAAATGTGATATTAAAAAAACCCCAGCCTTTGTTTTTTAACTTTTTTTTATTCTAATCTGTCCTTAATATTGAGTTGAAAACATATTCAAAACATCCATTTGTTACACAGTAGATGTTCTATTAAAGAATCAATGGGGATTTTTTTCAACTTTTAATAAATGCTGATCAAGAAAATTATCCACACAAAAATATACAAAACTCTTCCTTCCTTTCCACTCTAAATTTAAGAAAAAATATTAATTTGGTTTTAAAAGAAGTAACTTAAGGTCTTCCTCCCAATTTTCATGATGCTACAAAGAGCTGCTCTTTGAAAAACAAACATAAAACTCATAAGATCCAATGTAGATCACACTGAACTTGAAAATATGAGTGTGTGTTAAAAGTTACATAGCTTAATTTGATTGATACAGGAAATTCTACCAATTATTACAACTCAACATTTCTGTTTTGTAAAATTATGTTTTTGTTAAATTTGCCTGGTTGATAAAGTATTGCTAGGCACAGAAGAAACTTTAACATATCATTTCTGATAATTTCATTATATCCAGAACTACTGGAACAAGCCACAGAAAATCAAGTATTAACACTAATAATTATTTGAGCTAGTATTAAAAAAAAAAGTAAACACCTGGATAAAGAAGATAAGTTATTTTTATTTCTTCCCTAACTAGCAGGCCACAATTCCTTTAGGTGTGGGATGTCTAAAGACCTAATTGCCTAAGAGCATTTTATCAGAGAATATTTATTCAAACCCTGCCACCATTACTTTATCTCAGTGGAAAAAAAAACCAAAATTCATTTTTAATAAAATACTGCACACTCAAAATACAGCATATGAAATGAATAACTATAAAATAGAAAAGTATCAGTAAAGACAATGAAAGCCTGGAGTAGGAACAAGATATTTTATTTATAAGGAGAGAGGAAATTAGGCAGCAGCACACAAATATTTCTCTAATTAGTATCTTAAAAGATTGAGAATGAAAGAGATAGGATACCACATGATGTTATTTAATTATATGACTTCCCTGCTAATGGAATTGTTCACAAGCATTGCCAGAAGCATGAAGACCTCACATGATTCAACTTTGCATAAAGAAGTTTCCTCATTGATCTTCTTGGTGGGTTAACTGTTTCAAAATCTGTTTCTGACTAAGGAAACATTTTAGAAAATGCATATGTGGAGTCTTGGAGCTCTAAAATAACCCACACTGGCTCACAGTGAAGACACTTGGTGCTGACTTTATCAAAGCAGACTAAAGAGGTATAAACCATATCTGATCAGGTTTAGAGCCCACAGGATGGATGTTGGAACGGTATTAAGGAGTCACAGCAGAAATAACAGAACTGAGATATCTTAATCCAGCTCCATAATGAGTTGTAGCATGTTTAGCCTTGATAAACAACTTCTTACACATCATATAAAACTAACACATAAAGTCCCTATTGATTTCAATAATATTTCTGACAGTCTTTAGCAAAACTTCTTAAACTGAAGGACTTTTATTCTGGGAAAAAGGCTTTGCTTTTGTGCTAAGATCAAGTCAGTTCAAATTCTACTGCAAAAATGGATAATAAAATTACTTAATCCATAAGACTACACTGGTTACTGACAATCAATACTAGATGATACTTTTGAAATTATTAAAACCAGTGAATTAAAAAACTATATAGCTTTTACTGTTTGTTGGTAGGTCAATCAAACTGTTTTTTCTTTCTTGTCAATATTTTAGCTATCATCTCTTTGCATTGTTGAAACACTTCCTTCTCAGGCTATCAGCCAGGTCTGTGTCAGAAATTAACTGGTCTAATCAGGTATTCTCATTATAGGTTAAAATAATTTATGTGAATCTTCCTGGGAGAAGAGGGTATTGAGACTTTTCCAGAAGCAGCTACCAAACACAGGTCAGATAGCAAAATCAGGTTTCCCCAGGGATAGTCCTACAAGAGGTATGTTTGCAAGAACATTTGAATTAATAAAGATTGCTAAATTTCTACAGTGGCTATGGTACAAAAATCTATAAATTCCTTCCAAATCATAACACATGGACTGTCCCGCTAACAAAAATCAATAGCGCTTTTGGAAAAATAACCAAATTCAGCAATTAAAAAAAAAAACACAACCCTCTTTAGAATCAGATAGAGGACATGTTCTGGGGCCTCTGCATGCCCATGGTTGATTTTTTTTTAAGTATGTACAAAGTTGTACTTGTTGGACTTACTGCAACCATGGATAAGCTCTAGAATCCAAGACAACAAAAAAATTAAACATTTCTGAGCAGGATTTGGAACATTACCTGAATCAACAGCACATCTGGAAAGAATTGTGGCAGAATCAGCCGAAGAAGTAGTTGCTATGGAAAATGCTGGCTGAAATTGCTATCCGGGTGGCCTTGTGACTCACACAAATAATGTGATCCATTTTCAGATGAGCTGTCACTAGAAGGAGGAATGCTAATAGAAGTGCCATTGCTATGAGAAATAAACCAGCAGCTGGTAATTTCTGCAATGAGCAGAGATCCAGTACAGGTGGGAGGAAATAATGCACCTCAGCTGCTCAGAGAAGCCAGAAGGAACCAAATCAAAACCTAGGTACAACAGTAGGTGTAGGATTTCTTCCTCTTGCACAAAAGGGACCTCCTTAGTCACTACAGCTCAACTCTGCAGGTACCTCTGCTGCTGAATGTGCACTCCAGTACAAAAGCAAATGCACACTCTCAGAATACAAAATTATGTGAAATATTCTAGACATTACTTTAAAGCATATGAGAACCATGCTAGCTGGCTACAACAATGCTACCCCAAATAAGAAAATAACACAAAAACTTGCCAAAAAGACACTGAAAGAGAGAAGGCAGCATTATCCTTTCTGGACTACAGGATTAACCAAAAAATCAAAAATTCACAGCAGGATCAAGCACAAAGAAATTTTAGCTATGTCTGCCTTATTTTTTCCAAAAAAAAAAATTTTATTATTGTTTGCCTTTTTTTTTAAAAAAAAAAAAAAAAAAAAAAAAAGGCATGCAGGATATTATTGTATTTATTACAAAACCCTGTGATTTAACAACAGAAAACAAAGTTTTAGCTAACAAAGAACGAAGGTATTTTCAAATGTAGGAAACACGATGTAAAAAATCTAATAAATAAAATATTTAAAACATTTAAAGCTACATTCAAGTATTAAAAACCTGGCAAAGACATAGTTGGTTTGTTTGTTTGTTCTACCCACTTTAAAGCTACCTTTTGAGCACTGATCATGGTTCTACAGTTAAGGTTGACTTCAGCTTATCCTTAAGGCAGAGATTGGTATTATACAAAGAACAAAGTCTGTTTCTCCCCAAATTACTTCCATGCTTCTGAACATTAGTGGAAGTTACTCTGTAATGAACAATTACTAACAGCTACAATTGTTTGGGAGGAACAGAGTCCATATGATGTTTATAAAGGCTGACATATTCAGCTCACAGTCACAGGAAGCAGAGTAGCTTGAAGCAAGAGAGCTGAACAAGGAACTCATCATATCAGTGCTGACTACCTAAGTGAAAAGCAAATCTGCAAAGTGTATGGGAACACAGTTTCACATGTGTTGACAATACCTCCAAAATATATTTTCTAAGAAAACATTGTCTCAGACACTCATATAATAAAGAAAATTATTTTTCTTTCTCTGTAATCAATACAGTGAATAAGACACATGCCCAGTATAATAAAAGGAAGAACTGCTAATAGGTATTTCCTCAACAGCTATTTTTTCAACAGGTAGAATAATTCTTACTGGTTATAATCAAATCCTGGTGTTAGCCAGTGAATTTTTGATGGATCTGGAATACTAAATACAGATTAATTTTTAGTTCTTTCCATTTGACTGTAATCAATGTCACTAGTTGCCAACCTTTTTGCATCTGAAAATCTCTTAAGGAGTAATGTCCCACTGAGTGATCCCACTTGACACCCTGCCTGTTCACAACTCCATGCTGTTCCCACCTGTCTTAGCAGGCACTGCTGCCACTCCCACTTAATCTCAGGACCAGCAGCTCCTCCAGGCCCTGCAGCTGTGCCAGCACTGCCACTTAGCCAGGAAGGTGGCTGGCTCGAAATCTCTGCCCCGTGCACCCCAACATCCCCAGCTCCAGACAACTGATGGACAAACTAAAACCTATCTGGCAGAGTTTATCAGAGCAGTTTACTCTCTGTAGTGCCTCATCAGTAACTTTCTGTCATTACCTGGCAACTAAACCAGCAGTCACAATGCAGTAAAATAAATAAATCAGAGCACAATCAAAATCTGCTGAAAACAATACCCAAAGTTTAAGGCTGTATTTAAGAATGACCAATTCTTGAACTGAGAGATGGACAGAACCCCAACTGTGTCCCCAAATCCTTTCCAGAAACACCTTAAATTCCTCCAAGCACACAAGCATATGTCTTGATTGTTGAGAGAGGCCTTAGTTTGTCAAGTAACAGAACAGAGACTCGGGAACTATTTCCAAGTCCACAAAGAAATGATTACTGACAAGGACTACTGCACCTCACTGGAAATTTGCTAAAGATGGTGATGAAAATTTGCTAGTTAAAAAGCTGTGGCATTCATTTTCTTAAGATTGATCTAATACAAATCACCTTAAATTTATATATTTCAGCAGCAAAACCTCAGCTGCTGCAGGAGAGGAGAGAAGCTACCAGAAGAACAAATAGCATTTCCCAACATTTAATGACTCACAATTAAATTTCAACTGTCACCCTGAAGGTGATCTACTGTTCTTTAATATACAATTACAAACCCACCAATTTGAAATTATTTCATAATGTACATAGCAAAATATGTGCCCACATATTCTTTAAAAAACCTGTAACTTCAGCCTAATTGATTAAAGAAAAATGAAGTTATTGAAAAACATTCAATATATCCCACAGATCCTTTTTGCCCAGAAACTGAAGTGGTGAGAAACTCACAAAGGGTCATAAAATTCTTGGACTGAGTTTATTCTAAGACCACAGTTTAGGAAATCCTAATCAAGAAAATATTTTAAGTAAATCTCATTAGCCACAGACTGTGTCAGTATCCAGCACAAAGTCACTGCTTCCAGGTGTGGTGTGATTATATCCCAATAATCAACATAACCATCTCTCTCAGGAGCCAGACCAGCTCACCTGAGCAGAATGTCCATGCTGAAACAGGGAACAGGAGAGCTTGCTGGCAGGTTTCAGAGCAACAGGTAACACCCACGAGAAACACAAGTCCTTTGCTCCTTGCTTGATCTTTCAGTGGCCCATGGACCTGTGAAAACGCTCTCCTGCAGCTTCATGAGCCCTAACCACAGTAATGCACAAGCTACTCTAGTACCGCAGAACTTGAGGAAAGGATTAAGTTTCATGTTGCTCCTGCCAGGAATGCCCAGAAAAAAATTATCAGAATGTGTCTTCTGAGTATAATAAAATAGAGATATTGAGAATTCAGGCATGGTTTTTTTCCTATTCAATACAGACAAGCAATAGTATAGCTAACTAAACCACAGCAACCCTCCAGAGGAAAAAAAATCCAGCTGCTAGATTTGGTCCAAGTCTAATTCTGAAAAGGGACCCCAAGGACTCTAGTCCTCATAAGGTCACCATGTGGTATCAATTGGCTTAAAGTGCCTTTCCAAGCACCTTTTTTTGTCAAAGATTCCTGGTTCCCCATGCTCCATGCAGCCTGCACAGCTGGCGCACATTATTCTTCAGCTCATCCAGACTGGGGGCCTGGTTTTAACAAGGTCACAGGATCAGAGGGCACAGCAACTCTCTCCTATCTCATATATTCTAGAGTTTCCTTCCTGTGGAAGTTGAGCATAAAGGTGAGTTGATGGGATTACTTGCAGATCTCATCCTGCCATCCTTCAGAGAATCTCCACCCACAGACTTTCAGCACTGTCCATCAACAGGAGACGTTCTTGGAGAAGTGCAAAGCTATGTTTCAAGCAAACATGTATTTCCAGGTGCCAAAGGAAAAGACCACATGTGTCCAATTCATCCCAGCTCTGGCTTTGTCCTTCCCTTGCAGACTCTCCATAGAAGGTGCACCTCCTGGGAAACTGGGAAGGCAGCGTGTCCAACAAGAGATCCTCTCCTACCAAGAGGTTCTCACTCTGGACAAGGTCAGTTTAAATGAGAAATACAGCCAGCCTAGCAAGGACATCTGAGTGCATAAAGCCTAGGGACTGTGGAGATTTTGGCAATACAACAGCAGAGGTGCCAGGGTCAGAGCTTAAGTGTGAATCAATGCAGTCCTAAATCAAGCAGCTGCTTCAGATTAGCATCACCATGGGCATTAGCTTCTTTTAGAGTCCTGCTCTGATTTCTTTTGCATGGGCCTAAATGATACACTTGAATAACCAGAACATCTCTATTACATTTATCAGGAAAAAGTGAACACTACATTTAAGGGAAGAAATCCTTAGCTGTTCCAGCTACTAATGACATTTGTTTAAAAATGAATTGTATTAGACATATAACAAACTGATATTTTCAGTCCAATTCTCAGTACTTTTACTTTCCAAATACTATTTCCATTGTACTCCCACTAGCAAATGTTTACACACCATATCTCAATCCAGAAAGACAACAGAGATTACAAAGAATTTCTCAAACATGGCTGCCACTCTCTCCCAGTGTAGATTTGATCAAACTTTCTGTATACATTTGGTGTTATTCAGTTTTCTTTTTAATTTTTAAAACATTTTGAATCTGAGGAAAATTAAGTCATAATATTTATAAGCATTCATAAAATATACAAATTCACGTAAGGAAACAAAATTTAAAACGAGTGTGAACGCTCTGATGACAATTATACTGAAAGAGTTAATTACAGCCCAAACCAAGGACTTCTGTAAGCTACAAATTTACAGTTCCTTAGAAATGATGAGACTCACAACTGCAGTAGTGAAAATATTATTGCTTCTGTAAACTCCAAGCTCAAGTATAAAGTAGATATGTAATCCTCGACTCCCTAAACACTCCAATTTGGCCACTAAAGATGCTGTTTTACATTTCCAAACATTTTCCCCTGTCACTACTTTTTATACTTCAGTTCTCAGGTTGTAAGTATTTGTTACTTGCAAAGCAACTCCTTTTGAACGCAGAATCATGGGAGGCATTTGTTACTAACTGCTAATGCAGCCTGCCAAACAAAAACTCCCTGCTGGTGACATGACCACCTAGTGACCTCTAAAAATGTTTTAACAATGTGAAAAATATCTCCCTCTTGTAGGAAACAGCAATTTTTTAAATTAAATGTACATTGAATGTTCGCTTACATACAGATAAATGGTATTCAGAGTCACCTTCTCTGTTTCCAATTTCAATCTTTTGAAACCCAGCCCAAACCTAAATAAATAAACGTTGATACTAAGAGGAAACTAAGAGCTCAAGAGCCTTGTGATTTCACAAACAGCTTTTTTCCATTTTCTAAAATCTAAACTTCGAGCCAGACATAGAACAGGTAATGAAAAGAAACAAGTTTGGCAGCTCCTATGTGGGTCTAAGCTGAAAATATGTCAGGCGAAAATAAGTGGCTATATTTGGCAGATTTAAAGTCTTTAAAAGTTTGCAGCTTGCTGAACTGATTTTTTTTAGTATGTAAAATTTGCAAATTGAAACACTGTAACTGTGTTGAAAAGTGACTGTTACATAATGCCACCATAACCAAGCTTTTAAACATCACTTTACCACTACTTATTCCTTATGCAATAGTATCACAAAGAGAAAAACAAATTAGGATATCTACTAATATGATAATGAACATCTAATGCTTAAATATGCTATATTTCTTTAATATTCATTGAGGGCATTTTTTTCAAGTTACCAAGACATTGACAGCTTTCAAGCAAGTTCTTTTTAGATAGCTATATCTCATTCATTTACTTCTTTCTAATTTAGAAGTCACTGGATTAAAAAATACTGCTACTTGATAGGCTTTTTAACAAAATACAGGTTTCTGGAATATTAACCTGTAATTACCTCAGATCATTCATATGAAGAACAAATTTGCCAATCTTACTCCATCAACATTTATGATTTTTACCAAGAATAATAAACTAGCTGAGGTACAAGCCTTGAATCTCACTCCTACTCCCATCTCCTTGTCCCTCTGATCCAATAGTGCATCAGGCTAAAACGGGCTCAGCAAGATGATGCCACAATGACCAAAGCCACAGCTCCTTCCAGGTCATTGCCACAACTGCACATAACTTCAAGCATGACATAAATTCAAGGACTTCAAAGTCCTGTTTTAAAAAAAAAATTGTTCACCTTCTCCCATATGAAGGCTTTGAATGAAAAGTCAGAAAAGCTGAGATACTAGAGCTGAACAGCTGAAATACTGATATCACAAATAATCCAGAGGAACTTGCCACAGATTTTGAACACACTGAGTAAAGTCCTTGTTACACCAATGCACAAGGGCATGCGTTTGCTCATGTGTGGCTTTCAAGTACGGCTTTCATGAACTTCATACTGCACTAATTAGCAGTGATACCTATAAAGCATGGATAATTTTAACAGAGTCAGGAAGGACACTCTTTCTAGTACTCTAAGAGAAGAGAACTTTTTACCTAGATAAAATTCTAATTCTGCATATAACATAATCAGAAACATACACAGGTTTTATACACAGCTGGAGTGTGTAGCTACTCACAGCTTTTAGGGGAAGTACTCCTATAAGGAGTTATTAAAACTTTTACTCCCAAACCTTATTTATAAGCTACAGGGTATGTCTGCTTGATTCTTCCTCTGTTCCAAAGGAAAAAGTGTCAGTTACTCTTCTAGAATTGCAGGAACTGCCAAAAAGTGAAAGGATACATTTCATGTCCTGAGTACCAGAACAGAACGCTCATCACTAGAATAAGACCCAATAACTGAATTACTTCTCATCTTTGACCCTGAGCAAATGCTGCTGTTATTTGGGACCCTTACCCTGGTTCCCACATGTGTCTGGAAGCGATCTGGAGTGAGGTGTTCTCCAGTCAGAAGCTCTCTCAGCCAACATTCACTAACAGACATCTGATACAGACAGTAAGATAACTACACCTCATCTCCTTTAAATTGGATGCAAGACACACTTGTGAAAAAAATCATAAACTAATTAAAAAAGAAAGGTAATCCTTGTATTTTGTTACTTTTGCACCAATGCAGAATCTTCTCATTTATGTGAAGTGATGCCCTTTTGATCCTCCTACAAGAACATATTCCCAGAGCTAATTCTCACCTGTAATTTTTGTGTGCTTTTGTAGGCGATGTACAGAGGTTTACATAATGTTCCTTGAATAGATCTCCAGCTGGTACACATTTTGTGAATTCCACTAAAAACAGGGAATTTCCTAGTTCAAACTTCATGGTCTGGTACATAAACCTTGCATTGAGTCAAACTACCTCACATTAAAATTATAAAGATATTACAATGATTGTTGGGCTTGTATTTACTGATGCAAAATTATAAAAACAAAGCATATTTTAATGGTTTTGTATACTTACTAATATGGTTTATGACTTTTTTTTTTCTCTACAGTGTTTCTTTATAGGGTTCATAACAAACTGGGGGCAAGACATGTCTCAAATTCCATCTCCAAATAACAGATTACTGACTCTCTGCTTAATACATTATATGGTTTTATTCAGCCTGCTATGACTACTGCACAGGAAGAGCTACTCAAAGTTTTCTTTCCTTTTTTTNTTTTTTCCACAACAGTGGGAGACATGCCAGCTGGGACATTTTAAGTCTCTTTCATTAAAAAAAGGTTAAGGTCAAAATAAGTATGATAAACATGGTAGTCCATCTTCTCAAAACTCAAGATGAAAGACTAAACAGAAGAGAATATTTTAACCTCACTAACTGTAAAATGTATTTTTTTCCTTACTGCATAATTAGAAGGAAAAAAATTTTTTGCTATAAACTTTTGTATTTAAATGTACTCAGTAGTTAATTTAACAACTATATAACTATTACATTTTTATGTGTTTTCAATGATCTAGATGACTGACATTTTCAAGTTTTATGGAGGATTATGAAGAGTAAAACACTTAAAGAGAAAAGAAATACATTTTCCCATGGTAAATGGAAAAAAATTAAAAGAGAATTTGCTGACCATTGTCTAAAAATTTCTAAATGCTGTGTCTTTGAGATCTTTGCATGTGAGACTATATTAAAATACAGTAAATAATATACTTTGGTACTAAAATACAGTACATATACTTTGGTTTCTTATACTAAACTACTTTGTTATAAGAACACTAAAATGTGTTTTCACTCACTTTCTCAAAGAAAAAAACAGCCCAAAGGTTATCAGATGAATGGGGACAATAGATTAACTTCCAAAGAACTATATTCTGTTTCTTGTAAAAGGAAAGTAAATTTATAGCACACCAAGCTTTTATTCCCAAGAGAATATAATAACTGGAATGCAGAAGTCTAAAACTGGCAACAAGTAAAGCTGGTCAAAGTATAAGTAATGAAACTTGAAACGAGGCAAAGAGATTTGAGAGGTTAAAGGGAGATAGGGTGGAAAGCTCACAAGGCAGACCTGTTCTCCCTCAAAACCATAAGAAAAATCTTCAGTACAGCAAAAGCAGCGTGGGTTGCAGAAATTTGAAGTGACAGAGCCTTTTGGACTGTGGTGTTGTTTAAAGTGGAAGAATCTTTTGGGGGGTGGCAGGAACCCACAGAGCACTACAGAGGGGCAGCTTTCTGCCCAGCCTTAAGGGTTAAAATGAAAGGAGAAATATCAAAAAGACCATATTAAAATAACTTTACCTCAAGGACCGGTGCAGTGAATGCACCCATGGAGAGAAAGGGAGGAAAAAAGGCTCCACTAGCTATTTTACAAAAGTACACTGCCACAGAACTCCTCAGTTGACCCAAGAATATAGAATTTTTCAGTATCTCTTTCGATCATAAAAAACTGAAATCACAGAAGCTTTAACAGATCTATTGATTATTCTTAATGGATAACACAAGTCATGTGGCATCAGTGGGTACAATGCCCCAAAAAGGCTGACATGCAGTTTATTTAAGGAAGAGGGGAATGTTTCTAGTTAGTAGTTATAGAGAACAAGCAGCTCACAATGGTGCCAGTTCAACAGCTAATATCATAACTGTTCTGATTTAGATACCACATACCCTTGGATGGTTGGCACAGTACAAAGTGTAAATTCAGGTATGAATTTAGTCTGAAGTGCCCTCTTGGGCTAATTACTGTGATGTGCTCAACATGAGGCGACTCCAGGGCTGATGCAAGGGGAGATCTGAGCTAATGCAGAAGCAGCAATCCATTTAGCAAATCATGTATTTTAGAAAAAGCTCTTTACACCAATACTCTGCGACCTGCACTGGCTGTCTGCCAACATCTGGCTGAAACTGAAAGCTCTAGTTTTGATCCACAAGGTCTTAAATGGCTTTGCACCTGCTCCCTTGGAAGATTCCCTCTTTCCCTTCCTTTGTGCTGGGCAGCTTAAGAGACCTGGTCTGAGTGTACTCCCACTGGAATGGAGGCAGCAGGGAAGAAAGAGGAATAGGGATAAAGGAAGGAGGGAAAAAAGTGCACATCTTGATGTGAACCAGTCCATGAGGTTATGCTGTAAGGACCATCACTTCTCCTGAGTGCCTGAAGAGGGTATGATTTCCTATTCATTACTGCTCGATGAACACACTAACTACTGGCAAAAATTCAGCCTTTGACTTCATAAATGCTGAAATTACTCTGAGGTTTTCTTTATTCCTTGGCTTCACTTGTGGCATTTCCTTAAAGAATGATAAAAAAGTACTTTGAGTGGTACATAATTTTTTTTAAGCCATCATTACACAGCTAAGTAACAAAAAATAATATCAAGGCTTTATATTTTCACATGATGTCTTAAATCCATAGTAAAAGTGAAATGTATGTTCTTAAAAATCCATATTTTTATCAGTGCTTAAAGTACACCTTACTCCAAGTCGATTAAAGTCTCTGCATTCAGTGGTGCTGCTCTGAATTTGCTGCTTTAAGGTTGAAGCACTGCATTTGGTGTAAAGACAGACACTCAGATATAAAATAAATTACATAGCAACAATTTCCAGAGAAAGGCCATGTCCACAACAGCAATAAAAAAGACTTACAGATTTTGTGACGGAATGTTTGGAATGGTCAATGAATAGAACACTGATTTTATGACTCTTTGAAAGACACACATCACATAATGCTTTTGCACACTTGGCATCCAGCTTTTCCCTTAGCATTGAAGCAGTTAAAAGGTACCGAATCCAGATAAGGAAAAATAGCCATAAAACTCAGTTGTTATTCAATATATTATTGTATTATTTTCACATATTCCCTCAAGGAAATGAGAGCAGAAGCCTGCTGTGAAGTTTGTACCCAGCTCAGTTATGAGACTACTGTGTTCAAGCAGTGGCTAAAGCCTGGGAGATGTCCCTCAGGAAACCCCTACTAAATACTCTTCTGTGATTTAATCTAGTTAGCCACAGGGTGTCAACACTGGTCTGCACAGAGGCAGGCTCACCAAATTTGTATTTGCCATTTAAAAATAAATCTTAAATAAAACAATCTAGAAATAACAGTTTGAACAATTTGACACGTACAATAAACATATGGAATGACTTACAAGGGAAGGAGACTGAAGCACAGACCAAAAGTGAGTTCAGGAGACACACAGTCCTGTTACTTAAGCAAGGAGTGAAAAGGAAAAAAAATCATTTTGCTTAATGCCAATGGGACCAGGTACATGTCTCAGACAAACAGGGTTTAGAGAACAGGGAAAAGGAAGATTAGTATAAATGGAAAAGAGCATAAAGCATTTTCTTCACCCATTTATCCTGGTGCTCTCCAGATTCTTTCCCCAATGACATCAAAAACCCAGATTTTTTTTTCAAAGCTGATCGTGCTATTAAATTTGTAATTGCACAGCCTGTGTGCAGCTAATTAATCTGCAATGCAAAATCATCCAAAACAGAAGTCCCATTTTACTGATCTCATGCATGCATGATGGCAGTACGCTCTTGAATCTTACCCTTTATTGAGCAAAATATATTTAGCCAAATGCACTAAAAATAGCTGTTCACCTCCAAAGCTTATTAAATTCTCAGGTTTGCTTTATGTACAGTACCTTTTTTCCAAATCTATTGATTCTGTGCTATGAGTTAATAATGTATAATGCAGCAACAAGGTAAATATTTGCATATTCTACTTTAATAATAGGGAACAATTGTGATAAAGCAAAAGTCTGCTAGATAAAATGCCATCTTTATTACAAAAGTTAGACTAACAACTGTTCTACTTCAAATGAGCATTTTAAAATCAGTAATTCTAACAGAATTATTATTCTGTTTATATATTTATAAACGGGATTTATGTTTATTATAAATCCCATCCATTTGTGGCTGTAGGAATTGGTAAAGGGTCACAAATATTCTTCAACAGTCTTCATATTCCTCAGAATCTTATTTAACCTTCAGATAAGAACAACTATCAGCTGTTTTAGCATCTTGATATCTCTATTCTGTTCCCTGACTAAAAAGTATATCTCCCAAAAAAACAAAAAAAAAAAACCCCAAAAAAACCAAAACATTGCCAGACTCTTTGAGAGAACAAATGTGTTATTTTTAAAAGCTTGGTGGTCAAAAATGGAAAGATGCAGCAGGTTAAGAAAAGGATACCTTAGAAAATTAAAATCCTTTATAATCTTCCCTACTTCCAGTGGCAAACCTCAACACTGGGAGGCAGACATTGCACTTCTGCCTTTTCCATAGTGGGTGTTAATTCAGACCCATGTAGGAATAGTCACTCATCTGTGCTGCCCACAGGAGATAGGCTCACTATCACTTCCAAAAATATGGGCAGACAGTAAGAGAAATATTGTTCCAAAATAAAATCATGGTGATAACGATTTGTAAGAGGTGGTGAACACACACACACTTAACACTGGTGATGCCTGACTGCTCTAAAAAGCAATACACCTAAAGAAAACTAATTTTATATCAAAAATACATGGCACCTTTTGATGTTGTGGCCAAAACTTGAGTTCAAGGAGTTTGGGATTTACTGGTACCTTAGATCAGTTATATTGCACTGGTCCTCACCTGAGCTTCACTTTGTGTCCTTCTTTAAAGCACAGTATAAATCTATAACCCTAGTATATTTAGAAATTTCTTTAGGTTAAAGTAATTCACTTTATTTTGATAGGTTTTAAGTCTAACAAGTCTTTACACTAAGACCATTAATTCTAGACTGGAATAACACAACTGATTATTTGAAAGAGTCATCTTTCCAGTCTTCTTAAGCAACTGCACTTTATTCAAAACCTTCCTGCATGAATGATCACCCAGTCTGTGTGTCAGAGATCAGTATTTCTCTGCAGAGAGAATTTATAGAGAAGCAGTGAATCACTTTTAAGGTCTTCTGCTAACAGACAGTGCTCTGCATGACCTTGCTCTTTGCTCTATCATGTTTACATTTTCTACTACAGTATGTCTCTAATCCCCAAAGTGTCCCTAAGGGAACTTTACTGTTTTTTAAGTCATGCTCGACTGCTGAACTTTGCACAACACAGACAGGGAACAAAAAAACCAAAAAAACCAAACCAAACAAACAAAAAAAAAAGAGACCAAAACAAAACATTAGAGGGTGGTTATTTCTTAATTTAAAAGATCCAGAATTATGATAGTCATTCGTTCTCTATTTTCCTCTCAGAAAAAGCAACTTGCAAAAAAATTCAATGTCTTGTTATTATTTATTTATCAATTCCACACTACTATGCTAAGTAATAAAGAACTGTGGCATAAAATTTGAAAGATAATTTTAATGCACAGTAGTAAGATTAAATATTTAGCTGTAGCTCACCATTTTTGGGACACAAATTTGACTAACTGGCCTGTAAGTACTTTGACTTTCAATAAACTCCTCCAAGCTGTGTGATAGACTACCCTCATTAACATATGTATCTTGAAATGATCTCATGTGATCTAACACTTAAGGCAGTTTCATTATTAATATCTTAGCACACCACAAGGAAATTTTGCATTGATACCAGTGAAAACTTTAAAAATTAATACACTCTCCGTGTTGCAATCATAAAAACAATTCCACAAAAGGATGCATAACATTTCTCATCTCCAATATTGCTGCATAAGTGAATGCTGTTTGTAGAATTTGACATTATAGAAGATGATATAGTTTTATACTTCTATGCTCTTATATCCTTGCCAACATATGCAAAAGAAATCTAGGTTGCAATTATTGTCAACGGGCAATGCATTAGGCACTTTTGAAGGCAGATGATGAAAACAGGAAGATAAGTCAGCACCTCTTGCTGTGCAGACATGGAATGCTGGAGTGGAGGTAATGAATCTTTGTTAACTGCAAGCAGGGCAGGGCTTTCAGAGAAAGAGGAACTGTTAACATAGCATGCACAACATAAAAGAGAGCTCCTATGTGCCTGTGGACACAGTGACTGAATATTGTCACACCTTTGGTGTCCTTACCTGCTCACAGCACTCTTAACAATCTCTCCAGAACACAGCTTCACATTTTCATGCCTAGTGCTGACTAGCCCAGAACTAACATGCCCAGTACAGTTAGAGGACCAGGCATGAGACAATTATGTGCCTCTTGCCTCTGTTCTAGGTTCTACAAATCACTTGGGTAAAGTTACTTAAAGAAAAAATAGGAAAAAATACTTTAAAATTTTTTTAGGAAAAAACCGTATTTAAATATTTAAAGATATAGATAGAAACTCAACAGAATTTCTGAAAAAATATACCCTGGTAAGTAGTAACCAATCCATGGCAAGCAGAACACGTTGCTACTTACATCTCAAATCTTTACCATCAGGGGAGCTGGAAACTCATGGGCTTTCAACGGAGTGATACACCTTGTTTGCAGCTTTTCTACCAAACACTCCTGAGAGTTTGAGTAATGAAGATACTCCTGCTCCCAAGGAAAGAAAAGTAGGCTACCTACATTCATGAAGCTCTCTTTTATATCTAGTGAGAGATCTCCTATAGGAACTTGCTTATCGTACGTGACCCAAGGTATGAATCACAGGAGCTAGTGCTGAAAATTCTTCTAGATCATGGCATGAAAAAGATTTCCATCACTGATCCTATCATTTCAGAAAATACTGAAGATCTGTTTCTTAATCGTGTAGATATATACACAATTCTTCAAATCTGCCTGTCTCTTTCTGTATCAACTCCAATCTACCAAATAAGAAACACATTAGGAACATCACACGAGTTACCTACACTGATGTTGTTATGACACTCAGATGGAAACACATCTGGGTGATATATGTATATAAAATAGAGATATTACGCCACTTACAACCTTTTTTTTTTTTTTCGCTAAGGAAACACACCTTTATTCCTCCTGCTAAATTCAAAATACCCTGAGTAAAAAAATTGCACAAAGAGACTGAGTAATTTAGACAGTAATCTTTTCACGTTTATATGTGGTTCTGTGACTCAGACAGCTTTCACCCATTAGAAGTCAGTGTTGGCTCCTCACACAGCAAGACCAGAAACACCAAACTTTAGCACTAAACATTATGTAACTGCAAAAACCTTGTCTTGGAGAACTTAGAAAATCTGGCTTTCACAAACCCAGAAGGACTGATTGCAACGTAAGGCATTCAGACATCAAGGGATGCAAAAATATCCAAAGTGCAAGTTCTTCTCTGTTTGCAATTGTAGCTTAAGTGTTTTATTCTTTACAACACCCGCAATGAGCAATGGTATGTTATGGTAACTTTTGCCAAAAGGCACATAAAATCAGCATACATATCCAGAGATACACAACACTGGGTATATTCTGATACAAGAGAAGGTGATGGCTCTGGGAGTTACAGTTGAGGAATGGGTGTTTTTATAAGCGATAAATGAATCCCTAGTGCAATTCTACTGATCTACCAGAAAAAAAAACAGGGATTAATCTGGCCCAGGACACCAACTGTAATAGTAAAATTATTTTGTGGCTGCTTTTCTATGTAGATTTATTATCCCTCACTGTGCAGACATATATTGTCAATAAATAATGTCCCTGTTCACCTCGGAAAAGGCCTTTCCTCTTAAAAAACTATATATGGGATGTCTGTGTTTGAGCAGTTTCAATTTTTACAACATCATCTTCAACAGAGATTTCAAAGCTTCCTCAACTAGCTTCACGAAAAAACTCTGAATTTTTTTTGTCTCTCAGAGACATATTAAACATAATTTTATGTATTAATAATGAAGTTTACAGCTCTCATTTGGGAATATCCAGAAGCTTTGATTCTGGCAGTGATTACAAATGTACATGACAAAACTCAGGGAAAGTATTTGCATTCTAAAAATCAAGTAATACTTAAACATTGGCAGGGCTGGATTATAGTTTGATTCCATTAAAATTGAAAATAAAAACCCAAACGGTATTTACTTACAACTATTTCTTAAGCACCTTCTTTTTTTAGAGGAATGTAACACAAAGGGAGAATAGAAAAATTAACATGTCTTTACTCAGGAGTGCATTAACAGAATTTTTTCTCAGTTTCCACATGAATATATATACTTGATCAAGTATATACTATAACTTGATTTTTTTTAATTGGAGAAACAGCAGTTCAAAGCTAATTTTGTATATGAAAAACAAACCCCAATAAAATATTGGACAACATCCTGAAATCATAAAAGCTGTGGTCTAATATCAAGTAAGGAAGACTTTCTACTTTCAACACTTCAGTTTTATTTTGATCACAGAATTTTTTTCCCAGGAATCAAAAAATTTGGAAAAAGTGCAATAGTGAATTTATACTGGGATGTCATAATTTTATTAAACAAACTTTCTCAAAGGGGATGTTATTTTCACTGTAGTTTGTCAAATTTTCCTTTTCAGGCATCAATATATAATCATTTTTCAAAAAGGATATATTGTCCAGCTCCCAAGGAAAGTATAATCATATTACATTGCTCCGGAACATTGCCCTCAGCTCGATCTTGAAATGACTGCATAGGAAGATAAATGATATTTCCATTGCAAAATCTCCACAAATAGTTGTGTTTTAATAGTGTATTCTCCAGATATGCTTTCTCCTTAGCCTTTCAAAAGCTACAGTGTCAGGCAATATAACAAACACAGCAATAGAAAGGTGAAATTGGCTCTGTAAACCAAGATCCACAGGTAATGCAGTTCAAAAAACAGGCAAAGGCAAGAAAGGCAGTGAGACCTATTTTGCCTCACATTAGGTTTGCTGGCTCAAAGGGTTTGTGTGCAGCCCTGACACAGCACAAATTAAACAACTCCAAAGTATCGGGACTCCAGCTCCACTGGCTCAGAGCTGCATCCCAGCTAACAAGACCTGACAAGGCTAATTGCTTCAGATGGTGATGTACTGCTGCAGTTTCTAGAATTCCTAGAATTCAAACTCACATTGCTCTAGAGAACAGGAAGATCATCCTCAGTTAATGTGTGTTTCTGCCACTGCATTCCTGCTAACCTTTCTAACAGCTTTCCATTAAAATTGAGTCAGCATTTGTAAAATCACTCACATCCATCTTCTACACCAGAATGCATAAACCAAAGTTTCTCAGAAGACTGATCTGAATTAGTCATTATTATGCTAACCACCTTAATTTAAAAAAAACCCCACCCTACAGAACCACCTACTTACAAGCTCTTTTTGAAGTTAATGTCCAAATGAGCAACATTTCAATCCCATAGCATTAGGCCTCTTCTGTACAGAATAAAATTTATTCTGCAGAATAAAACATTTTATGGTATTTACTCCATAGCATTCAGTGGACCTTGGATGGATGATCCCAAAAGGCACAGCACTGTTTTCAAATTCTGTCTTTTGATGCCCAGGGACTTAATAAAAAGCAACCAGGAGGACAAACACACCTCCAGTCCTCTCCCACCATTCCACACTCACAGCCCTGCATTCAGAGCTACCCATCTGTGGTGGAGGACAGGAAAGAAGACAAATTCTCAAATGTACCAAACGCCCACAGTAACACTAAAATCAACTTCCCCACACACAATCTCACCAGTGCTTTTTACCAGCCCTTCTGGAGGGGCAAAACATGTCAGAAAAGCAGAACCAAAGCAAGACAATGCAAGTTTCCCAATTTCCCCTAAGAACTCAACTGAATTGAAAGTTGTCTTTGGACAGATTGCTTCCTTGTTTTGGACTTGTTTCTGGAAATTTCTTTCTTTTTGTTTATTCCTCTATCATCTTTGACAAAGTAGCATGGATTGCCCCGTCACCTCAGTTAAAACCTTAATAAACCCTGAGGATTATAGTTCCTACACTAAAAGTCCAAACTTTTTTTATTTAATCTTCTTATATACATCTCAAAGAAAGCAATGACTAGCTTCAGCTCTGCTCTGAAACATGAGGGGTCCATAACAACAGCAGTTTGCCCTTGACTTCCTTTATAAACCATGAAGTAAAAGGAAGCCAAACGTGGAAAAGATAAAAGACAGAAATCATGTACAAGAATTTCTAGACACAGTAGTTTAGCTTTAATCTTTCTCTATTTAACAGCAAAGATCAAACTGCTGAAAACTTTTTTGCTTTCTAAAACACGTGTATTCTTACAATTTCCAAATATGTACAATTTAATCTGCATTTTATCATAAATCATATCTAAAATTAAGAGAACTCCATATGCTCATATATAGTTGTTTGCTAATATTTCTTAGTAATAGAAAGAAAAACTGAGGTGTAGAATAGGATGCCAATCATCAGTACACTCTGTAGAATGATTTTTTCACTGAACACAATAGTTGTGTGCCAGCAGGATAGGAGATATATTTTTAAATTTTATTTATTTGTTTATGGTCTTTCATGTTTCAGACTTGCCAAGTAAAATATAATAAAAACATTATAGACAGCTTTATTTTCTGCTTCTTACCATTTATTAAGGCTTCTACACCAGTTAAGGGGTGACAAGACATTAGAAAAAAACAGGAATGTGTTATTTTTTACGCAACAACCACTATTATTAGCACTTAAAGTGCTGTACTTTCTCTCAAGACCCTCACCCACGATTGTGTATCTTATGTATCCATGCACATGGAAGCCATAAAATACATGTCAAACAAAATAAAGCAAGTTATTAAGTCAAAATAGACCCTAAATCTTAGTGGAAGTCAACAGATAAACATACTACAGGTCTAGCATAGCCTAAGTACACAATGCATAATTCAGAGCTGAACTAAGTTTATAACTTATTGCAATATTTCTTACTCAGAGAGAGGTCTGGTGTATTAAAGCATTGTTCACTCACTAATTCAGCAAAACTCATGAGAAACTTCCTCCTTTTTTTTAAGCCTCTACAGTGCTATCTCTCCCATGATAGGCATGCCTAGGGAAGAAAAAATGTGGTCTGAATCTGTGTATACTTAAACACAGAAATTTATTGCTGTATTATTTGTACCCTGCTCTCACCGCCACATTCCTACACATATCGCTTTATGTCGTTCCATTCTGACTGTTAGCAAAGGCTTTTTCCCTTATCATTGGCTTTCCCAGGCATCCATCCTTCTGGACACTGCCAGCTGAAATGTAAACATCCTTGTCAAGAAAAGACCCATTCATCTCCAGAGGGCACAATATGAATACACCATGCAGAGTGTAAGGAGGCTACCAAGGTGCTAGGAGCCTACGAGGGAACAGTGGGACGTGGGAATCCAGTAAGAGGGAGAAGGACAGTTGGGGTGGAGACAGAAGACTGCAATGTCTACTTTACTCTCATCCCCATGTGCTCATGGGGATGACAGTAAAGTCATAGCCATGTATCCATGTATGGCTACATGGCTATGAAAGGCAAAATACAGATCTTTATTTACTTTTCTAAAGTATTTTAAAATATTAAAAGAGGACAGTAAAAAACCTGCTGGCTGCAGTGCTATGCTGAGATTTCATGATTCATCAAAACTTTCCAGGGAATAAATTATAATTATAATAATTCCCTTTCTTCATTGTTCCCTTTTTTCATCCCAAATCTAAGCCAGGGGCTGTGACTCCTGAGCAGTTCAACCTCCCGTTGTCCAGCCAGCATTCAGCTCAGCTCAGTTCAGGTACTTGCACTCCAAATGCTTTCTCTGTGGGACGAAGAATTTGGCACCGGTTGTGACAATTCCTCAATCTTCATAGGCCACATATTTAAAAGGAAACAAAACGACACTATTTTTAAATCATAATAGGACCACATGAGAAATAGGGCCCTCACATATGGTTCTCTATTGGTAACCCAGAGTTGAGAACTATGTTAAGACCCTGTAGTGAAACAACTTCCACAAGTACTTAACTGGTAAAATGCCACTGTATCAGTCCAGAGCACTGATGGGAAAAGATGATTGCTACTTACAAAGTGTCCCTGAGGTGAAAAAAAACTGGTTTAAAAACATTTTGCATTAAAATAAGCACTTATATAGAAACAGTGCTGCTCTTCAGTACTGACTCTCCTAACTGTTTTCCAGCATCTCCATACTAACCTTTTTTTCTCTCCAGTATTTCCTCCCTGGTTCAGCTATATCATTGGTATTTCCATTTTCCATACAAATCACCAAAAATTTATTCATCCTAATCTTTTGCTTCTCCTCTCATTTTCCAGCATTCTAAAATCACAGACTTCTCAAAGAGCCATGGAATTGTTTGGGTTGGAAGAGACCTTAAAGACCATCTTGCTCAACCCTGCCACAGACAGGGACATGTTCCCCTAGCTACCTTTTTCCCAACATTTACTTCACTTCCTCAATAAACTTAAATATCTTTATTCATAAAACTTACAAAATTTCATTAAGTAAACTTTGTTATACAATTCTTGCCTCCTCAATTAATTATTGTGTGACAGAACTACTTCAGGTGTTCCAGCCATTTAAATTGAACGGCAGTGGTATTTCAATTCAGTCATGAAATGCTTTGCATGTTTCCATATTTCTTCCAGCCTGCTTTTCAGAGTGCTGCTCATGAGCACAAAGTCAAGCACAGTGTTTAGGATGATAAACACATGCTATAAAGTACCTTTCATAAACTAAATTAAAGGATTTATAAAAGAAAATAAATATTTTCATGGCTTTTTTTCCATTTTTAACATCTGAGATTCGGGATATAGGGAGCAGTTTCTGATCAAGCATCTCAAAAAGGATGCTTCTTATTCACGCACTCTTAAAATTAATATTCCATTGTAAATTTCAGTTACAAGAACTGAAATTGAAAGAAGTACTAGTCTTCATTTTCTTTAGTGTCAAATTTCTTAATAAAAATTCCATGTTAAAAGAAAAAAAAAAGATGAATAAGTGCATCACTCACAAGGCAAACCCAGGATACGACAAATTATGGGACAATACTTAATTTCATGCCAGTGCCCAAGTGGCATATTTTCAGTGACAGGCTTGTCATCATTATTAAGAACTTCCCCTGTCCCCTAGTGATGAAGAAACACATTACAGACAAACACATTAATCTTTCCACACAGTACAATGTAAAACCTTAATTACAACCTCATGCTTCTCCCCACAAACACACAACATACCACAGGCCCAAACCATACATATGTCAACCCTGAATATCTGCTGATGTTCTTAAGATTGCAGCTAAGGCTTTGTGAGGAACTGGGAGGGAGATCACTATTATTGAACACAGTATGCTTTTTTCCTCAATTAAAAGTTTAGAAAAGAACCCAGGAAATCCAGTCTGTCCTCATGAATTTGGGGCTGCAGGTTTGTGCACACATATAGAATCTTAAAACAGAGAGGCTTTCAGCAATAGGACTAAATTCTCTTTTTAAGTTAAAGGCAAACTTTAAACGAAGTTAAAGCTCAACACAAAAGTGCAGTTCAGTGACAAAACCACAAGATCATAAAAGCAATGCACTCAAATGCCATTTTGTGCTGATCAGAGGCAACACTTTGTATCAGAAATTGAACTCAGCACTTCAGTATCCCTGTTTTCCCAGTATCTTAGTCCAGTAGAAAGAAACTTGGGCAAAATCTGACTGCAAATCAATCCAAAGAAAACTTTTTTTTTTTTTTCATGAAAGTAAAACAGTTAGCTTAACTGAAGGATTAAAGTTAAATGTTTTGGGGTTTTTTCCTTTAAATTCACTGGTACAGGGATTGGAATCCAGGTGTCCCGTAAACAGAGTAATATTTCTTTTCTCTTTCCAAATTATTATTACAAATGTAGCAAGAGAGACTGACTGCCAGTCACCAGGTTACAACATTTTCCAGGCGGATGAAGCATGTGGATTCAATGACAACCTATCAATTAAAATTAGATCAGTCTCCTTCCTTGAGAACCTAAGCACTACCTTTCTTTCTGCTACAATGACTGAAGGAGTAGAACAAGAAGATTCTTGCTTATTTTGAGAAGAAAGAAACCCTTCCTCCCATCACTGGACAAACTGCAAAACAATTCTGTAGATATAAATATGAAAGCTTATTTGATCAGTAAAATGTGATCACACACACGGACACTTTTACAAAATAATTTTGATTCTTGCCTGTTGCTGAATTTGCTTGCACTTTACAACTCATTTTCCATTACAGCAAGCTTGTATTAGCCTTCTGCTGCTGAAAAATTGCAGGTCATCACTCCATTTGACCTCCATCCTGTATTATTGCAATGCTACGATTAAGAATTACCCTTGAGATCACTAAGACATGTCAGTCAGCGAACCTCAACAGTGGAAGTAAGGATTCCCATGGTTTTGTTCACAAAAGTACAACTTAATAAATGAGACAATGGGCAAGGATTGGATAACAAAAATTGTCTGCACAATGTTCAATAGATGTAACAGGATATGCCTTTCACATACAGAATTGTAACAGAGAACACAGGGCATTACTTAATTCCCACTTGAGTGGGACTCATGCAGCCTGACCTTTTCTGCCTGTGTTCCTAATATAACTACAAGATACATTGCAAACACTGAAGTTTCTCAAGTCAGACAGAGAATGTCAGAACAAAGAAATGTTGATTTCTCAACTACCAAACACAGGTAAACACAGACTTCTCTACTAGCTTACACAGGTTTTAAAGAAGAGCTGTAGATCATGCTACAGCAAAACTTCCTGCTTCTGTTTTATGGATACATGGCTATGAAAGGCAAAATACAGATCTTTATTTACTTTTCTAAAGTATTTTAAAATATTAAAAGAGGACAGTAAAAAACCTGCTGGCTGCAGTGCTATGCTGAGATTTCATGATTCATCAAAACTTTTCAGGGAATAAATTAATTTCTTAGGAGAAATATATTCCCAGAAAGCAACTCCAAAGCTTTATGGAATAAATGCGAAGTATAGACCTGTATCTGTGACATGCTCAGGACCTGTGACCACCCTTCAGCAAAACCATGTCCTGCAGGACTTCTTCAGCAGATCAGCCTCTATGAGATGAGACTGTGCTATCAAGTTCTGGTCATTTTTACAGGCTCTTAGTAAGACAGAGATCAAAAGAAATGTCTCTGGTCCTCTGTAGATTTACATCAGTTGAACTGCCAATATTTCTTAATTCGCAATGAAACTGTGCAGGGCACCCTTCATAAATATTTATCCAAAATGCTAGACAACTGAATTTTAGTAGTGTGCCAAGCTATAAAGTAACTGAAAGACTATCTGCTCTTCCAGGGAACAGATGTCAAGGTAGCCAACTTCCTCTTCGTGTAGCAAATCTACAAGCACATCACTCCCACTTTTTTTAGTAACTCATTGCTTAGCTGAATAGTGATTATTTAGACTACTAAATGTGCTGGAACTCAGATTGTGAGGTAGAATTTGTATTGTTATAGGATAGACCTCAGTCTCTTCTTGAACTTGAAAACTACATGTAATGAGCCATTTCCTGAATGGAAGATTGCTTTATAGAGCTATTTATCCATTATAGTACGTTATTTTTAGTAATTATCTTAAGTGAAATAAAATTCCAAAAGAAACAGGAGCCATGCATATTCTATAATAGTTTATTTCCTTAAATATTCTGTAAACATCATGCATTCAATAAAACCTGTGTTGTTACTATCATCTACTTTGTGTTATACGAAATATCTAATCTTTAGTTCTCAGTTTATACTAAGCTCAAAGGTGAGCAATTCCACATTAGGAAAAATGTCACTAGTAGACTCTGTACACGTGTAAATGGTATTAAAAAGGTCAAAGAGACCAAAGTCTGGCTTTCATGAGGTCTCACAGCTACAAGGCGTTTGTCTTTGTTGTTGCTGCCAGTTAGGGCATGTCTGGCTTATTTGATCCCCCAGATTAATACAAAGAAGATATCTGAACTGTGAAAAAAAAAAACACAACAGGAAGCTTAAATGCAGCCATATGGACCATCTGATTCTTTCAACCCCTTAACAGATGAGGGTTGAAATAACTTCCTTTGCTTATTAGCTAATTAAATCATCCTAACAGTGTATAAAATGGCTATAATAAAAGTGAGTTTAACCATAACCTCCAGCTATGTTCCATTAAGTCTCACATTCTAGGTCATCTAACTGTACAGTGTACAACATACTGCTAACTGAGGCATAAATATATTTTTTCTCAGCTTAAAGAAAACCCTCATTTTAAAAATAATACAGTTCACAAGAAGACAAGAAATATAAAAAAATAAGAATATCCATTAATATATATTTAAGATTTTTACCAAGATTAAATAATTATCTTTACATGGCATTAAATAAAAGTCACTTATGCTTTTGCTCCTATTGAATGTTCTGGATTACATTTCAGTACCTATAGTACCTAAAACTGTTTGTTTGGTTGGGAGGTTTTAATGTTTTCTTAACACAAGGAATTCTGTGGAATCCATCATAGCAGAATTGAAATCTCTCTTAAAATAAAACATGATTCAATGTTGTGCATTACATGCATGAAGATACATTAACTCTTCTTGCTTTTCTATTATGAAGTCTACTGCCCTTTTTTATGATATACCATTAAATGACTACATAAAAAATGTGTCAGTGATTCTAATGCCTGCATATCACCATGAATCTTCCTTCTTCAGTTCTTCCTTTATCAAGTTCTGATGAATTTTAACTAATGCAGCTGGAAAGACTCTGCAAAATTTATTCTCAGAACTAGAGCAAAGCCCAAGACTCTTTTCAGAATGACTGAAAGCTCCTTTATATTCTGTTATCTCCAAATGATAACTGTACCTTTCAATGTATATTTATTTCTCCCAGATAGGAATAGTTAAAGTACATTTCCACAACATATGACTTCCATTAGAAGAAGTGATGAATGACCCGCTCTCAACAGCCCAAGGAAAAGCTCATCTGTGCATACTGAAATAATGAGACTACAATGAAATTTTTCCACACATTTCACCATATATTATCAATTGACATGCACTGTAATTTTGCTAGAGATAGTTAGAGATACCATCCTGCCTGCAAAAGTAAAAACAATTTCCAAACTGCAGTTTTCAAGGATTTTGAGTTTTTTATTGATGCATTGAAACCCCTCTTCCTTAGAATTTGAATGGCTTACAATTCACATGCTAATGCTGCCAAAAGTGGCTAGTGACCTACGTACCAACAATCATTTGAAAGAAGAACGTTTTCCTTGTAACTGGATACAACAGTTACATAATTTTATCTCAGCTAGATAGACTGATACTCACTGAGACATAAAGAATCAATTCAAAGCACCCTGGCTCACTTAGGCTTGCACTAACTTGCATTGACAAAGCTGCCATTAGGAAACTAGAGGGAGGTGCTTCCATATTTATTGTATGTTAATAAGTTAGGAAAATGTGGATGGAGCAAGGAGGTGCTGTTTGAAAAAACATGAGTCTTTTGTGATGATGCCAAAAGAAACAAGAAAGACAGTTGGTTATGGTAAATGAGGAAGTCATATCCTGTGGCTTGGGGAAGATTACTCTGGCTCAAAGTATTCCTGCAAATAAATAATCATCTAAAAATTATCAATTGCTCCCCTTCCTACTGTGTGCCTCCCTCCTCCTGCTAATCTATTCAAAATCCTAACCATCCTCTGACAGTCTTTTGTACACAGGAGGAAAAGATAAGTCCATCTGTGCTGCTGACAGCTGCCCACGCTTTGCATTGGCAGAGTAGTCAGTATAAATAAATAGTCAGCAAATACAGGGGTTTATCAGGTCATGGTTTTGTAACTCTAACCATAACTTCATTTCAAACGTTCACATGAGCACAGGCAAACCCACATATTGCAAACAAATCCCTATTTTCTGTGTAGTTTCACCAGTAGCCTCACTTGCTACAGCACTGAAGATCTTACAAAATGGAGCTGCTCAACTTCCATTTTTCTAAATCTAAATTGCACAACTACCCATAGGTATCATGTGAGGCAACATCCCCATCTCCTCAAATTTCACAGTAAAACAACAAATGTAATTGTAAATCTGTTTCTATCAAAACGATCCGGTTTAGAAAAATCCTTCAACATTAGTAAATAATTTAACATAACTTTGATCATTTTGACAGAACTAGGATAGAAAGCAATTTTAAGTACAAAGGACCACCACCACTAGCAGCATATAAACATGCAGTGCTGAACTTGGTGAGGCAACTCCATAACCAGATTGAGCTACTGCCAGAACAGGGTGTATGAATGGAGGCTAAGACACACAGGACTGTTAAATCAATTGTGGAAAATTTACCAGCATTTTTACTCCATCCACTGAGATTATACTACAAAGTTAAAAATTAAATCCCTTGGCTATTGCAGTTTCAGACTAATTTAAAAACAAGCTACATTCAAAATAAACAAAACCCCAACTTGGATAAGATAAGCCATCTCTAAGGAAAAAAAAAACTGTCAGTGTGTCCCTCTACTTCATTTTGGCAGTTTTATCATAATAATATTTCAGTTCTACTACTCTGTTAGTACAAGGCTGTGCTGTCAACAAGTTGGAATTTATTCTGGGACAAATGTATAAAGAAACAGTAATCAAAAAACTATGCTATGGCTAGGAGGAGATTCCAGTGATGAAATAAGACTTCAGGAAATCAGTAAGAAAATTCCAAGCTGCAGTGACTTACTGTGACAGCCTGGAGCAGCAGGATTGCACAAACTTTGTATTACTTGAATGAATTCATGCTTCAGGGTTATCAATATTACATAGAAGAATAAAATAATATTGAATTTTCAACATCCAGTAAATTAATTTACTTCTTAGGTTACTCTTTCCAGTTTACTGAGGTGTCATGTGCCCACAGGACAAAATACCCACACTCCAAGAAACTTTCATTGCCAATCACCCAACACAAAGCTTAAGCAACACTATTTGCTGTAGAGTCCAATGTAAACATCAACAGCACCATCAAAATAATCCTAACACAGAAGTTACATAATACTACCAAAAATAATGAGATGAAACTGCACTTGTGATACAAAATCACACATACATTATGACTGTGATGCAAGAAAGCAGTTTTCCTTGATTAGGAAAACATTTTGGCCTTGTTTTAACAAAATACCATAGCTCTAAGTGCTCAAAGATCTGTGCAGTGTTGGAGGCCAGTGGTGCAAAAAGGCTGAAGTGTGAATAACTGCATTTCCATCATGCCAGCTGATCACAAAACAGGGCGTTTCTTCCAATTTTAAATTACCTGCAGGAGGACAGAAACGCTTCCTGTATAGAATAGGTCAGCTGGGAGGGACCTACAGTGACCATGTAGTCCAACTGCCTGATGAAAAATCAGTGTATGTTAAGGGCACTGTCCAAGCACCTCTGAAACACTGACCACCTCTCTAGGAAGCCTGTCCCAGTGTTTGACCACCCTGCCCATAAAAAAATGCTTCCTAATGTCCAGTCTAAACATCCCCTGGTGCAGCTTTGAGCTATTCCCACATGATACATCCTAACACCAGATCCCAGAGAGAAGAGATCAGCACCTCCCTCCTCATTTCCCTCCCTCGGGAAGCTGTAGAGAGATAAGAGTTTGCCCCTCAGTCTCCTTTTCTCCGAACTGGAAAAGTCAAAGTCCTTAGGCTGTCCTCACAGGACACACCTTCCAGCCCTTCCATCAGCTTTGCTGCCCTCCTCTAGACGCATTCCAACACCTTAATGTCCTTAAACGGTGGGTCCCAGCCCTGCTCACAGTACTCCAGGTGAGGTCACACCAACGCTGAATACAATGGGATAATACTCTCCTTTAACACCTGTTTTCACTGTATTCCATGCACCTCAGAGTAGAGTTTGTCCTCTTGGATGCCAGGGCACAGCAGTCATACAGTCAGACAATACCTGATGTACATTAGGGTCTACCAGAAGCAATATACCTTCCAAAATATGAAGAAGCACAAGAGCAAGCTTCTACAGAATTCATACTTACTAACATTATTGATCTGTTAATAACTCCCCTAAAACTGCATTTAGTGTCTCCTGAAAGAAAAATCCAAGTTTGATAAAGAACGGCAGCAAGATCGGGCCATACTGCTTCCAGGTAAAATGGCCTCAAATTCCTGCTCAAAACAAAATGCACCCCTGCCACAGTCTGTTCCCTGCTGGCAGAACTTCCTAAGCCTGTTCTCCCTGAGTCAGTAGCTCACACAGCTCCACATCCTCTATACACACAGCCTCCTTTACAAACTTTACATTGCATTTCCCTAACAGTGAACTCACCTGTGACATTCTGCTCCTTTACTACTACAGATTTACTGGCCACACTTGCAGGATTTCCATCTTTTGTAGAATCCCTACAGCATTTTTATGATGCATCTTGAAGCCCCCACTACCATTTCCTGAGTTGTATCACACAGTTAGACTGAGCTGTGTCCACAGTGACTACAGCACACACCTTTTCCAGTCCAAGCTTCCTTTCCCCTGCACTCTCCTCCCTGCTTTTTCCTTTTACCTTTCTGTCCCTGGTATGAAGTTGGTTTGTTCCAGTCATGACTCAGAAACTTAACCAACAGGATGGCAGAGTGGACAAAAAATAAGGCTTGGAGTAAAAGACCAATAGTCAAGACGACAAACCTTAAAAATCAAGATTAGAACCTTTAAAAGTCTCTACTAATCTAGTTGCCTCCTTTTTTGAGTACTCAACTTTACCTACAGCTGCACGTAATCAGCAGATAATAATATTTTTCTACTGGAAACCTCAGGTTGAAAAATTGTTATTAAACTGTGACTTCAAAATCTTGGAAAAAGCTGTAGAAAAATTGAGAATAGAACTAAAATATCCTAATCTTTATTCCAGTATCATAAATACTGTGTCAAGTTTCTGCTGTTCTTTTTCAGTCATTTACCTTAGTGCTAACTAATAACGTTAGAAATATACTCACACTTAAGATATTATTGAATTTAGAATACCACGTGTACTAGTTAAAAATTTGGGGCACTGGCTAGTGTACATAACACCTTACCCCCCAAACTAACCATTTTGTTCTTCACTGTTTATTATGCTCTTGTTACCATTTCCAGCTATTTCTAAATATACAACAATTTATACCAAGTTGTTTTGTGAAATACAGCTGTAACATAAATTCTATATAACAGAAGCCATATTCAGTGCTGACTTTATAATGTAAATACATACTACATCACAGCTATATACACTGTGAAATTCATACACATATGAAACAAAATAATTAAAGTGCAGATCTTTAAGTTTAAAAGTTATGAGAGTAGAGGGCACAAATATATACACACAGATCTGCTAAATCACAAGTATTTCAATTACAGATTAGCATTACATTTCAGCATATTATATTTTTCTCACTTTGAGTCTGTTTTCCATGTTGACTTGAATTTTTTTTTATTTGCTTGGTATATTGAACCCTGGCTTGGAATAAATGGATTTAAATAAACACAAATCAGTGCCAGAATTGCCACAGGCACATTTTTTTCTTTCAGTGGTCCTGGGAAGTGGTTTGTTAAGCTATTGTTCTCAATTAAAAACTCATGTGTTTGTTCAGTACAATATGGGTCGCTGCTTTGAGCGAAAGATTCCCTTGACATGGCAAAACCTCTAATTGTAACAAGTCCATGCCAAGTATGTTTAACCAGATGCAGCCCCGGGTTTGATTAGCAGCCACTGGATTCCATGTACAATCAGATAATGATGGTTTTGCTTCTCTGCTGAGCAAACATCCTCAGCTTTTAATCAAATATGTCTGTGTATCTATAGATGTATGCACATATACGTGTATATATCTAAAAACCTCTATACACACAATTATGAGCAGCACAACTATTTTAAAACTATAGCTCATCTCAACTTATTTGACCTTTGACTGTTTAATCTTAGAAGGACCTGTGCAATACCAACTGAAAATAAATGGAATAAAATATTTATTTTGGCAGACACCATATAGATATAGTGAAGAGACATGTGGTGCATGGAAATTTTTTACCACACATGTAGACAGCAGAAAAGGCTCTGGAATACATTTTTGTTTTCCCACTTGTGGGATAGCATCTATTGGATAATGATGATATTAGAACTGCAAAGACACGTGCCATTTTGGAACAACATTCCAATACTTAACTATGCCTGAGGGATGGTGGTGAAGCTTGGTGTTTATTTTATATAAAAGTGGGTATTAGTTAAGTTTGCTAATACGACTTCAAGAATATTTTGGATTCTGCTATTTGCGTTATTTTTTTTTTTTTACTTGCCTGTATTCAGTAAGAGCTTTTAGTGGAAGCTCATAAAACTAATTTCTATCCCCTTTTTAAAGTCTGGACATTTTTATTTCAGAAATAAATGCAATATTATCTCAAATACCCAAAACAATTGACATGATTTTTCACATAAAGAAACCAATGTCCTTCTTCTATACATTAAATACACAACCGTCTTGAATTTTACTCTGCCCTGCACTGGTTTCTTTTGTTCAAAAGTACAGAATTGAGTTCAAAGAAAAAGGCAAAAGAGAATTAAAAATAATAGTAATGGCCAGTCTAGTCGAAAAGTAAAACAAATTTTTAAAAATCTAAATGAAGGGTGAAGACACTTTTGTCTTTCAAGTATTTATCTTCCACAAACACCAACAACACATATCCTGCAGTATTGTTAAATATATTTCCCTCTACACTAACATATAAAATATTATTTATTTATATATAAACTAGCAGTTACACTGAGAAGAATGTGTACATGAAGTATATAAAAGTAATTAAAGAAACTAAATATAAAACTTCATAACTAGCTAAGAAACAGGTTATTTTTTTAACTAACTTGCTGAAATTAATACATCTCAATTAATCATCATTTCAAGGGTGTTGTATGTAAATGTATTGGTGTCCTGGCCTCTGTCATTCCCATTCATAAGCAGCTGAGAGAGGTATGGAAAAGTGACTTCCATGTACTTTCTACCACAGTCTTCAAACCAAGGCTGGTTTAAATAGCACAGAGGACATTTCTGATTTTCCTCACTTAAGCTTTTCCTTTTGCATTTTCACAGTGAAAGCCAATGCACTGCACTATTCTAGACTATAGTTACACTTAAAGTTTTACAGACATTTTAAGAATAGCAGCGTCTCCTTATCACAGGCTTCACAATGAATTTTCATCACATAGATAAGCAGCTAAAAGGTGGCTGAAAAGCACTCAAAAGTCAGTACACATCTTTTATCTTCTTCGGCTAAACTTCTTTCTTATGTTTACCTAGCAAAGTAGAAGTTTTGGGGGAGGAGCAAGGAGGAATTGTCCTGCTTTGTATCTACATTACAGCACTTAGTTCTGTGTTACAGTCCTCTGTCATGCTACATCATAACCCCATGGATATGTATTAATTCCTCCATCACAGTTTTCTTCATTCACATTTCTCTGTTGAGTACTGTTTCCTCTGTGTGGTCTTAATTTCCTAACACCCTGAAATAAACCATGATGTGAAATAAGTCATGTTATGTTTGATTTAGGAGCTCATAAATTGAAATATGTATAATAGTAGCAAATAAATGATGGTGAATGCAGGTTTCACCTGATCCTAAAAGAAACACCCAACTTTTAGGAAAAAAGTATTCAGAGACAACCTAGGAGAACAGCAACCCCTCCTCCATGAGGCTGGACAACAGGCCACAGCTGCAAGATAAATTCACTGTCTTCTCTTTGCCACTGCAACTGGCTGCTTGTAGTAGCTTGGTTATTTTTTACAGCAACCTCAAGTGTTTTTGAAATGTTGCTTTTTACACAGACATATTTTATGGGAGTGATACAGATGGGAAAAAGCATTGCAGAACCATACCTGCAAAACAAAAATGAAGTTTTCCCATTTTTGGGAGATTAATTGAAGAAGCAACCTGGGAAATTGGGCAGTTGACTCTAGGATGCAGAACAGGAGAGCACATACATCCTGACTTCCCAGTTCCCAGCAGTGTACAGCCCCTATGTAAAACTGAGATAATGTGCAAAAATAACAATTTCCCACAGAAGAATAAGAGATATTCCAATACTGCACTCCCTCAAGGGTTCTGCTAGTTGTGGAGAGCTGGTAAGGAGCTGACACTGCACAGCAGCTCATCCTCTGGCAAGACTGGCTGTATCCCTGCAGGACAACTCCTGTAATGCAGCACTGGCTGCCAGTGGAACCATCAGCAAATGCTGCTGCCTGGGAAAGGAAATCGCCTGACACTGTACCCCGAGGATAAAAAAACTTTGGCTTTGTTAAGCCATGTATGTGTCTGTGTAAGAGAATTCCACAGTCAACAGACCTCCACTGAGAAAGGCCTGCCACCAGATGTTTAAATCCAGGGATTGTTAGTGCACCAGCTGATCCCAATTGCTGGTGGTGGAAGTGGAGGCGCTTCTGGCTCTGTCCTTTGAATTGGGCTGTTGTCTCCCTAGGTGGGGCTGTCATTTTAATAATAGATCATTGTATTTCCCAGTAGGAGGCCCACTGTCATGGTCCCGAGGAGGATGGGGAGAATTAAGCTCCTGTTTAATATTTTGTTGTTATGTCATATCTCACAAATAGCATTGTTTTACTCTATAGTCCACGGAGAGATCTCATGCTTAGGACTTATATGGAAGAAACAGAATTTTCAGATTTACTTACACAGAAGAGTTAGCTTATAAGCCTGTGCATGCAAAACATAGAGCATTTAGGAACACTCCCACAGATATGACATGTTACCAAAAAAAAAAAAAANTATGTGTGGTCTAATGAATTGAATGAAGGTCTGGTAGCCAGGAACAATTCAATTCTTCTGCACTTAGCTCTACTGTGTGACTAAATACAACATTTTGGTTACAAGGCAGCTCTAATCCAAGCATCATAGCATATATTTTGTGGAGTTGAGAAAATCTCATTTATCTAAATGGAGGCCAGTGTGATGAACAGAGATGCATATTTGCATTCTCAACACAGGTGTATTTCTGAAGAAAAGCACAGGCAGCGAAGTAGGAAATGCACACACAGTCTGAAGTAGTTTGAAATTAGTGTATTGCCTAATGCTCACACTGAAAAAGTGCAAAGTTTTATTTACATGAAAAGAAGTAGCTTTATACCTCCAGTTATTTGTAGAGTAAAAACAGCAGAAGCTCTACCTCTCTACCATACCAGGATGCTTCAAGGATATGTCCATTACAGATCATTTAGGAACTGCAAAAATACTGCTCTATAAATAAGTGATGTTGCCTCAGATTCAGTGCTGCTCAATTCTCACAGATTGTTATTTTTAAACACAAATTTACCTGCAAAACATGACATTTTCAGGAATTTATAACATTAGCATGCGTTCCATTCTGATATTTTGCCTCTAACCTGTTCACACATAGGACAACTCCAATGTATACTGCAGCTGCCAGGGAACACATTTATCATATGAACCTTATGCTGCAATGTTCCCGCAACACTTGGAGCACATAGTGCTCCAAAAGCTATGTAAATTATGTAATTTTCAGGAATCAGGAACTAAGATTCTAATGTAATGAAATCAAAGCTTAAAAAGTGTGAATACCCTCACAGCCAAAATGTTTTCAAATATTTGTCAGTGATTAAAGCATAACTCGATTTTTTCTCGTATTAAGCATTGATAATTGTTAATTCTATCTTTATATAGATAAATAACTTGTTTTGTTCCATATTTGTTTAGCATTCTTCATATATACATATTTTAGCACACAAGTCAAAAGACAATAGAATTAAACAAATGAATGCATTATTTACAACACTTAGGAAACACTATTCATGGATTAAAATAAAGTATAACTTGTCCAAGAGGACTTAATCCATTAAAGACACAGGAAACCAGCTTAATTTGTCAGAATGGCAGCCATTAACTCTGCAAGGTTATGCAAATACAGCAGATGATTGAGAAAGTGCAGGCCATCCCTACTGTGTCAAACATAAACAAACTCTCTATGAAACTGGCAGCCAGCATATTTGTTGTGTAGAAAAGGCAGGTAAGGAAACACAAATGCTTTTGTCCTTAAATAGGAATAATTTAAGTAATTCCATAAATGTTGTAACGTTTGTGAAATTATACAGCTACTTTTGTTCCAAATGTTTCTTGGTCTCTGAGGTTCCCTAGAGGGAGCAAAGCTTTAGAATCTCTTGACATTCTATCTGCATGGAACTGGCATGTCAGCTGGTAATTACAGACCTATAGGAAGTACTTAAGCATAGGCTAAGGATAAATTTAGATAAATGAACAATTTTGCTAATGAGTAATATTCCTGACATAGAAAACCTTGCATTTTAGAAGTATGTGATTTTTCTGACTCCATCAGGTCAATAAGTGCTTTTAAAAGCAGTAATTCTTGAACCCATTAGACAGCAGAAGAGGGTTAAAGGGTCTTTCACATCGCTGACGAATACAAAATGTATGTGTGTGTGTGTATGTTTTATAGATGTAGACAGGCACAGAAAAATTGACAAAGATCTTGTAAAACTGAATTAACAAAATTCAAAAGTGAATCATAGAGGTTTACAAGTCAGTTCATCACTGTAATAACTTCAAACATGCATCATTGCTCTCTATTGTTGTTGTCATCTGGATCTTTCATGCTTGGAGGCCCTTTCCTCTACACATGGCTGTGGACAAATACACAGTCAAAGAACTTGTGAAGGGGCAGAGCATGTCAATTTAGGAAAGTACATTAAAACCTTCATAAGAGCTGCTGATAAGCATAAAATAGGTCATTAAAGAAAATACAGAAACATGTAAGTCCACATGATTAGTCCTTAAGAGGGAGAGGAGAAAAGGAGAAAAAGAAGCACCCAAGTCAATTTGAACAATAGTGTAACAGTCAGATAACCCAGACACACAGAAGATTACATTGTACAGAAATAAGATCATCATGATCTATTATGTAGCATTAGGGAAAGACTCAGGCATAAATTTCATTACACTAAACACATGTGCAACCAGTTTTACAATTCTGCTTTTTGGTTGTTTTGCCTGGAACAACTTTTATTCCAACTTTTCAAAAAAAAGCAGTTCACATAACCAGCCACATGATCCCAAATGATGACTACAAATAGCTTTGAGGTAATTGCTATATATTAGGCAGCATATGCAAACAAAAGGTCAAAGAGAAGATAAATTGTGAGAGAGTGCTTGAAGAAAGCTCTAGCTTTCACTGGGCAATTTCAGAAGGAAGACAGAGGGAACAAAGTTGTTTACATCCTCTGGGGTTTTTCAGTGCTAGAAACCCCCTTAGCTAACTTTATCAGTTCCAGTTATCACTACAATTGAACAACTCCTAATGTACCTCTTGACCAGTGACCTCTTCTTTCTACTTGTCGATCTCATTACCTTTTTTTTTCCCCGCAGCTTTTCCACAACTTCAGGAAAAAGAATCGTTCTAAACATGAATATTGGTGGATTTTTTCCCTCACCCTTCTCTACCCTTTTTTCTATTTTCAGCTTCTGGAAAGGGCATTTCCTCCCATCCCAACTGGCAACTTTGTTTTTCTTTCAACATTATACACACAACTTACAGTTCATGAACTTTTCCATGCTGTCAGGAAAAGACATCCTTGGATCACCTCTGCTTAGGTTGGCCCTAGTTGTGCATAACAGTAGAATTTGCTACCCTAATAGCTTAGAATGACCACAGTATCATACGAGCTACTCATAGTGCTGCTCTTAATGGGCTACAACATGAACAAAAATATAAACCATACAGGACAAGTCCATCTTCAGCATACAAAAACCATTTATCAAATATATTAATATCTTTTTCATCATTAAAACCCTTAAATATACTGTTTACCAAAATAATTCAAGATAAACTCTTTTCATTGATTCTTTCCACTACTCTCTCTTCCTCTGTCCCAAGAATTCAATCTTCATACTTCTGACTAACAACTTTGCTTAAAATGTAAAAAAAAGATACAGAGCTATAGGAAATGCTTCTCTGAAGTTTCACTAATGAGGAAACAGATCTTAAGGCTCTTGCTGCTATTGGGCTCATTTGTATTTTTTATGAGCTGATGTACTAGTGGGTAGAAAAGAGACAGACTCTCTCCTGGCAGATTAACCAGCCCCCTAAAGGTGCCTGCCATTCATTTCAGTTATTCATCTGCACATCTGTCTCTGCCCAACTGTGTCATGACTATTGCTTCTTGCAGCTCACTTCATTTAACCAGGAGCTTTTCCCCACTGAAATATGTCAGCCTGTTTTGTTGTATTACAAAATCTAAACTCTAGTTATAAATTAGCTGAAGATCAGATCACTCATTTCCACTAGTGGAAAAAAAATAATCTAAAAAAAATCATCTCTGATACCAGGAATTTTAAGGTAACAGTTATCACCCATGTTTATTCACCACATGTTACTGACATGATTCCTCCTAAGAACAGCTGGTACCTCTATTATTTTCCTAAGAAAAGACGCTTTGCTACCCCCAGATTGTCCCAGCTGTGACTCCAAGGGAGCCAGTCACACTGTCAAAATCTCTGAAGGTTGGACAGCTTAAACCCTTCAGAGCATCGAAATTTCATAGACAATTCCCCTACCTTCCAATGGAGGAAAAACTAGCTTGTACCAGATTTGAGACAAATACTTTTTTCTCATTTGAGATTATTTCCTTTTGTTTTACAAAAGCTTTCCCTCTTATACATCTTAATTAATTAATGTCTTCGCCTTCCTTTTCTTGACTTTGACTTCAACAGCTGATTTTGACTGTTACTACCACCTGTCTGCAAAGTGTAGTACATTAACATTTCAGAAAGAATATACAGTACATTCATTTGAGCTCAGCTCTTGTCCCAGTGCTGCTTCCTTTAGAACTGTAGAGTTTTCCAGGCTTTCCATAGACTAGGCAAGCAGGGCCCTGGAACCTGCTGTTCTTCACCTTGAGCCACCATAAACTCTTGCCTCTACAGACACAGAACTGATACTACACTCTGTATTACCTGCTGCTTTTTTGGAGACCCCAGCCTGACTGCTTTGTGGTTCAACTGATTCAGAAACAAGTGCTGTAGCAGCACTGGGATTAGAACACATTAAATACTCTGTATGCATCTACATTGTTTAATGTAAATTCTACACAAAAGAATTTATGGTTTTTCTCATCTACAAAACGTGCTCCAACCACAATGGTCGGTGTCAAAAATAATCACTTGGTACAGGAATCAGTTCATTCCTTCATGAGGCAACATATCTGCTCTCAACATGAATCTTTTACCTGGTGGTCAGTTAATCTGCCACTGTTCTTATCAGTCTGAGGTTTAGTCACCTGAAGTAATATAAATGAAGAAGATTTTCTTCCTCTCATAGTCTTACCAGATTTACCACAATACTGAGTCTGCCAAATGAGGCTATTTTTCTTGCACTTTCTTTAAAGAACTCCCTGCTTGCTTTATGATAGCAAAATAACACAGACAAAACCCACAACCACTGCTAGATTTTGCCTGTGGATTACCACGTATCTAGCCTTTCAATATGTTTTTCAATATATTTTTGTAATACCTAATAACTATTCAGTCAAATTTGATTATTTGCACAAACTTAGATTCAGGTGTCCTAGGTGGAAGCAGGCACACTGCAAAGCTCTAACCATTAGCAGATTCCCACAAATCCCACCACACCACATCTCTTCTGTGCCACAGCAAAAGGAGCCACTTTATTCTGAACAAGATGTAAAACTGTCATTCTGCCCGGATGCACTGGATCACTCATGGGGCTGACTTGCACAGGATCAAAGAAAATAAGCCACCATGGGTACACTTCTACTATCTCAAAACCAAGCTACTTTTTAAAAATGCAGGGTAGGAAAAAAGCTGTTTCTTATAAAAGTCAGCCTGCCTATCACCTGTGCCTGGGGTTTTTACATGCCTTTCCAGAGACTGGCGTAGACAACTTTTATAATCAAATTTCAGTCAAGGATGCACACATACAGTCACCTCTATTTAAAACAAGCTAAAAATTTAGTGGGTCAGTGAACACTTCCACAAGCAAACTCTTCTTACTCTGCTTACAGAAGACCAACTCAAAGATAACTGCAGATCAGCTGAGCCAAATTTAGTGTCTTATTTTAGTGAATATTCATTTAATTTTGAAGGTCTCAACAGATTCAATGTAATAATATGAACATCCCTTCTAGAAAAGATTTTTCTCCTCCTAGTGTTTCTGCTTGATTCAATAGTCATTACTGTGAACTGTGTGATATGTGCCAGTGTCATTACTATTTCATTTGCTTTGGTCTGTTGTGGCTTTTTAACCTGTTCAAACTGTGGAGCTTTTGCCTGAGTCAAAACACGTGACTAAATGTATTGCTTTCCTGTGGCAGAACAAACACCTGGAATTTTTCTAGGAATGCCCCAGTTGGCACAGTACTGTCACAGGGACCATCCTAATGGCACACGATGCAGAGAACATTCTGGAGGCACACAGGAATTGTTTTGGCTGCCTCATGTTTTATCGACCACAGCTGCTACAAAATCCACCTGAAGACGTTAACAAGATGCCCAAGCAATGGCAACCCAAGAGGTATTTGAGTCAGGACTGCATCAGAAGCAGTTTCAGAACTGGGGAGAGTAAAATCCTCAAATTAGGAGACAGCTCTGTGCTAAAGGGACAACATCAAAGTGTCTTAGGTAGTTAATATTGGAACTCTCCTTTTACAGGGATGTTCTTTATATTACATTTCTGACAAATAAGTTAAAACCATGAAAATAAAGTTGTAAGGTATCATAAATGAAAAATAAACAGCTTCAGGCAATGCTGTATGACTACCATTAATTACATGTATTTAGCTTGAAAAAAAAAAAAAACTAATGGAATTCATACCATAGCCCAGTTTAGAATTCCTAGGGTAAGTATGCCTGGCCTTCACAGAATTCGTTATATTCTCTTTACATACTTTTACAAATGAAAGTAGTGGCACTATTCCTCTCTTAGGGTATCACTTGGACACAGGATAACAGTCCCTCCACGGCATTTCCAGATATCTAGAATAACAAAAGTGATGGGGCTCATTTTCTGACCAAACAAAACTACTCTTGACATGTTTAATGGACATATATTGCCAGTCTGTATTTTTCAAATGTGTGAAGAACTTATAAAATCTTAGAGAGATTAAAGCAGTCTTCATTAAACAGCTTTAATTCACAAACCACCAACAACTGTGTGGAGCTAGAAAAAAGGTAAAAGAAGACAAATATTTCTCTTAGAGGAAAAGTCAGTAATACTGCTGCAACTGAACATTAAACTTACATAAAAAGAATTTAATTTTATTGAAAACATATACAGTTCAAACAACAACAAGATTTTTAACAGCTTCTTACATTATACTCGCTTTTCTTAAATAAAAGCAATCATGGTTGCATTTATAATGTTATTTAAAGCTTGCTATTTTCTAAAGATGGATAGCCTTTCAATGTTAAAATATGTATTGTTCAAAATCTCAGGGAAAAAACCCAGTTCTACTCCAAAAGAATAAGTCATTTTTCTTCCTCAAATGCTGATTGTGATGCACATGCACTTTGACAGAATTTATCCTCACAAAACAGTAAAATCAATTTTAAAACTCTGGTGAAAATCATCTGCAATGAAGCAAAGAATGAATGCTGCTAATCTAAAGAAAATAAAGGATGAACTGGTTTTAGGAAGAAAAACCATCTTACAGTTAAATTAGCATTTTCTTAATCAAGTTTATTTGTAAACATGTATTGAAATTCAGTACACCATTTGTGTTCTAATACTTTGAACAGAAATAAAGTCATTGTAATTTGGCTTTTGACAGCTAAATCCACAACATAATTTGAAGGTAGTAAATATGAAAGGCTATTGCCTAAGATAAAATGTGAGCTTGTGAAATGATTACTTCCTTTAGCTGGGTTTATTAAACCTTTCTTTAGATTTACAAATCATTCTTTAAGTTAATAAAATTTTAGAATTGTTCAGCAGTTTTGAAAAAATTATTCTCAGAGTGTTTGATATTGGTACCTACCTTTCTGCTCTGACTTTCCACAGCACCACTGAACCATTTGAGAGGCAATGAAATAATAATTTATTTTGATCAGTAAAATTCTACCCTCCACTCCACGTTCATTTTATGATGGGTTCCTTAGATGCCCACATCAAGGGTTATGATAGACATTATGCACACTTTCCCAAAAAAAAGCCAAAATGTTGCATGTTCTCCATCAGACTCCTGATCAGCTCAGAAATAGTTCAAAAATATGCCTAAATTTTTATCTTCAGACCTTCCTTCCCCAGAGGAACGGCCACTGTGAAAAAGACAACCTTAATTCTACTTACATTTTGAAAAACAGCCCTCTCCAAACAAAATCAACAACAAAAAAGCACAGTTCCCCAGGGCTGTACTTCTGTAGCAGGGGGAATCAGCATGCATTACTTTACAGCAGTATGTTCTGCCTGCGTAGCTCTTTAGTATATAAAGTCACTTCATCAACCCAATTATTTCTTTTTTTTTTCCTGTTTTTCCCCCAAAGTAACTCTAAACTACTTTAAAACACCTTCATTAGAGAAATGATTCAACAAGCACGGCTGCAAACCATGGAAATGTAAAAGCTGTTAAAAATGTATTAAATGCTGTCCATGCCACAAGGGTACTAGTGTAAAATGACCTTAAGTTTAAAGGCTCCCTATGAAGGCAGAACAGTATCTGCTCTGCTTCTCCTAATGAATAACAAATGGGCCTTCACAATTCATTTAGTTCAGTACAAGCTGCCATTACAACCCATTCTGTTTTTTTAACTTTGTGGTAATGTATCATCTTGCCTGACTCTATGTCATCTTCTCGAGGGTCACCAAAGGTATGTAACTCCACTCTCAATAATGAAAAAAAGGAGGAAGGAAAAAGAGATATGACAAATTTTGACAAAGCACCGACCAGTCCATTCTGATATACAGTATCACACAGCGAGGCTCAGACTTCCTACACAAAAATGCTTCCTGAACAGTAAAGAAAGTCAGAAAATCACTGAGGTCTTCAAAAGAATTCTGTTTTTCAATTAATAACTAAAATAAAACAATATCTGGGAAATAATTCTTTGGCCTTCTATTTACTTTCTCTTGATTTTTGTTATGCCCTAAAATATAATCTGAATCTGAGCATTTTAAAAGGAAGTAAAAGACCACGAATATTTATCTTTATTTCACAGATATTTAGGAACATGCACTATGTTGCTATGGACAATTAGCCTTTTATCCAATTTTAGCTGGTAGTTTAACTCACTCACTCTAAGGTTTTAATTATCCCCTCAGTCTGCATGCTCAGGCCTCAACTCATGCAGCTGGAAATCTGCCTCAGTGATGTTATAACCTTGTTAATGTAACAAAAGAGGAGTTTACTTAAAACTGTACTGACTGTGGACTTAAGCCAAATTTACTTGAAAGAGGAAAGAGACTGTCAAAAATCCTACAATAAACACAGAAATGCAGTTCTTTCATAACCTTCACCTTAATTCATATAGACAAGCAATTTACATGTAAGTGGATTCATATGGCCTGTGAGGGGCCTCCTCTCTGGAGCTGGACTATTCTCCGTACCCTGCCCTTCTCTTGAACAAAAAAAGCTCCAACAGCTCACTTTACAAAAATGGCAGAGTATCTGCAATCTTTTCTAATCACAATAAAACATAATTAGGATAAACATTTATAAAGCTAGTCAGTATCAATAAAGGCAGCATAATTTCACAACGCCAATTTCACATAAATTCAGCTAGTCCTTCGTCAAATACATATTTAAATTCAATAAAGGTTTAATTTGAAAAGTGGAAACTTGTACTAATGAGGTAATAGTTACATTAACCTTAAGTGGAACTTGGTTGTCAGATACTGATATCCCCTATTCATTCAGTTGCTAAATTACAGGAGGGATTTCCTAAACCCATCTGTTAATTAGATTCATTTTTAGACTAGATACTACCAAAAATCTACATTAGACGAAACAAAACATTACAGTACTGAAATGTTGAAGGGAGATTATTCTGAGAGAAAAAATTATAAATTCTATTTCTTAATAGAATTGTGAAAATCCTGTAGGTAAATTTCCTTCCTGATTGGATCCTTGTATTTTTACAAGAGAGCAGTGGGTACCTGGGTGGGATGCACAGACACAAGAACCAGGAACACTGGTTTCATTTCAGCAGTTTTCTGTCAGTTGTTGACAAAATAATCCAGGTGGGCACAGAGGGTAACGGGCATCCAAAACAAAACTGGAAAGCAGTCAAGTTTGTTTCATGCCTGCTGCAAGTTTAAACATTTTTCATTAGGTGAAAAGTCATTTCTTTTAAGCTCATGAATATCAGAGCATTTTCCACCCTGCTCAGAGGGTATCAGCTCGCAGGATGTTAGATGATGATCTACCCTGATTCCTAGGCTTCTACTCTTTAGGTGTTATGTAATAATCCCTGCTTTTTGCTACTGAATTTCACACTAGTCCCAACACCAGCTCCTGCTCTAAACCCCATAGATATCAATTGCTTTTGTTTACTGACCACACAGGAAACTTCTCAAGGTAGTCATGCAAGAGCTGGATGAAGTTGTCCAGCTCATAAAAAATATTCACAATTTAACAAAATGACAGAATTCTGTATTTTGGGGCTTTTAGAGTGGGGTAAATGCTCCTTTTAGTTTAAAAGCTCCCCCTCTCAGCTGCACTTAACCAGCCTCTGGGACACAGCTTGCCATAACATGCAGAGAGGTGACCATAACCACCACAAGGTCCCCTCACACAAAAAACCCTTCCTTTGGCATTTTCTACTCAGTACCTATCTCTGCTCCCTAATCATAATAAAGGCAAGGAGGTTGGAAACCAAAAGAACAAAGTAGCACATTTAATGACTGTCTCTGTTAGATCTATCTACGTTTCACTCTCGCACCTAGAAGACGAGAATCATGGAAGCTGGGTCTGAAGCTAAGCAAGAAGTTTGTTGGGAAGCAGAGAAGAATAATCCACCATAACTAGAATGATTTTAGCAACATGGTCATCATCAGGGTCCTGTGTGGCCTAATTTTGGTCAGAGCTGAATGCAACAATGATAAACTACATGTTTGAGGTAGGAGTGGTTAGAAACTGGGAAGAGTTTAACCACAAGAAAGTATTTTGCATTTCTAATCTAAGCCAATAAATCACCATTTCCCCTTCAGTATCTGCACATTTACAAAACTGAAACTGGATGTCTTTTGAGAAAATCATTATTAAATGTGAGGGAAAAAAATATATCAAACCTTTCACTTGCATCGCCCAATAAAACTTTTATACTAAAATGTAACACAATAAACATATTACTCCTACTAAAATTATGCAAGCTCCTCTACAAAAGTAATATTTCTGTTTACCAAGAACCATAAAATCTTTCACCAAAGATATTCTGTGTAAGTTTGTACGGTCACCCAGCTTTTGTTTCATCTTGAAAAGTTTGTCCATTCAGCTGAAGCCACTTGACCCTAAGGAAGCAAGCCAAGGTGTCCTTTAAGGTGATGTTTATGCTGAACAAAACAGCTTGACTACAGGACTTAGCACAGACTTATATAATGTACTTTCTTAAATAGGGGTTTTCTTTGCTCAGATACCTTGATACACTGCACAACAGTGTGGACTTAGCCAGCTTTGTTCACAATCAGAGAAAATTGAGATGTGCTCATCCTGATTTCCACTGTCATCACATAACTCATGATCTGTTAGTCTCTGCTAAACAGCAACACAGCATTGAAAGGAGAGGTGCTGTTCCTTGAAAAGGTAGTGCTTTGGCACATTTTTGTGTGCTATGTCATATTTTACCAATCGTATTTGAAGAATTCTCTTTTTGCTGCAATGTTTCCATATTCACATTGCTCAGATAGCATTGACAAGCATAACGTCATGGATGCTTTTATTATTTTCTTGTTTATTATAGTTATGATGGATGGGAACCCATTTTACGTGGCACTGTATTAATAAAGGGGGTGGCTCAGTCTTGTCAGGGTCACAATCAGTAATCTAGACACGGTTCAGTGGGAGGGCACAAACACCACCACCACAAGTGTCTCCTCCTCCAAAAGGCAAATATTTTTACTCATTTCAAGATAGAGGTACAGACCTCTAGGAGGATAAATTTTTACAGGTGTCACTATGTACGTTAAATAAAAGAGTAAATGTCACTTATGGCCTTGCAGGCAGAAGGGCTGCCCTGTGAGAGCTCACGCCTCACAAAGCACAACAGAAGGCACATTAGAGGACCATCAGTGAACCCTCTTGGACAAGAGAGCACAAAACTTGAAGCACACCGTGCACCTTACTACATGAGAGAACACAACCAGAGGGAACTAAGGAATGGGAATTTAGGTGTGTTTTTCCACAGCACAGACAGAAGTACTTGTTTTGCTGGGGGCACGGGGAGGACTAAGGAAGCACAGGAAGAAAGTGGATTTACTTTGCAGCACCTTAGGAATAATGGGGAGGCAGAGAAAGCTAATCAGACCTTTCCCTTCTGCTGCTAAGAAAACTGCTCCTATTTGATTGCTTCTGAATCTGTTCTCTCCTGACCTTATAAGACCTTTTCCTTCTAACAGAAAGCATGCATTTTCTAAGCACATTCTATATTTTGTATTTTTATATAATATTAAAGAATAATCCACCAGTTTAGTTTAAATGATCCAAACCCTTAAAATTTCTTTGGTTCTCCATCTTCAAAGATCTGAGTTTACATTAAGTTCAGCATTATCCCACTGGGGACACCTTCAGCTCATAATTCCTATCATTGAATTGCAAGGCCTGTGTTTCAAGTATGCAAGATTTGCCACTTGAAAAAGGGAAAAAAAAAACCCTGACCCATCATATTTTGAGGTTTAAAATGCAGAAACATCTGCTAAAATCATATTGAGCTGGCCGAGGCTAGGAACATGGGAGCCTGCAGTTGATCAGTGCTGCCCTAGGTGTCACGGAGGCCAGTGGGAATTACACTAAGAGGGTTTCAGTAGACAAGGGCGTAATTCAGTCAGCTTTAAAAATCCATGAAACAGAAGCCTAACTTTTTCTTTTTTTTTTTTACTTTCAGCCTCCTACTCCTTCCTTTCTGACTTTCAAGCCATTTGCTCTTTTGAGTGTATTATCAGAGGTGGAGGCCTTTACATTCCCATGCTGGCTGAACTTCCAAACAAATGCCATCTTATCTAATAATTTTTACCATAATTAATTTTTTATCTAAGAAAAGCATTTTTAAGGTAAGTTTAAAACATACTATATACAGCTTTGTCAAGCTCACTAATTGCAGGGTACCATCTTTTCTATTCCTTATATTTTCTAACATTGCAAATAAAGAAGTTGTGCAATACAAACCAGACAAGTATTTAATACTTAGTAGATAGCATATTCACTTTTTCTTCTTTATCTAGAAGATTGCTAAACTGCTCAGTAATTTAAATTCAGATAAAAATAACAAGCTTCCTTAGAAAATTTCAACCCCTAACATACTTAAAAAACAGAAAAGCATTTTAATTTAAAGAGATTGATTTAAAAGGAAAACAGAAATAATGGGAGACGTAAAGGTAATGATTTTCAACTGCAATTGTTTCTTCAAATTTTCATTCACATTACAAAAGGCTAGAATACTCTGCATCTCCACATCCTTCAAGCAGTTTGAAACACCTGCAAACCTGAAACACTGTTAATCCTGCCTGTCTTCTAAGTGGTTAAATCACTAGAGAATGTCATGTAACTGTCATATCTCCCTTACAACCTGCACTTTAAACTAATCATTTTGTCACTTACATCATCTTGTAAATCCACTCATACACTATAGGGCAACAGAAGACACAAAAGGCCATTCCAAGTGTGGCCATTGATCTTTCCATATTCTATTAGCGGACTTAATATAACTGGTTCTTAAAAAAAATTAATATTAAAAAGTGGTTAGAAATCATCACTATGTGTGTTTCACTGAAAGTGAGCAATGTGGGAGGAAAGAGCTGATACCGCAGATAGAAAATAAATTTCAGGAACACAGGTCAACAACAACCAAAGAGTACAAAGAAGTCCCTAAAGAGCCAGCTCTTGTCTATGAATTTGTCTAACAACTTTTGGAATCAGCTGATGTCTCTGTGGAAGCAAATTCCTGAAGGTACAACCAACCACTCCACAAAGCAGAACTTCTCCCCTTCAAATCCATCACTGATTAACTTCAGCAAGTACCTGATACGCCTCATGCTGGGAGATCTGGCTAAACCCCACACTGAGTTTATGCCTTCCTTTCTGATTCTTCCAACTTCAAACATATCCTCCCCCTGCATTACCCTCCCCAGACTCAGAAGCCTTTTAAGTATCTCTGTCATAAAGCAGCTGCAGGATTCCCTTGATCTCTCTACCATTCAGGTCCTGGGGAAAGCACTAAACCCCTGGAAAGTATTGTAGAATTTCCAACATAAAGTGTTTGCTGGAGCACTGACTGCTATTTTTCTATTGAGGCAAGGTACTAGAATGTGTAAAGAACAATGGCAACAAAACTGGAAAGCAAAGTGCAATCCTAGGATATAGATTAGGAATGACCACCAAATTCTCTTTCTGCCTGGCAGGTGCCTCAAGTCATGTGGATCAAAGGAACCTGAAAGATCACTTGTACAACTAGAGACAAAATCCTTATGAAATGAAGAAAACAAGCCAGACTTGTTTTCTAGCTCAGAAAAGTATGCTTAATTATTGCTACCATAACATGCATTGTCTGGAACATGTCTGAACTTCTGGTTTGCCTTCAGACAATGCCTCTGTGACATAAGCACTGCTACCTTTCCATAACAGAGAGGAAGACATTGTCTCCCTGGAAACACTTAGAAAAGGTTGCTACTGCCCTCTCCCACTGTCTAAAGGGGACAAAAAACAACGGGACAGGATCCAACTTCCTTTACTTGAATATTAATATAAAAGTAGGCAAAACACAGTCTCTCATGCCACAGTTTGTAGACATCCTAAACTGATCTTACTAAACTTCAACAGCAGGTGATAACCTATTTTGAAAGTAAATTATGACCTTAAAAAGACAAAATTAAGAAAAAAATTTGTTTCCCATGCTGATGAAATTTCAAACATTATGAATCTAATAGACTGAAATCAAAGTATACTGTCCTTTAATCTGAACATAGGAACATAAGTAGGAATTTGGTGACACTCAGATGTCTTTAAGAGAAGCACTCTGACAGGTTAACAGCTCACTCATTCTATTCTCACAGAGAGAAACATTTTATTGCTTAGAGCCCCTTCATTGTTTACAAAAGAAAAACATCTTTTCATTTTAGCCAAGAAAGCTTCTGTTCCAGAGAACAAAACCTTCATTTGGCCTTCTCTAATCTTTATGGTGTTTGCAAGCTGGTGTCAAAAATGTTAGTCAAGGCATGCTGTGTTACAGATCTGTGGGGCAAAAACAGTCACAAGAGACTTTCCACCCAAGTTAGGAGACCACATTACCATTCTAACTACTTCCTATGGAAGTCACAGTTGTATCAACATCCTGCTGTTTTGTTTGTATTTAACTTGGGATATGACTCTCTACACTCTCAGCATGAATCCTACAATTAAATTGAAGCAGTCCACAGGTTACTAAAAAACAGTCTAGTGTTCTGCATTTGAAATGGTACAATTTTTGAGACAATCAACTTGCTATCTGAACATGTTTATAGTATACATTACCACAGCTGAAACAAGTTAAAATAATCTTTCTAACAAAATTATTAAAAAATAGTAAACTTCTTACTGAAAATTATTTTTTGTTTACAGCTATTTATACACTTTTCAGCTATTTATAGACATTCTGTTATCTAACCTATTGAGTAAAGACATGTTAAAGAATTCTCATTGGAGAAATTATCATTGATATCCTTCTCCAAATATAAGCTGAAATACAGCTGGAAAAGTAGAAAAAATTCTTCTTTAAAAATAATATTTTATTAATAATATAAGAAATCTGAAGCTTGTTGTGTTTGCTTAAACTTCAAAGAGACTCATTTATTATCTTGTATCCACTACTGCTTATTCAGCCTAGAACTATTCCCAAGGTAGGTACTAAAAATGCTGGTTTTAGAATATACCAGCATTTAAAAAGGAGCATAAACTAAGCAACTTTTCCCACACCTTTTAGTGCAACACCTCAGGTTCCAGTGTAGGGAAGAGAACTGATTATCTCCCTCCCTGCTTTCCTTTTGGAAAACGTGGGGGCAGGGGAAAGCTCTGTCTGGCTGTAACACAGAAAGCACGTGGGTCTGTAGGGAAGCCATTCTTTAAAGTGGTTTTAAGTGAGTTCCACACATTTCAAAGAGCAGTTCCAACCCTAAATCACTTCGTCAGTTTCTCCTACCTTGCTATATTCCTTTCCTCGTCATTCATGCTGTATGGAAGAACCAAAAAAAAGGAAATTAACTTCATGACTACATGCAAGTAGAGTCCCTGCAATTTCATCACGGATTTCCCTGTCAGTGAGTGCCATGCCTCTGGCCTGTGCTTGCCCTGAACAGGTGAATTGCATACATAATTACTCTGAAACATTCCAGATGCACTGGATTTACTACTCATACAGAGATTTCAGAAACACTTTTCACTATTGCTGTACCCACAGCAATGAGGAAGAAACCACTCTCCTGTGGGTGTCAGAACCTCTTAGGGTTGAGCAATTAGGACATAAATAAAGGCAAACATGTTGAGTTCCCTGCCCAGGTGTCAGTTTCAGAAGGTGATGGATGGAAATAGTAATTGGATAATGTAAGGCAGGGACATGAGCTGATTTGTCCAGGTGCTGGAAACACATCTAGACAGATTCTCTGCACATCCAACAGCTCTTGTCAAAGCTGAATCTCCTGCTGAGCTGCTACACAGATGTGAAATCCTCAACTTCTACTCCAGTAAAATTTATAGATGGAAAAAAGGGGTATGTCTACAGAAAACCAGATGAATGGTAAACTTTCTTATACTTCTGCCACTAGTACTTCATAAAGCATTTTGACTTCTGTACAAATTCTGAGTCTTTAGTTTCACATTTTACACAGTCCTTCCCTTAGGCTGTGACCCCTGACTTCCAGAATCCATTCAAAGACCCTCTTCATCCCCCCTGCAGTATCCTGAAATGTCCACTGAAGCCATTTGTATGCTTTTCCATGCCTGAAGCTCTTGCTCGACGAGGCAGGAGGGCACCAGTCAGACCTGGTGCCAGACAAGGGGACAAAGCACATTCTCCTCCCAACAGGACAAGCTTCCTCCTCCTTCCTTCCTTCCTTCCTTCCTCCCGTGGAGCTGCTCCTACTCGAACACTGTCCTGCACCCAAGACTGGCATCTAGTGGCAAATCCAAGTGTCCTCTCCTTCCCTGGCAGAGCAGCTGAACCACTGACCCAGCAGGCAAAGGGCACTGTGTGCTCAGCACTTCTGCACAAGTGGCAGCTGCTGGGACTGAAGGCTTGGTGGAAAAAGCATTTTATCCCCTTCATCCCACAACTATTTAATCCTTGACTATACACAGGTGCTGTTAAATGAATAAATCCACTGAAAAACAAAGATAAGCAATTTCCTTTTATTATTGTCAGTGAAAAAAATGGTGACGGTACTTAAAGAAAGGAAGGGATGTTTAATTTTATACTGTCACTGTGAGAAAGTTTACTGCAAAATCTAATTTAAAATACATTTTTTGGACACCACAGTAATGTTCTATTTTTGTTGCTGAATAAAATAACTAGTAGCTGGGTTTTTCTTAGGAGATCTTTAATGCTTCAGTACTAATCATCCGATTTATTTCACATAAGGGAAAATGTATTTCCTTCTGGAAATTTGTAGTGAATTTCAGGGCAAAGTCAATTCCAACACAACTGATTTAGCAGCACCCACAGGTGATGGCATGAACTCTATTAAAGGCAAGGAAATTGCCTTTCAAACTCTTGGCAAGAATTCTGAAATCTTCAGAGCATTGAGTATGTTGAGTTAACAGAGGAAACACTCAGTAATTAACAACTAAATCTCAAAAATTAAAACTTGTCAGATCTTCAGGTCAAAACATGAAGTTTGTCCTTTTGGGGGATTAATCACATGGCCACTCACAAAGTGCAGTGTTTGTCACATGTAACTAAATCACTGAAAGATCATCAAATTAATGCAAAACCACAATGAAATATTTTCTAACCTTGTATTTAAACAATAAATAGAGTAAACATCACAGAAAGTTAACGTAAAGATTTTCAAACAAGAAAACACTAAATTTTGATAACAAAGTTAGGGGGGAGCTTAGGTGTTGGACTTTTGTGTTTTCTTTTTAACTTTAGAGGTTGCAGTTGAAGATAAAATACATATAGTTTAAAACTTGAACTTACAAAAAGAGCGACAATCATTTTTATATCTTTTCCACCACATGCCATTAGACTTTCTTTTATGACTTTTGGCTCTCCAGGTCAAACTTTATATCTTCCAATGGGAAAATAATTTCAACCATTTCTAAAAAGATGATCTGTCCCATGGAGCAAAACCCACTTTCCATGAGGGCAGGCATTTATTTCACATACATATATATATAAGGCAATTTTAACATTATATAAATACTCATTTATCTATCTATACAGCTACCTAATTTTGTTACAAGCAGGTTTATGAGTTTTGGAAGGAACCACCACATAGGAAAGGAGATCTGTATGAAAGCATTGTGGTCATGAAAGTATGCTCCACAAATATGGCATTTCTGAAACATCTGACAAACCTCCACCACATCACAGCGCTGAAACTTCTCCTACCCTCAAGCCCTTCATGTTACAAAATGAATAAGCTTTTCTAGGCAAGCCTTGTGAAGTTCTCAGGAGGTTGTGCTCCTACTTGTGGACTCTCAGAAAACAAAAACAATGTCTGTTAAAAGCAGTCTTAGGATATATTTCTAACTACCATATTTAAAGTTCAGGCCAACTGAAATATTTCTATGGATGATAAATACATTAAAAAAAAAAAACATTACCATGGCTTTTGTCACACTATGAAACAGAGATTTTTTTGAAGTATCACTTACTAAAATATAAAAAGTGCATTGATTTTTGTTTTATGCTCAGAGATAGAGCACAAAGCAACAAGACAATTAGACAAAATGATGGATTTGAACACATGCTGCATTTTACTGTTAACATGTATGCATAACTTCCATTAATGTCAGTATGAGTTATGTGTGCACTGCTAAAATAATATGACCATAACAAAAATATTTCCTCCAGAACTAATATAGTAATATTTTTAATAGACATTTCGAAAAAAAATCAGAAATTAACATGTAAATGCAACTCCTTCTTCAAACTTACACTTTCAAATTCTTCAAAATAAACCTTATTTTTTCACAAATTGGCATCAAGTTAAGAAAGAAGTGATTTTATCATGCTACCTTTCATTTAATGGGTACTTATCTTGTTTCCAGTTCAAAAAGACCAATCAGATATGAACAAGACTAGGCTGCTATCCATTTTTGTTCTAAACTTCCATAAATAACCGAATTTATATGGGAACAAAAATGACAATTGAAGAAGTTATCTAAAACTGACAACTGATTGTGGCCAGTAAATTAAGATGGATCTTGACAATGACAGCCAGATGGGCCTAGAATGCAGAGTTATGATTGGAACTTGAACATAATATAAGCAAAGGAAATCATCATGAATGTTCTTAAACACGCACTTCATGCCTATCTAACTGGAAACTCGTAGCCAAAAACTGTAATCACTTAATATTGAATTTTATAAATGATATATAGAAATTATGGTCAATGCTTCCAAATAATAAGTTACCTCAAAAAAAACTAGGCTCTTTGCTACTGAGTCTTTCATACCACTCATCTAATACCACTCATCCAGCCCTTCATTCATAAAATAGAACAGCTTTTGTCAAAATGAGTTCTACCTCACTGGTTTTTGCCAACCTCATTTTCCAGATTGTTCTGTGAGGTTTTGTGTACCAAATTTAAAAAGTCACATTGACAGAATTAGAGATTTTTCCCCTATTTTGCTCAGCAATTTTTAATTTTTTTTTTTTAAACGATCTTATGATTAGGACAAGAAAAAGGCACTTGGGGAAACAGACCAAAGCACTATACAGAAAATAGATGACTGGCACTGAGCATCTGATGATGGGACAATTAATAGGTACATATAATGGAAAATTTTTAAAAAAACTTTAAAAATGTATCTATTATAGAATATAAGGTCACATAGTATTCTAATTCATATGTGATTCCATTTTTCTGTATGGATATAGACCTCATTAAAGTCAAAACCAGAAACTCTTTAGATATCCCTGGAAACGTCTGTGCTTCCACTACAGTATTTCTGCACCTGCATTACCTGGCAGACATTCTTAAAATCCACTTTTTTAAAACCCTGCTAAGTATGTGACTCCATTTCCACTTTGTCTTATATACAATAACATTACAAAAACCATTTTTTTCTGATTATTTCTCTTCCTTTAAAATGCAAGGATAACTGTAACAATTGACCTGAAGTTATATATGGCTTCCTCCCTCAAAAAAACTGTTTCAGAATTATAACTGTGATTTTTTTTTGTTGAATGTTAACTCTACAGTTATCAGCCTAGCCAAGTCATAGCAGATTCACCCTTTCTGCCAATTTTAAAGATCAAATCAGAGCTTTAATGCCTCATAATTATAGATACTTACTTTCCTTTCATGGAGGAGGTTAGATATAAATTATATGTCTCTCTTCCTTTTTCATTCTGAACACATAAACACAGTGATAAAGTGTATGCAAAACCTTCTTTGTTATTTTGGGGTGTTTTTAACCAATTCAAAGCAATAAGCTTTGCACCATCAATAGAAAGTTAATAACTCTCTTTCCTTGAATGTGACACGGGCAGAGATTCCAGCATTACATTCCCACTGAGAGATGGGGCTTTAGATATTCAGTTTCTTGTACAAGTTATATAGTGTTGATATTTTTATCTGCATGTAACAAAGGACAACTTACAGAAAATGTTGAGTACTTCTAAAATGAAGACTTTTGCACTTCTGTGCTTTTAAAGGAATTTAAGTGTTTTAAAACTATTAGAAGTCCCTGGACCAGACTAAAATATATGCAGAGAAAAATACAAAAATAACACCAAAAGAAACCCATCAAAACTTTCTCCTATGGCAAAAGTAGTAATTTTCTTTTTTTTTTTTTTCCCTAGAAATTAGAGAAATCAAGATACTTACTTCATTTCTAGAATTTCTTCAAGCTGTTTCCTTCGCTCTATTCTCAGGTTAGCCAGATGTGCTTCTTTCTCAGCCAAAGACTGCTGTGTTGAGGCAAGACGGGCTTTGGTAGAATCTAATTCTTGTCTAGTCTTTTCCAGTGCATTCATCAGCTCTTCTACCTAAGAGAGAGGACATTTTCAACTCTATATTCTTTACAACAAGAAAATATTAAATCCGTATCAATATGGGGGGGAAAAAACACACTAAAGGAATTATTTCTCGTAAATGGCTGTTCAAATCTCTTCCTATCATAGCTGTTTTAAAAACTAACAGTGGTATCTCAAAATCAAAAATCCTTTCCAGGAACCCATTAGTAATAAACAATATTTATACAAAATAGAACTAACACAGATCACCAGAAACCTATTTAACCTGGACCACTGCCACATGCAGATACAATTTATAAATATGTCCTGCACCATTTCTATTATTTAAATTCAGGGTGGTGGTAACTCATCATAGAAGTAATTTCAGAAATTTTAAATGCATCTATAGATGCATGTTTTAATATAAAACTGTTAATGAAAACCCAACGTTTTTCATTAAAAATGCACACCTTTGCAAAACAGGTTGCCCAGGGGGACTGCAAACTCTCTAGTCCTGGAGTATTTTAAGATTTTGATTGAATGAAGCCTGGAGAATCTGATCCAACTTTGAAGTTATTCGTGCTTTGAGTAGGGGTTTATAGTGCATTGCCTCTAGTGGTCCCTTCTAACCAAATTATTCTATCATCCTGAACTTTAAAGGTCTGTAACTGCTCTAATAACAATCAGTTATTTTCCTCCTGATAACTGTGAGAAGCTCTGAAGCACGAAGTGTAGGAAAGTTGTGGTGATCCCATTCTTTCCTTAGCATGGAGAAATGTCATGGAGAAATTTAAAAACACACTAAAGAATGGAGACCATACAATGACACCTGTCTGGCAGCAGAAGCTTTACTTGTGGGGTGAATCATTTTACATGAATGGCCTCCAGTAACCAGCATGCCAGTGGGATTTCCCCCTCTTCAAATGATCCTGTATCAAATGATACAGGTTACATAAATTGAAATAGATTTTTTAGTGAGACATAAGGATTTGAATAATGAATGTCCTATTTCTTGTATGTTCTTTCTCACCTCCTTTGTCCAAATATTATTATTTTATAAACTAGAAAACACTTCAGGAAGAACTTCTAAATGAAATAAAATAGGAAAGAGGATATATTCCATTCATCCATGTTATGCAAAGCATTGAAAGGAGTTCAATTTTGCTGTGAATTGAAAAGTCTGACCGAATTCCACAGCGCTCATATCATCAGTGTGGCTACTTCTCCCAAGCTCATGCTTAGTTGTTGCTCTCTAAAGCCTTCTAGCAGGCAATCAGTGCTTATAAGCTACATTTTTGTTTCAATTCCAACATACATGGGCTTCTATATAAAAAGTTCAATGAATAATACAAATAAACAATAGAGTTGTCATGAATTATGATGAGGACTCACAGAGCCTTTGCCAATGATACACTGATTACTTATTCCTTCCACACCATCTATACAAACACTCTCATAAGAGCGATGAAATACTAGAACGTGTCTGATACCCTGCAGCGCATAAGAAGCTGTATTTTGTTAATCCAGATCAGAATTACCAACAGGATTGAAACTACTGATGTTCAACCTTCCACTCAGAAAGTAAAAGCAGTGTAATGGTGGTATCAACGAAACAGCAAGGAGTGCAACTCATGAGTCTCTGCAGATGCAAGACTCCACTGAAGAAACCATGAAGGAAGATAATGACTTGAGATACCTTTGTAAAATGACTGTCTGGTGAACCTTCTTCGCAGAAGCGGCAAAGAGAACATAAACTTGAGGGAAATAAAGAAATAAAAATGCTGGATTTGCACTTAAATCCCATGAAAAAAGAATTAACAGGCCAGAAGGAAAGATTCAGATCATATTTCTTTAAAAACAGATTCAGTTTCTGATATAACACCAGGTACTTCATCTTCTGCTTTAGTGCAAGAACATAAACCCATGCTATCTCCAACAGCAACAAGACTCAACTACTAAAACATACAATATTTTTACCTGTTTTCTGGGTTATTTCTTAGGCTTTTCCTTGTACCTTTTAAAAACTGCATGTAGTTTCTGGAGAGCATCTACTCTACCACTTAATTCCAGACAACATATCTTAATGGAAACTGCAGTAAGGATCAGAACTGAAAAGTCATTAATTCATACAGACTCCAGCTTTGAGACAGTATCTTTAAACACCAGAGACTCCCCACTTGCAGGTTAGCTGGGCAAATGAGAATGTAAAAAAGTAGAATTCTTGCACTTTTGTATTTTTAGTATCACTGTGCTCCCTTTCCACCTTTCCATGTTCTCAGCTTGGTACCCAGCCTGATGATTGACTGAATCCTCAACCAAGTTCACATCACATAATTTACATTTCAAAACATTTAAGACTAAAGACTTGGGGAAAACAAAGCTGTAGATTTGCTAATGTCTATTAATAGCATACTCTTACATTACCAGACAAAAGAGATCAAATTTTAAAAGAGAAGGTAAAAAAACTTTCAAAACTTAAATATGAAAACTTTTTCAAACCACAAATCGTTAACACTTGTCGACTTGAAAGTTTTATTTTCGTTTACACTTTCAACACAGTATTTGCCAGCTAGTTCTTCCTACATTTTTCAAATGTGACCCAAGTTCATGGTTGCACATTTTCCTAGTTAACTGTCCTACCAACACCTACAGCTGAATTCAACTGGCAGGCATGTGCACAAGAAACTGATTTTTTTTAATCACCTCCTATCAAATATAAACGTGTGAATGTTGAAGTTGCACAAACGATCCTCTCACCACGTTAATTATGTAGCTGTAACAGATGCGTTATGGAATTCACATTGACATGGAACATCAATGGAAAATTAACCACTGAAGGCAGTATTATAGATGAAAATTCTGGTTTTGGGCAATCCCTGCCCCAGCCCAGCAGCACCACCTGGCAGGGGCAGAGGCGCTGGGGGCAGTTCCCACCTAGAAGCTGCTCCCTTTTCCCAGCCCCATCTCTCAGTGTAAATGCTTCTAATCACAAACTCTGCATGTTTTGAATTCCCAGGAATACAAGTTTTGAAAGAGTTTACAGCAAGAACCTCAGTGAATGCACTTAGCTCAGGAGTATTCTATGCCCTGAATATGCTACTAGCTGGGTTTGCTTCCATTTTACAAGACAATGGCCTCATTTTATCCTTTGCATTTTGTAAAAAAAGCCTTTTTTTCATACTTTCAGAAAGAGCTTAACTCACCTCGGCACTTTGAGGATTTTATTAAAATTTCCACTAGAATTAAGTTTATGTTTCAGAGTGGCAGAAACCCAGCGAACTGAACTACAGTAATTGTTTCTTAGTTTTAAGTCTATTTTCAATGAACACTTTCTACTTCACATTTTTAAGTGCTATCAGCAGTGCTTCGCACCAAGATAAGAAAAGAAAAAAAAGAATGTGGCTGAAGAATACATCTGTGCTACCAGATTCTGCAAATTAAAGGAGGTTAGAGTTCAAATGAATGACAGTTTATTAAAAATGCCCTGGAGCATTCTTAATTCCAGATTGGATTCGGCTCAGTACAGCTCAGGCTAACATAACACTGTTCCAGTTTGTGGGAATGTAGAGGGGGAGGGACAATTGCATGTTTCCTCAGTCCAAGTATAATATATTTCTGCAGGATGACGAAGAGCTGGCAACATTCCAGCAGTCAAGGTTAGTATGGTTAGTACTACTACCTTTAAAGGGTTGGCACTTCATTTTGGCAACAATATTGGTGATAAATACAAGAGTTTTGGATTTCCCTGACTTTTTCAAGTATCAGCAGCTATACAAAAATTTCATACCTATTTTACTTTAAAACCTAATCTTGTGTTAGCAAACAGATCATTTATGAATTTTACATAATAAAAGGAAATGAAGAAATCCATCTATTCAGAGATTCTTTTACTTTAATATTAAAATATTAACCATCACATTTTTTAAAAAGTTCAACAAACAATTACATTCATTCAATAAAGCTGGATGCATTTTGATAATAAGTCATTCAGTGTAAGAATCCATGCAGTTGTTTTGAAAGGGTTGGTTTTTTTCCATTTCCTAAGGAAATGCCTTTGTTTCTCTGCACCAAGTTACACACTACATAAATTTCAGTTATCTCCAGCTCTGTGAAGATTAATTTAATAAAAATAATATTTGAGGGTTTTTCCCTTAGATTAAGCATGAGACTGCAAAAAAAGGAAAGACTATAATCCTCGAACTTTCTCTTTGTGGCTTTCCTACAAATTCATTCTGTCGCTGGACTATGAGGGCATGGAAAACACATTCACAGAGACAAGGGGAAACAGAAAAAAGCTGGAATTTGTACACCCAAACATCCACCTACCAGCTCTTTTGCCCCTCAGGCTGGAGAGCTCAGCCTTTGCCATGAACCCATTGCCGGTGCCTCGCACAGCAAAGGTGAGTGCCAGGCATGCCAGGCTCCTGTGCCAGCAGCTGCCGGCCACGCAGGGAACCTATTTATCTCATGGCTAATACAATTATACACCCACAGGAGGGCCAGCACCAGCCATGTGGACCTACTGCTTTTAAAATTGCCCATGCTGTCCTGCAGTATGGTTTGTAAATACCTCGTTCCTTCCTGTTTCTAATGCAAATTTCTCCAGTGTGCAACTGCCTCAACAGTTTCATTACAAAGGTGTTTTTCACAAAAGCAAACAGACATAGCAAAGTGTCATCCTGAGCTTTGCAAGACATGGAAATAAACTCTTTGTCACCTTCCCCTCTACTCTCTTCCCATCCCATTTGTTATCCATAGACAAATTCCTCACCTCTGACTTCCATCACAGTTCTTAAACCCAGGAAACAGGTCTAACAAAACCAGTACAGTTATGGAGGCTGATGCTCCTGAACCTTTCCAAACAAAGAAATTAGACACACGTGTCTCATAACTTTGGAAATTGTCAGAGAAAAGTAACCATACTCTAGAATGCATAAAAGCTTTAAAATAAACATCATAAGTGAAGGATTTGACAGAATATCAAGCAGTATTTATAAATTCCAGGTTGGTTTTTCAACTCGTAAAAGCCTAGACACATTGGGCCCAGTGACATCAGCCAGCAATGCAGGGGCAGTCCAACACAAAGCACCAGGAGCACTGAGCAGCAGTCCCCAGGGCAGGGCCATGCCCTCAGGAACACAGCAGCACAATTGTTAAATGGGATGCCATGTTGCAGAATTGGACATCAAAAACCTCACTGAGATTACTTCATTAGCAAAAGGAGGATTTAAAGTATTTTAATCCTATGTTAGGAACACACAAGGTTTTGTTTCATTCAGATAAAGAAGAGACATAGCATAGACAGGGCACATATTTCCCTTCCAGACCTGCAGGGACCACAGTCAGGGAGAGAAGGTTCTTTAGTTTCCTTAGTATTACCTTGCTGGCTCACATGGGGGTTACCAGTCATGTTAATTCATATAAGCACAGTGTTATACCAGAGACAAATGTCCATCTCTACATAGAATCATTCTGGAATGTAGTGGATTCCCATAGCTTAAAATAAATAGATATCCTAAGTGAAAGGGTTACTAATGGTGTGGTCTTTATTAACTTAAGATTTTGAAAGAAAGTTTTGGGAACTGTATTCAAGTAGTTCACTTTTTTAATACTGGCAGTTAGAACACTGATCATCATATTATAAGCCTCAGTAGTTCAATAAAACACAGGACCACAACAATATCATTCTTGGATTCATTATCTGTGATTTGGTTTTCCAATTAATATAGTGATTTCACCTGTAACTGGAAAACATAATTAAATAGTTTTGGAAAATACTGATTATAATCATGTAATAGAGTAACTATCAGTTTAAAAAGCCAAACCAAACCAACAATTAAAAGAAACACCAATTTTTTTTTTATTAAATAAAACAAAATTATGATCTAAATAATGGTAACCTCTGTGCTCTAGGGTCATGTTCCTAGACAGATGAAAACAAAAGCTATTCTCAAGTACAAACAAAAATCATGCTTCCCCTGCAGTCCCAGGAATACTGACATCTATTTAAACACTTCATCTTGTGAAACGCAACTGGCCCCCAGTTACAGTATTCTCACTCAGCTTCAGCTAAAATACACTGCATGACAACCCACTGACAAAATGTGAACGTGACCTTCAGGAAAACTGAAAAGGATGGGCAAGAGAACAGAGTACTCCTCTCAGATGCAGCTGGAATGTTTTGTCCCAAACAGAAACTCTTTCATCAATAACAAAACACTATTATATATATGATGAAGTAAATAACATCACATTCTGATATTTCAATGCTATATACTTTTAAAAATTAAAAATATAAACCAGCCCTCAGACCACATCAATAAAGATCCAGTATTTAAAGTGCAGCAAGAAACAGTCAAAAAATATTCTTTTTCAAAGGCAAATTTCATGCTGACAAGGCCTAATTCACACTTGGCCCCTTCAACTCAGTCACTCAGACATGCACTGTGATGGAAACAAGACCAAGCACCTGAGCAACTGTGCATGTCCATTTTTTAAGAGAAGAAGAAAAAAAAGAAAAAAAAAGGAGCATCCTTTTATTTTTTCTTCTATTTTGAAAATTAATTATTTCATTGACATGTCTTATTAATTTTCTCCCCTCTTTTGCTGAGCTTCATCTGAGCAAGTCGATGATCTTTTTAATCAGCTGGTAGCCTTAGCTCTGCTCTTACACTTGTTTGATACTGTCCAAACCTAATTACAAAGGTAGCATGAAAAGTGTTTTATAGCTGTGCAAGTGAAAGCAAATTTGATATAATATATTGATAAATCACGGAGCTCAATCTAGTGTTTTCAGAAGAATAAAAGTAAATTGAGTTGACTATTGAACATATGCTGATTTCAGTAGGACACTCAATTGTCCTACAGGATATTGTATCTGGAAGAGAACCCTTATGGGCTGAAAACAATTAGGCTGTGTGATTTTGGTGTTGAGTCCTTTCAGATAAACCATGCAAGCAGAGCAGAGCAACTCTTTGGCTGGTGTTAAAGCCCAGCGCTGTCAGAGCAGCCTCCCTGGTTAATGTCAATAGCACTGCGTATAAAAGTGACTAAAGTGTGTACAAATGTTGATCTTTGCAGAAGGCATGCCTAGAATCATGCACACATCTACTATTTCATCCACCAGGTCAACTTCTGGGAGAGAGGGCAAATTGGGAGTTTTCTTGCCAAAAAGTTGATTCTTAGCACGCTCGTTAGGTTACACTGCACAAAGCTGTTTCCCCACTGGTTTTAATCCATAATCCCAATATATTATTAAAGTTAGAAATGCTTCCTTAGAATGTATCCAAACACAGCGGAGATTCACATGGTGTGCTTAAAGTCTTACTGGAAGCAGGTAGTTCATGTAAGTAAGAGGCTTTCCACACCCTGAATTGTGCTTACATATTGTGAAACAGCAAATAAAACTTATTGAAGTGAAAATGTTATTAAATGGAATTACTTGGATAATTTTATGTGAGGAATCTCAGAAAAAAAAGCAATTTCCTAACAAGATTTGACACAATGAATATTAATAAATAATATTAATAGGCAGCAATATAAAGATTCATGTAACTGATTGGAAGATACAGCCTCTGCATCAATAAAAATTTCATGCCATTTTGAAAAGTTCTGTGACTTTAAAAGTTCATGTGAGTACTGAATGCCCAAGGAAGACACATCTGTGTTCTTCTCTTAATGCAGATAATATTGCCCTGTTTACTTAATCCTAGGGCATTTTTGCTATAGAATTATTTATGTAGCATTTTATTGGCTTGGCATACATAATGAAGTCAGTGGCACGGACATGCTATCTCCGTAAAAACTAAAATTATCTCCTATTGTATATAGTGCAATATTAACTGTATCAATAACTTTAAGAAAAGTCAAGTATGCCTGCCATGAAAAAGCCAAGTTTTAGTTCTGGCACACCCAGTTACAGATAACTCTTAATAAGAAAAATTTTAATATTTGGTATAGCAATTGATAGTTACAACCTGATGCAAATTTATTCAGAGCCATGGGGAAACTACTGGAGAACATTTGGAGCAGAACTACAAACAGTTGAGTAATTTAATTGTTTCACATACAGAAAGAACACAAGCAACACAAGTTTACTCATAGGGTAATATAATAATTAAAAATAAAGCAATTAAAAACAGCTTTGGAGAGTCACTTCAGGAAGAGACCAGTCAATAGGAACAGAACTGAAGTGCTTATGAGGCTGTCCAGGGTAGGGCAGCCCATGGGACAGTCAGGGAGGCCTGAGGGGGACAACAAAATGTCTGACAACTGGACTCCATTATTAACACATGATAAGCCAGGAATGATCACATGATGGAGCAAAAATATCAACCCAGAATTTGTCAACAGGAATTCCTCCATGAAGGCAGTTCACAATCAGCATGTCAGTTTTTCAGAGCACTAAAGAGAAATCTTGCTCAAACTGTCCATGAAACGATCTCCACAGCTGCTGCACAGGAATAATGTCACTGGGTACATCAGTCCCAGATCAGCGCCCCTCTCAGCCCACAGGGGAGAGAGAAATTCCCTGGGGGTGCAATAAGCAGGGCTCGAGCAGCAGGAAATTAAAGTAATCACATTTATATTTCACTTGTGCAAGCAGAACTTCAAATACAAACCCAAAAGATTCTTAGATTTATCATGTATTAATGAGTAGCTATGCAGTATGAACTAAGATGTCCATTTTTTGAGGCAGAGGAGCTTTTCTATCCATTTCAAGATGCCTGATAATGCCTATATTCCATTTCAGATGGGCTGTTCAATCCCTCAAATTAGCTCCAGTACCCGCTACAGTAAATGAAATTTACATTGTATTGATGTGTTTTAAGAAATATTGTCTCCAAAATGTTCAGCAAAGAAAAGGTTATTCTTTCATCTACAGCCCAACAAAAGTAGTAACCCCAGCAGTATAACTGTGTGCTCACAACATACAGTTTCAGTTAGAAAACTGCCTACAATGGCGGAAATTAAGCACACAGGACTGTTAGAAACAGTTAATATAGTTATTTTTTTATACTTTGTATTTCCAATCAGATACAAATATTTTTTAAATGTTTGGGAATGAGGATAGTCTAAATATAATATATTTCTAGTGGAAATAACATTTGTTCCATTTAGGCCTCAGATACTGCTGATGGCAAAACAAGATTGGAATGTACAGATAATTATCTTTGAGGCTAGTCAACAGCTAGAAGGCCTTCATAATATCACCTTTAAGATCAAGCCAAGACATTCCAGTCTGAATCAAGGTTTATTTATTAAAGGATTTAGCACTTTCAGATCCAATATTGCCTGGAAGACCACCAATTTCCATTTCCAAATATCTAATTTCTCCAGTTTCTTGGTGCATACATAAGAGCTTCAAAATCACTTCAGTGAGCACACACATATGCACATAAATGACATCTAAATTCCTTCCCCTAAGATGAATTCCACAGAAAACACCTACAAAGCAAAATCTCCACAGAGGGAGAGCTATAGGAACTTTCAGTAATTCTCACTCATGCCGGCAACACAGTTTAGACAACTGCAGGGGTTTTTGAGTGAAAGATTTTGGATTTTTCTTTATCTTGATTAGTATAAGGGATACTGAGAAAAATAATGTTGCATACATATAATGTGCTTTGAATATTTTCTTATCTAGGAAGAGAGCTTCGAACTTAAGTGTTACCTTCTTTTTCCTTTTAAAAAACACTGTTTACAATGAGTAAATAAAATTATTTTTTCAAAAGTAAAGATCAGCAATTCTCTTGCTCTAAGTTGGCTTTTTCAGTCTGGGGTCTTTTTTTGTGCTGGTGCCACTTATCTAAAATCTACTGCTCATGACAAGATCAAAAGTAACAGTTTATAATACAACATCTGTTCTGTAAATTCATAGCATAATCTTACAGAGGGTCTCTATAAATGAACAAAAAAGATATATAGCTTTTCTACATATAATGGATATGGTCAACAAAAAGCCTAAATAATCACAGTATGATCCTGGTTATCCAAACTTCCCTGCTGTACATGTCTTCCTGTCCAACAGTGACTCCTCACAACACAAACCCGTGAGTCCCCTGGATAAATGGGGTGTGATACAAGTTGTTTGAATAAGTGCTATCCTACTGTATTGCATTATGAATATAGTTTAATCTGTCCTGGTACTTGATGTAATGTTATACAACTTTCCAACTCAAGAGCAGGGAAAATTAGCCATCACAAAAGAGTAACCCTCACTCCTACAAATGCACACTATATAAATAATAACTGCTATTGACTTACTATGTTATTCTAATACTACAAATCACTATTTCATAGTCAAAAAGACACAATACTGGCAAAGAATGCTTAAAGAAGTTTGCTTTGGTTTGTTTTTTGAAGCAAGAAAAAAGAAGAGCATCTACTTTTCAAAGACAGTATTTTTTGTATGTCTCTCCTTCACTTTAATTAAGCAGAGTTAGTAATTAAGCTGCCAAAGGGAGGCCCAGAAGATAAAAGGCTTCCCAAACCAAACAACCTAAGTTTCCTTAACATAGGAAAGAAGATTCAAGTTCGTTATCTAGAAGGACAGCAACCTTCCTCCCTGCCCTCTGCCTTCTCCAAATACCATTTCAGTTTTTCAAAAAGAAATAAAGGCCAATTATATGCTCTGCCAGGAGGATATATTCTTCTCCCATGTACTGCCCGTTGCTTCAGCAGGACAGAAGTAGTAAAGTTAGTAAGGACAGCAATCCACTATTATTTTTACTCAGCATTGTAATTATAAACTAGAACCATTTTCCTATTCCCAGCACAGGCTTATGGTTAAAAGCCCACATGGTCCCATATACACTGTAATATCTAAAATGAAAGTCTTGAAAAAACAAAGAACTGAACCAAAGCTAAGCGAATTGCTGTCTTTACCAGAGAAGTCAACTCAGAAATAAACACAACTGTTCATGAGAAAGATATTAGAAGCAATAAATTTTCTAGTGATGAGTGTTTTTAGGTGTATAATTTATGTGTGCACTCACTGGTGGCATGACCAGAAACACAGATACCACAGAATGAAAAGGAGAAAAAAATAGGGGAAAGTAGAAGATACGGATATATGCTCTACTAGGCTGCAAAAAAAAATAGTCAACTTATATGAAAGACTAGATTGTGACATATTTTCACAAAAGCAAAAACAAAAACGAGCGTTGTTGACTCAAGAATGAACGTTGGCAGGAAGCTGCCATTAGGTCTTCTATAGTTTACACTATATTTTTCCCTTCCAGACGCTGCCAGTGGGAGGTTTTAAAGCATAATGATATACTGAGAAACTTATGACAAGCATGTCCAAACAAAGTAAAAGATATTTTTCACAAAACAGTAAACTCTGATAGCATTAAATCCATGGAGCCAGAGGTAGCCTGAAGACTAATTACAGCAGAATTGTTAACTTGTAAAACCTGTTTAAGGTATTTAGGTATCCTTGACCTTTTTCCAGAAAATATCATTGTAGCAGGAAGTTACTTATGAAAAAACAAAGTTGAAAAAGGAAAGACATTTTTCATGCCCAAAAAAAGCTGAATAGTAATACATTTAACAGCTTGATAACAGCAAAGTAGACAAATATGTTAATTAGCATCAATTAGAAAATGTATCAGACATATACAGTAAAAAGAATTTTAAAGGATGAAGTAGGTGTAAAACTTGAATAGTTTTTTTATTCCTGGAAGTTGTGTTTTCTAAGTCATACTTAGAGATTGTTAATAAATTGGTACATGAGGGTGTACCTAAGTCTGAGTATATTTAATTGCATTGTGAAAATGGAGATCACTACAGTCACACACGCAGTCACTGCTGTAATTTTCATTGTACAACCACATGACTAAGCACCATAAACCTCTAAGAACAGAAAAAACCCTTTACACATATTAGAACGAAGTTATCTGAGCCTGTATAGAATAAAAAGATTTCTGAAGAAGAACCAAAAGTACGTTAAAATAATATGGGTGGGAAAGACAAAATTTTTCTTTCTTTTATTCCCATTAAAACACAAGCTTGACCCAAGGAAAAAAAGGTCAAAACAGTATCTTAGAAGTCTCCTGACACTTTCAGACAGAGAAGATGAAGTGTGAAGCATTTCTCTGGATATACAATCCAGTCCCAAATCTATGGCATAGACTCTTAAGCCACAACCTGACCATTGGTGTGTGAGGAGTGCTGACTATGTGCATTATGATGATTTTCCCCTTTATTTCCTAATATAAGGAATTAATATTTATTTAATTCTAATAATCCTTAAGAGGTAATTAAAGAAGTCATCGGAATCATGATGTGGGTCTTTTTTTGTAGAGGTGTAATTCAATTCTCAGCAGTGTCTTGTGAGAACAAAGATAATCTCCTAGCACATTTACATGGCACTTGTGGTCACAAGCAGAAATTTAGTTGTTTGTTCATATTCTCCAATGATCCTAACTAAGGAAATAATGAACAGGTTCAGCAATACCCAGAAACAACACATCAACTCTGCCTAATACCTAGTGCATAACTTCTCTCAGAAATAAAGGGGCACACTAGAAGCCAGGGCCTTGAGATGGCTGGTTAAGGGATCAGGGGCAAAGGTGGCATTCCCCAGGGCTCCACATTAGTGCCAGTTCCATCAATGTCTTTATCAATGCTCTGGGTGAGGGGATCGAGGGCACCCTCAGTAAATTTGCAGATGACTCCAAGTTAGGTGGGAGTGTTGATCTGCTGGAGGGTAGGAGGGCTCTGCAGAGGGATCTGGGCAGGCTGGATCAATGGGCCAAGATCAGTGGTGTGAGGTTCAACAGGGTAAAGGTGGATCCTGCCTTTGGGTCACAACACCCCCCTGCATCTCCAGGCTGGGGGCAGAGTGGCTGGAAAGCTGCCTGGCAGGAAAAGATCTGGGGATGCTGGTTGACAGCAGCTGAACATGAGCCCAGGTGGCCAAGAAGGCCAATGGCATCCTGGCTATATCAGCAATAGTGTGGCCAGCAGGACCAGGGCAGTGATTGTCCCCTGTACTGAGCACTGTTGAGGCCACAGCTCAAATCCTGGGTTCAGTTTTGGGCCCCTCAAGACAAGATACACATTGAGGTGCTGCAGCTTATACAGAGAAGGGCAACAGGGCTGGGGAAGGGGCTGGAGCACAAGTAGCTGAGGAAGCCTGGAGAAAGGAAGGCTGAAGGGGACCTTTTCACACTACAACACCTGAAAGGAGATTGTAGTCAGGTGGGGGTTGGTCTCTCCTTCCAGTTATCAAGTGACAGGACAAGAGGAAACCAGGAGAAGTTTAGACTGGGTATTAGGAAAAAAAAAAATCACCAAAAGCACTGTCAAGCACCACAACGGGCGGCGCAGTGCAGTGGTGGAGTCACCCTCCCTGAAGGTGTTTAAAACCATGTAGCTGTGGCACTGAGGGACATGGGTCAGTGATGGCCTTGGCAGTGCTGGGTAAACAGTGACCTTAGAGGTCTTTTCCCAACCTGAATGATTCTCTGATATGGGATAGACAAATATTCTTGATATAACAGCTGTCAAAGAATACCAGGATCAGGTATTATTTTAGGTAATTAACTATATTTTTCAGCTACTCCTCTCACACATAGTCCTAAATGTACTGATGGCATAACACTTACATTCCACATGTATAATTCAGAGTTTAGTCCGTAAATTCTCTGAAGTCATTCTTCTGCTATTACTGAAGTACTTCTTTATATACATATTGACTAATCTATGGTTTCATACATCAAGTAGACTATTTTTCACATACAGACTTAAATCTGGCTTTAAAAACTGTACGATGAATTGTAAAAACAGTTTAAAGTTATGATTGGCTGATAAAGTGAAACTCTACTCCATTTCACTTGGATTAGTGTGCAGCTGCAAGATATAAATTCTGTGTGAGAAACAGTACATTTTTTAATGCTCTTTGAATTATCATGTTTTTGCAAAATGAAAGACAACTGGTTTCATATGCAGGTAAGAAATATTGGCATTAGGAATCTTATTTGATTTTAACTGAGTCACGTTGCCAGAATGCATGAAACAGCTGCATAAGCTGAGTATCTGCCTCAGGCTACAACTATATTTTCCCCATCTTTTACCACCTGTCTGTGCTAAAGTTACTGGATGCTGGTAGATATCAAACCCCACTGGGATCGTTAACTATCATAATTATGAAATGGATTCTCCACTATTCTATTGCCTTTTCATGTCCAAGTATTTTTTACTAGATGAGACAGGATTATCCCTTTTATTTGAAAACTTTTAAAAGAATGTTGTGAATAAACTCACAAACAAAATGACTAAAGCTATACTGAAAGAGTGAGGCTTGCCTCTATTAAGCTTACTCTCTGTGGCACATCTGTAAATTTATTAAATCGTTATGCCAAGACCACCAAAGGCTCTTTTACATCATTCTTCAGCCAAGGGCAGCACTGATCCAATAGTACAATTAACACTGGGATGTTTTCATACTAGCTAGATATAGGCAATTTTGCCCTAGGAGTAGAAATGACTGATAAAATCTCAGAGCTCTTGAAAACAAAAGTGCTTTTGAGAATTCTTGGAGAAAAATTGTGATACCAAAACACCAGGGAATGAGAAACATAATTTTGATCTTAAAAAAAAAAAAAGTAAGACTGGACAATTCTGGATAAGTCAGTTTTGATTCTGAGACTTACTGGAACAAGTCATCTGCTTCAGACTGTTTTCAGACACCTAGAAGAATGACTATGGAGTTCCCAGGGAGCCGTATAAAATTAATTTTTTCATATGACAGAGAAACTGCCTTTATTGAAGAACAGGAGTAGCAGTTACATCTGGTAACAAATTTCAAGAAATTCACATAACCAAACTAAAGAAAAATATAAGCCAAATGAAAGCCACCTAACATGGATGCCAAACTTGTTTGGAAGCTGTGGTGGGTCACCAACAGTTCACTGTTAAAAGAGAAAGAAGTTAAAAAGAAATGGAATTTTGCAGGACCATAGGTTATTCAGTTCCTGAATAACCCCAAATACAACTGCAACTACAAAGGTGCAGTAAGAAAAAAACAAAGGGATCTTAAAGATAGAACTAAACAGAGAAAAAAATTATGCTATTTAATAGGGAGAAAAGCAAGGTCCTTCACTTCAGCAGAACTGATCAACTCCACAAATTCAGGAAGAGGAATAACTGATTAAGAAGTTGTCTTTTTCTACTCAAGAAAAGGATCAAGAGACACTAAGGTGACAAGTCAACAGTGTCATGTTGTTGCAAAAAAACCACTATGGAGAGATGTATATTTAGTAGTAATCTTTCTGTTTTCTTTGGCACTGACAAGATCTCAGAAGGAGAACTGGATCCAATTTTACCCACTCAAAGATGTGAACAAACTGGAAGGTCTACAAAAAAAAGCAACAAGGATAATAAGAAAACTAGAAAACAAAACCTCTGTGGTAAGACTGAAAGAATTAGGGTCTAACAACTTCAAGAAGAGAAAACTAAGGAACACGACATGCATTTGCACTTACAGGCCATCACAAAGGATGAGGGAAGTCAATTGATTATGTCCAGTGTGGATAAGACAAGAAAAAAACTGCCTGAAATTACAGAAAAAGAGACTAAGGTGAGATAATAGAGAATTTTTTTTCACAACTGTGGACTATGAATAATAAACAGAGTGACATATATATGTCACTAAAACCAAGTGACATATATATGATGTAGTGACATATATACATCACTAAAACCAATACAAATACCTCAGAAACAACAGTGTTATAGCTGATACTCATTTAGTACTATGGATGCACTAAAGGACACTGTTTCATCCCTTCTGGGCTTGTTTTCTATGAAATTTCAATTTAAAATGTATTTAAAGCCTGTTTATCTTATTTCCTAGTATGAAATGCACAAAAGAATCACTAGACAAAACACTCCAGATCTGCCAAAAATAATTTTAGAAGAATCTATTCTGCCAGTTAAGAAAGGCAAACAAATCCATCCCCAATAAGGAAAGGCAGACTTTCAAGCAGGATTTTCACCTTGGAAAATGCACTACTGAAAAAGAAGCAAGAGACTATAAATGCTATGGAAAAGGTGAACTGGGAACTATTGTTCACTGTTCCTCACAACTGAAGAATTATGGGCACCTAAGGACATGACTAGGCAGCAGGCTTAAAAACCACATAAAAGGCAAAACTCTTACTGTGACATTTTACATTGTTACAACTCAAGGATCTGGGGTGGTTCTCAGCCCCAAAATGAGTGCTCAAAATTTAAAATGCTTTATTGTTTGTAAGACCTTTGGCTTCTAAACATGACAATATATGTGCTATTTCCAGCTCAAAAGGTCCCTAAAGCTACCCACTGGTAAATCTGAGACAGGATACCGAGGAAAAAACACTCTCCCTAATCTTATTTTTTAATGCACCAATTAATGGTTGTTTTACTTAATTTTTACTTAATCATTTTACTTAATTTCTTTTCTGCTGACCAGGGCAAAAAGAAATTAAGTAGATGTATCTCTTATCTGATCCAGTTCTTATGTTGATGATTCCTTCTTTGGAAACACTGCTGCAACCAACACATTCTCAATTCATCAGGAAGGCATAGTTATCATACTAATAACCAAAGGGGGTAGCTGTTATGCAAAATTACAGAACGAGTTTCCAAGCTGTGGGGACTGATCACAAACACTGCAGATGTTAATTAGAATTACTGCCGTGCATGGCTTGGAGTCTAAGAGTCATTCTGGGGAAATACCTGAAAACCACTCAGGTTTGTGACACAGGTTACACTAATTCAGCCTCAGCGCCTTAGTAATGTAATGTATGACCTTACACGGAATCAAGTTTTAAAAATATATAATATAAAAAACCACAAACAAACCCATAACCACCCTGGGTAAAAAGTGCTTAGAGAAATGAAAAGACATTAATATCTTGAAGAAAATTTTCAGTCAATTTTTGCGTGGAGTAAAGAAAACACTTTCGGCGAGACCGCTACAGATATTATTCAACTAAGTTTCCAAAACAGAAAAATAAAAGTCAAATCCCATTATGTTTCTATCTAAAATCAAGAAAGTCTGTCAAAGAGTTAAGGATAGTAACTAGAATAAAAGTACAAAAAGCACTTTAGTTTCATGAAAAAAAAAACTAGGAAAGGACAGAATATATCATACATTTAAAAGGGCTCAAGTATGGAGAGTAAAGTGGTTAGTACTGAACACCAAAAGGCACAACAGGAGCTGGACGTTCATGATCTCCCCACTAACCTGAAGAATGACATATCTCCTACCCTTCAGGAAAACTTGACTTCTCAGTGGCCAACTTTGTCTATAAATCAAGCTGTTTATAGAAACGTGTATTAGTTGCTTAAATACAGCTGTGAGTAGGCAGATAAGACCCGACAGATACTCTTGGTCCTCTGGTATCCAGTAATGCAGATAGAGGTGCCCTACTGTAAATCACAATATGTTACACTAATGCAATGCACATTTTTCCTTGACAACACTGGAATTTAAAATGTATATATACCATATCATTACATACATTATTACCTACTGAAGTGTAATGATCGCATGAAAATCTCAGGAAACCATTTTTTCTCCAAAAGACTCTGTACCACAGTTCAGATGACTCACAAAACAGAGTCATTTGAGCTGGCATTTTGGATTCTTTCCTTGGAAAGTAAGACACCAGCTGGATTGATTATTGGCCTTGATGTCTAGAGTTTATTCCGGGATTTTACAAGCAACTGGTGATTTACATAATGAAGTTTTTTTCATGTTCAGGATATGGTTGGGGAAGAAGAACAGAGCAAATTACATCAATTCTTTTCCAGGTACAAAAGTTTAAGGCTTTTGTTCAGATTTAAAAGTTTAAAGAAAAAAAAAAACTTAAAAGCTCTATGAAAACTAAATTTATTTCACAGACTCCTAAAAAGATTCAAGCATAATATTTTTAGCTTTTTCCTGTAGTCACAGATTTTCTAAAACATTTTCCTCCATATTTCCATAGTGCTTCAGAAAGTATAGTGCTAACTGGTAGTATGCTCAAGGTTATAAAACAGGGGTTTTAAATTTATTACATTATTCTTCTACTACCTAAGTCTGAAGTAACTGAGCAACAGACTCCATGTACCCACAGAGCAGTTAAAGCACATCCTCTTAGGCATTACCTGGGCATTGAACAACTCTACAAGTTCTGAGACAGGGCAGTACCACGTGCCTCCACTTCCCTTCTGCAGCCTAAGAACACCCTCCCTACACATTCCAGTTCCTTTCCACATTTACAGCTTTTGCCTAATTTCCCTGCCTTCGACCACTATCAGTTTTAGGGTCCTGCAGAATGAAATGGATCATCTTTTCAGTCTTGGGGTCATTCTACAAACTATAGTTATCCTGAATTTCATTGCAGAATTAATTTTACCTTTCTTACAGGCTATGAAAAAATTCTCAATTATCTTGGTGCAGATTTCCCCAAAATGCTGTATAAGAGTACCACTCCTTCTAGATTAGTTTTACTGCTGCTTCTGTTGTCACCAGATAATTTTTCATGCTAACATATTTCCCAGATGTTTCTGTTTTGCATAATTAAAGGACCAATGAAATCAGTGCGCTGTTCTTTCATTTTAAAGGGAAAATTGCAATGGATTCAAACATAGCTTAGTTAAGGTTCAGGTCCAAATGTATGCTCACTGAGAGCAGGAGATGCTTAATTCTTTAGTTATAAAGAATTTTGTTTGAGTTGACTGTCTTTAAAAGACTTATACATGCTTATTTTTTTTTTTAACCTAAGGCACACTTTGGCTGTAAGGGAAATGGGTCTCCTGACTGTGACTCTTGAGCAACATATACAGTGCATAGGTCAAATAAAGTTCTCATGACCAGGTTTCATTACACAAGTGATAACAGTGCTTTGCAGTAGGAATACACCTGGATAATCTGAATCCCCAGCTGGCAAGGAAAAGAACCAGTAAAAATGATGAGGTTGATTTATATGCCAGTTCCACAGATAAAGCAGATTCATTCAGAGAACCCCTGAACTCCATTCAGAGATGGAGTCATTTCCTATTTGGTAACCACAATCAAGAGCCCATCTTTTACCTCCCCACTTTTGATATTCCAAGGTATTAAGTCTTGTGGCTCTCATCCATGTAATTTTTTGGTCCAAAGGTTTTCAGATTAAGGAATCTAGTCAGGTCTGATACACAGTCTCACCCACCCACCTCTATCTCCTTTCTAACATACTATTGTAGCTTTCACTAATAAGTACAATGAGAAAAAGTATAGCTTATACACAATGTTCTCCAATCCCAGCTCAACTGATGAGATCAGGTCATGATATATGAAGTGGGAATTCATAATGTCATTTCTGTTCCTTCTGTTCAGCTGCTGACTTTCTTAGCTAAGTACACTGCACAGAATTCAGCCCACCATCAAAAGCTGCAGGTTTGTATTGGTGCCCTAACTATTGCTTCCCAAAGAAACAGACATTTCCATTGTTTACAGTAAGTTAAAAAATAAATAATTTTAGAATTTCTGTGTTGGTAGCCTGATATTTCATATAACTCCTGTGTATTTCTAGTATTCCATCTCTCCAGAAACTTTTACGCCACTTCCTCCAAGGCTGCAGTATGACACATCTGACTCTTTTTTCCTGGGCAGTTTTCAGGGAGTGCCCTCACTGATGAAATTCTATTAACAAATTATCCAAACGCCCGAAGTGTCAGTACAAGAGTGCAGAAGTTTTTCACATGTTTATGAATCTACATAAAAAGGCAACAAGCAGACAGAACCTTCTCTCTGCTGCCTGTCCCTGGAGAAAAGGATGCTGTGGAGAACATAAAATAAGGGTGGAATACAAATTTTTTACACACATTCCTCAGCATCAACATGACATCTTCTAGAAGAAAAACCTGTAAGATCTTCATGGAAAGAAATGACTACACATCCCACAAGTAACAAGCTTTACCCAGCCATATTCATGCTGCTTACAAATTGCACACATCTCACAATGAAAAATTAATGTAGAAAATAGAGAGAGAGACATCAAAGGGAACATAATTCCAGCTTTTTTATTCTTAGTTATAGCAGAAACCTACTGGGACATTCTGCACACAGCTCCAAAATAAAATAAAACAACAAAACAGGTGGGGGGAAGTCTACACTAAACTACAGAGTTTTCAACCACAGACATTCAGCATGAAAGAGTCTCTACCCTAGGAGTCTCTGTTTCAGTTATTGACTTACCACGGAAGAGAACACAAAAGTAGCTGCACTCTGATGCATTCAGGACACAGTCCTCGCTTGCCAAGTAGCACAAGGCTGGTTATGCAGCATTTAAAGGAACAAAATCTTTCTCCCTCTCCGCGATTCCTGACACATTTTTTCAAGCTTTGTTTTCTTCCTCCCCTATTACCCACAGGTTCCTATTGCCATATTTTACCGTGGTAAAGCTGCTTTTCCAATTTCTGTTAAATGACCTGAAGATAAACTGTTGCTTAAGAAATAGTAGAGTTCCAAGATGAATTACAAACCTAATGTAAATTCACATTTTTTCAACAAAGTACAGTTTTGGGAAACTCTTCAACAGAGTAACTAATTTCAATCTTCTTTGAAGATTAAAATAATTTTGCCATCTGAAAGTAAGTGAAGGACATACAAAATTTATAATTTTTTAGATAAACCTTTGATAGTTCAGCTGAGGATACTAAGTTGTTCCAGTCCACAAAGCCAACACAAAAAATAAAACTATCATGAAAGTGCACATATAGTCACCATACTGTCAGGTCTGAAACTGTTTTTTCCAGATAACACCTTCACAATACACACAACAAAATTCTGGAAAACTAAGTATTCAAAGTTAACCTTAAGCTCAGCTGTTTTGAGCTGTAATATTTGGCTAAGGTTACATGTGAGTTTTTAAAACTGTAATTCAAAAATTGGCCAAACTCTGCAAACATCACAAACACTACACACCCCCTTTCTTTTCTTTTTTTTAAATGACAACCTGAGTGTAACCAGGAAAATTTCTAGGCCAAAGGAAAGCTTAAAGCATGATCAGGTTTTGTAACCTTATAAATGGGGCCACAAACATAACCTCTTAATAATGTGAAGAATAATATGTTTTTGATTTGACCATACAATGTAAGAAAAAATAATGGGATAGGAATTCGCTAGTCTTAACTTCCCAAATCCCATATGGTATGTTTATCATTTACCATATGTGTAGTGTCTGATGTGCATATAAAAACCATGGATTTGAGACACTTCTCAGATCAGCAACTTGAATGTATCGTATACCACAGCTTCATGAGACACAAATGAGATACAGAACTTGCACCATTTACTGCACAGGCATGTCTGTCTTCATGGAAAGTGGTATTTACATGACCAGATTTAAGAGATACTTGTTAATAAGTGATAAAAAGAAACAAAACTATATCCTTTTCTTAAACTGTTCAGTGTTTTGGATGTCTTAATTGTGTCATTTTATAATCTGAAACACACACAAGGAAGGCTAAGTATTTAACATCATCACTTCCACTAAAAAATATTTCCAAAATGGACATGAAGACACCTTATTTCAGGTGCAACATTTTTATTCAAATTCTGCTGTAATACAAAAATGAGAGACAAAACCTTTTGAGTTCTCCCTTCTCATCTCTTTATGCATGGACAGCAGAAAGGCTTTTACTGGGTATAGAGATTCCTATCCGTTAAGACTCGGAAATAGAAAAGCAGCTCTGGAAAACAGTGTAAAGAAACAAAGAAAGGGGAAAAATGAAAATCAGAGTTGTGTGAAACTTGGCTGTTATGGAATGTATGGTTCATCCAAACCTTTTCTTTGGCTTTGGTTCACATCCCAAATGTTTCTTTGACTTCTGGGCTTGAAGGAAGCCAAAACTCCAAGTGAAACACTGCCAAATCCAACATATTTTTGCAGGTTTAAGGTCAAAACCATGCAAACCCACAGAATTTCTCCTACCATCATAAATCAGCCTGAGTTTGCCAAAATGTTCTTTTCTGTTCTGCACAACCTTTTTCACTAAACTTTTCCCAGTAGCATTTAAAATTTTAGCCATCAGTACTACATTTAGTAACATGATTACATAGCTTCATATCATAATGTCTTTCTTAGTCTATAACAGTTGGCATTTTTGTTTTAACTTTCCCTAATGGGGTTTCATTTAAATACTATCCAGTGTCCTGAGTTTGAAGGGAAGCAAAACTAAAGAAGCAATCCTTGGTCTTCAAGTGGATGATGCTTTATTTCTTTAAACTATTCACTCTTTTCCAGGCGTTTTAAAAACGTGACAAAGTCTCAATGCATATTCCTATGGGACTTCTGAAAAATATAATTACTTGTAAACTTCTGAGGAGGAATGACTTAATTTTTTGGAAAAGCACTTGGCTTCCTTACCAACATACTATGTTAGTAAATTAGTTGGTCAAATGCCCACTAATTCTACTTTTTAAAAAACAATTTCTCTTGATTTTTCCAATAAGGATATCACATGTGGAGGTAGTTTTCCAAAACTTATATGGAACTCTTTTTAGAAAAAGACCTCACGTTACTCACCCTTCAGTTCTTAGGCAAGTTAGAAATTCACATATTTCACCTTTAATTTTCAAGAAGGTTAGCATGAAAACTGCTTGGTATTAAGAGGAACTTGGCTTGACTACAAGCTCACCCTACATTTAACAAGAGTTTGAACTTGGTGGCACTTTTCAATCTAAATTATCCTCTGATCCTATGATGACAACATTGTTAATTTTAGTAACTGTTGTGCAGTGTCTTCTGCTGTCACTTCACTCTGAGATACATCTTCTAAAACTTTGCCTGTAAAAAGGAGTTCTAGAAGCAGAACCTACCCAAGTTCTGTTTCTGTGAACACCAGAACAAGAAATATCTTTCATTTTTTTGACCTCATGACCCCATTTTATGAAAGCACTCTTTATATGCCTTGATTATCTTCGGCTCTAGAGATTCTCTGGCTGGCTTCCCCCTTCTGACACATTTGAAACAATTTGAGTGCATTTCATTACTTGTTCCTTATTGTGCCTCATGCATTTCATGGTCTACCTATTTGTGCTTTTTTACTTGCCAGATTTTAGTTTTTTTCCACTAGACAAATTTCAGTTTTGAGAAAGTTGGTTTTGGTTGGTTTTTTGTGGCTTTGGGGGTTTTTTTGGGGTTTTTTGGGGGGTTTTTTGGGGTTTTTTTTTGATAGCTTCCTTTACCCTGCTGTTTAATTGTGCTGGTTTCCGTTTGGTCTTATTAAAGCAGTTTATGATAGGTGGTATCCATTTCCTCTGAGCCAATATAATTTTCTTTAAATAGCCTTCATGATGCCTGTAAAGATTTTATTCCTTTGACTGTCTTTTTTAAACGCTTTTTGACGTGTAAGAGCAATATGGATGTTGAATGGTCTCAGAAAATGCAGACTTCCATTGGTTCATATTTCAGATATTAATCCTGTGAAGTAGAGATACTTTCCAGAAACACATACGCACTTCTACACTAACAGTAGTCTACATTATTTGTAAAATTCATTCTGGATTCATAGTATAGCTGACATATTCATATTATGACTAGATTTTGTTCAATTACATTTTAAAAAGGTAGCGGAAAAGATTTTTTTTTCCCTTGGGAATACATATTCAGTGCTAAATATCTCAAATTTTCATGCAAATATTGAGCTATTTTTCAGCATCCTAACATTCTGAAAAACATTTACTAGCTCACTGACTTTATTTCAGATTACACTTTCCTTTAAAGCACAAATGCTATAGTTACATTCTGCCTGATTTCCTGACTTTCAATCACTACTTGAAACATCTGGCCACCTGTTTTATACTCAAGAACTTGTTTGGGGAACAATAAATTTGAGGGGAAAAAAAAATTAAGAAAATGGACGACAAAACACAAACCCTATCAGACACACCAGGATCTTCAGAACCTCACTAGATAACACAGGTTCATACTTGCTTTATCTATATCTGGGTTAGAGAACAAATGGACAAAGCACAGCACATGTGCTAAAACCTGTGTAGCAGAATTTAATACATGTGCACCAAAGAGATTTCTAGACTACCCATTAAAACTTCCTCCTTTCTCACAACTTTCATGTAGCAATACTAATCTGATACCTCTTCATTGTAGAAGAGAAGGAAAACAAATATAATACATAGTAATACTGAAATTAGTTAAAATGTTTTAACTGAATGATTACTACTCAACTATTTTAAATTAAAACACTGGTTTTATGTAAAATGTTCCCCTTTTGGTCTTGAGGTTTTTGCTTTGTATTTGAGTGCTGTTTCCTACTGAGATGAAACCCAATGGTACAGGATATTTCTGGTAGGCTCTGCTTGGTTAAAATACTAAGATAATAAAGGATGTACAGAGGCTCCAGAAAATCTTGAACTTTCAGCACTTCTCCCTTATATACTGAAGGACTCCTATTCTTATTTGGATTTTTTTAGGTTTCAGTGTGAAATAAGTTGGTCAAACCAACTGTAAGGTGAAGGACACTGTGTACATAATACAGGTGTAGGTTTACCACCTCCATCCCCGTCCCTGGGCAGAGGTCAGCCCTTGGTGGTCAGAATTTCATCACTTGATTGGACCTGTGGATACATGGCAGCCTCTGGTCCCACCTCCTGGAGCTTCTGCCAGGTTCCTGGATGGCCCTTGGGCTCCATCCATCACCAGTCCCACCTGGGCTGTGGCAGACCCTGGTGTCACCACCTGGCCTTGCCCGCCACACGGGCCTCGGTCCCCGAGGGACAGCTGCCCCATATCCTGGCTGTGAGCCACGGGCTGACTGCCTGTGTCCCCTCTCCACAGGGTCCCTCAGCAGCTGCCCCTGCCCCCTGGGCTCCTCGGTGTGCTGGGGGCATTCCCAGTGGCAGCCTCAGACCCCAGCTGTCCCCAGGCTGCCCGGAGCCCCTGAGCTGTGTCCCTGCCACCGTGCTGCCCCAGCTCCCGGACAGGCCCCTGAAGGGCTCACTTGGCCCCCTGGCAAAGGGGTCACTGCACAGCCAGCCCTCTCAGAGGCAGGACACTGCTGCTGCCAGCACCATTGTCCCCAGTGGCACCTCCTGGGGGCTTCCCAGCCCTGCCTCAGCCCCTGGGCCTCTGTCCAGCTCAGCCCCTGCCCACTCCCACCCCCAGTGCTGTCCCTGGAGTCCCCCCAAGTCCAGCTGCAGCACCAGAATGTGCACGGTCCCTGCTGCTCCTGTTACGACCAGGAGAGTGCTACTGCAGGGTAATTCTGCACTGGGAAGCGGCAGAAATAAACGTTCTTCAAAAATCTTCACTTCTGTTATCGTGTTCTGGCTTTGCAAAGTACCACAGCACAGAGAACATGGAAATCACAATTTGTGGAATCATCCAGGACAACAATTACATGAAACTGTCCCTTTTAACATTTTCAGGATGCCAGATACATTATTTCACTTGACTGTCCACTGGATAATTTGTGGTTTAATTTAACAGGTACTTCATACACATTTCAATTACAGAATCACAGGATCCCAAATATGCTGAGTTGGAAGGGACCCATAAGTATCACTGAGTCCAACCCTGGCCCTGCCCAGGACCATCCCCAAAAATCACAGCACGTTCCTGAGAGCATTGTCCAAACACCTCCTGAACTCTGACAGCCTTGGGGCTGTGACCACTGCCCTGGGGAGCCTGTTCACTTCCCAGCCAAGAAGAACCTTCTCCTAATATCCAACCTAAACCTTCCCTGACACAACTTCAGGCCATTCCCTCACACCCTGTCACTGGTCACCAGAGATCACTTAGATAAGAAAAGAATGCAATTTGCAGTTGAAAATTGGAATAGAGCATTTTAGAGCACTAACAATACACAAGTTAGCTTATGTTAGCCAGCTAAGCATAGCTTATAATTCACATCCACCAGAATGGATTTAGGATACCTTCATCCAGGTATCCAGTTAATGTGTTCACAGCAAAGGTTTCTATGCAGCAATCTACTAGGTGATGTTTTCTATGATAGCTTCCTAGTATTCTTGTGATGCACTTACTTCACACTGAGAAAAAAAGAGACAAAAGAGGAGTTCAACTTACTAGTTATCCTGCTTATAACCCTAATTATTTTAATGTTTATCAGTTTCATAAGGAAAAGGTTAACAAAGCCATCATGTATAAAGGATCAAAGCCTATGTTGAAAGCACAAGAGCCAGACAGCAACCTCTGAGCAATCTTTTCTAATGTCTGTATTAAGAGGAATAATTATATTTGCTAGGACTTGGCAGCCAAATGTTCTTATAAAAGAACACCCAGACAGAAAAACCAATTTTGACAAGCCTTACAGCTGAAGGACTTTCTCACAAATTACAATTCCCATCAACAGATCAGATGTAAATGATGAATGACAATGGACTGTTTCCATTTTTACTTAAGATCTGCTTTCTCAATGACCTTTTAAGTTTATTTTTTGTCTGTACAGGGGTTTTTAAATTATTTTTTCTTCATGCGAGAAATCTTTGTCTGACAAGGCAGTGGCAAAAACTGCATTAACTTTAGTAGAGCCAGGAATTCACCCCATATGCAGGAACACACAAAATTCTTTCTTCAAAATGAAGAGACTACAGCACTCATGTGACACACTATTCACATTGTTATAATGTCCCTTTGAAGTTTAAAAAAACAAAGAGGAGGAGGGGATCACAAACACCTGGCTTTTATGTCTGAAATAACTTCTAGATGGCTAAATTATGGTAGTTCTCAATATGACAAAGGTATGTGACAGCTAAAGAGGAGGTGTAAAATGCTTCTTTCATTATGCCAATATGCAACTGTGAAAAGAAACATAACTACCTGATGCCAAATAATATTGCTCAATAAAACTTTACTCCACTAAAGAACAAAAGCATTAGAAAAAGCATTTCTAATTCATGTGACTAAAATATCATAGAAATACCAAGAATAACTCAAAATGTATTTTTAAAAGGCAATATGAAAAAATCTGTATTCTGTGCATAGTTGTGATTTTTCAGATCCATTTTTATAGCTCATCTACATCAGACTAATATTTTAAAATATTTTCATTTTTTCCCTATTTACAATTTTTTAAGGTGTCATAGAGAAAAAGCTCTAATTGTATTAATACATTTATTTAGTGAAAAGATAGACTGGTATTCAACAATATCCCAAATCTGTCAAGCTTTCTCCAAGGTGTTTGTAGAGGAGTCTGTCAGATGCAGAAAGCTAAACAGACTTTCCCATGGAAAAGGAGAAATGGAAAAATATAAACAGAAGTTATGGATCAAAGAAATGCTTGTTAAGGATCGTTGCTGTAACTTGAAAGATGAGCCCTCTATAAAATTGAATATACTGCACTCCAGTGTTTGTTGCTGAATTATCTGATTAGCTTGACAATTCTGCTTAAAAAGACAGCTGCCTCTAAACTGCAAATATCAGTACTCTTCTATTTCTTCACGTGCAACTATTATTCACCATCCTCTGAGAATCAAGAGACTACTAAATTGCAAAATAATTAACATGGTATGTGGTTTCCCTTGTCTTTCATGTCCTAAACACAAACTTTTGATCACTCACTGGAGCAAAAACTATATCAACTTCACCTGCACTAAGTACCTCAATCAATAACAATTCATTAGCAACATTTTCAGTATCATGAGTAAAATATTCTGAGTCAACAGTTCAGATGTAAAGGGAATATTGGATAGACAAAATCTGTGCTCCTTAATGGTTCCATCAACCATCTGGGACACCTTGCACACAACCTTTATTTCTCATGCCTCAGTTTAATTCAGTCTATTATTAACAAGTCTGTTCTTCAAAATACTCTGAGATCTATTAATAAAGCATGTTTTGTTAAGTTTGGAAGTTGTTAATTTCTTAATTTTACACCTTTTTTTTTTTTTTTTTTACCTTACAATGAAATTTAGCCCTGGATTTTTCTACTCAAAGAGATTTTTTTGTCTCTCACACAAAAGCTTCTCAGAGCAAAGATGAGGTTACAATAAATAATAATAATAATTTCCAAGGTAGACAAGACTACATATGAAGGTGTTTTGCCTTCCTTCTCTTTCCAGTCTGTACATAAGAGAGTCTGTAAGCAATAATGCATAAGGCTATTACAGAATACTCATAATGAGAGGTAAGTAGAGATCTGGCTTATTAACAACCAACCAAAATAGTTCTACTTAGACTTACTCAAGCAGAACTTTTGTTGCTGACCAGATGTATTAGTAACAGACTTCAAAGTGATCTATGGAGAGTGACAGGCAGCAGCAGCAGCTCTCACTGGTTACTGACCAGGTAAACACAAAACCAAATTATGGAACTAGGTAGAAATCTGGGCTTGATGCAGACCACAAAAAGGTTTCCAAAAACCTTTTTATATTTTCATCTAGCCTATCAAACTTTCAGCAAAAATGTTATAGCTTGTGGATAAGGTACAAATATAAGGAAGTATATGGAGGGAGTTTGCACAAGATTTAGGTAATTGGTTGTACTTTTAGAACATATTTACTTTTTTTGCTTCTTTATATATAGGAAAACAGCTTTCACTTGTAATAACTGAAAATAAAAAATCTATGGGTAACATTTTTAAGCAACATCTAAATTGGAAAATCTATGCCAATACTAATTGTCATTACATTTCTTTTATATTACAGGGTTAAACATCCTATATTCATCTTATATTGAAGGCAGCTACACAAACAGGGTCAGACATTTTATTGCAATTTCACTTTGTAGAATTTCAATCTAAATCATTGCTTTTGTCATTGATTACAATTTATGTAATATAGAGCGTTTAAATACATAATTTAGTAACAGATGAGCTGTAACTCAATGTAAAAGCTAAAAATGAGCTATATGTGGAATGGTATATTAGACAGTCATGTGCTGAAATACTAACATCTAATATAACAAGGTTATTGATGTAGAGTTGACATATAACTTGATTTGCAGATGCCCTACTGACTAACCTTTTGCAACTATATCTCAGTGTAAACCTGTGGCAATTATTGCTGGGTGGGGAGAATTGGTTTAACTGAACTGCTTCTTTTGATGCATGTGAATGCAATTGCCCCCTGGAGACTACAGGAGTCCTGCATGTGTGAGTTATTACACATTGAGGGGGAGAAAAGAAAGTTGCATCCCATTAAATTTTTTTCTGTTTCCTATTGTTGCAGTTTTGTTTTTTCCAACAACAACATTCCCTTCCAGTGCCTTGCCATATATGCCCTTTTCAACTAACAAAACATATTAAAGTACATAGTAGAAATAACTGATTTAATTTGAACATAAAGTACTTGTCAATAGTTGCAGTTCAGAGATTTCTAAATAACTGCAAATCAGGAAGTCCAGGTTTTATTCCTGGGTAACTAAAGCCAGGAAATTACCATTACATAGACAATACTGAAAAAACTTTAAGTTTCTGACTTAACTGTAGAAACTGAGAAAGATGAGAAAGTCAGTATTCAGACTGTCTGATATAGGATGCCCTACAAGTCTTTCTAATAATGCAAAAAGTGTATTAAAAATTATACATAGTATTCTATTATACTGCGTTCTTGCATAAGCCCCCAAAATTAATATTGTGATATTTCTAACAATAAAAATTACGTTATTTTATACTTACTCATATAATGGAATACACTAGTCAAAAGAAAGGATATGAAAACTGCATAGAACAGTTTTGCTGATAATGCTTTGCCCACTACGTTTTTTTTCATATTATGTGTGGTTAGATCAACACAGCACAGAACACTGTGGGACTTCTGTCAACCCACCACTTCTCACAACTCACCAATTATGACAAAGAAAAAAAAATAGTTAAGAGGCTCTGAATTCTAGTAGAAATTGATATGCAAGTGAGATTTTCACATATTGTCTACAGGGACATTTTATAACAGGAGTGGTTTTGGCTTCTGGGGATTACACTGCACAATGAAAACAAATGTCAAAGTAAATCCCCAAAAAAAACCCACTTCTGGTATTGATCCTCAGACCTACCAATCAACCTTCCTGCCCTCTGTAGATTCTCAAATACCATTCTTCATCTGAAACCTTTTAGAAATATTTTCTTCAACATGATCTTAAACTACTGGCTGAAGTTCAACACACGTTTCAGCAACACATATGGAATTTATCCGCAGCATAAGGAATTTCCACGAGGAAATTCCAAGGAAGGGCCAAGGAAGGAAAATTCCTAACTGTCCATCCATGTTTACAATCTGAATTTATATTTATATTATGTTGGAAATCTGAAGATAAGTACACTAGCTGTGTCTTCAATAGTCTTACATGTGTTTGAGGGGATTATCCTGAGATTTGTAAGTATGCATTTCTAATCTGGTAATAATTTTTTAATACATTGCACTACAGCATCACAGGTTTACTCATTTTTTTCTTTTGCCTAGTCCCCACTCAAAGTTGTGGGGTTTTTATAGGTTCATTATCAATGAGTACAGAAAAGACTTTTGTTAAATGTCTATTAAAAATTTATGTTCAGCTTCAGGAAAATAACCACTTCAAGAAAACGCAATTCCTGCCTTTTTCCTAAATAATTACAAGAGAAAAAAAAGTTCCCTGAATTGTGTGAAGCTTATAATATGCTATACATTTTGCTGAAGGCTGGACATTTTTGATCTTCTAGTTACTCCTACATTTTACCTTGGCAAAATCCGCCCTCAATTAGAGAAGCAGAGAAATGCCAAAGGAAGCACCCATGAGCACATCACTACTCCCCACAATTGTGCACTTTGCTGAGTTCTCTCCATTTTCTAGTACATAGCTCTTGCTTTATAAAGGTGAAACTAACTGATACGTACATGAACACTAATTTTCTTACAAATTGACTCAATTTCAGCTTAACCACTCAAAGACAAATTGTTACAGTCCCCAAAGAAACTGTAGTTTGAAACATACATACTACAAGAGCATAAAGTACCATATGCTAGTTTTAAGGCATTAAAATGAAGAGAATTATGTTATATGTATGAATATGATATGTTAAAGAAAACTGGCATAAAATATTGACTTTCACATTTTTTCATATGTTCAGCCTTTTAAAGACAGAAACATACAGAACCCTGAGAATTATTAAACACTGACAATTATTAAAGCTGACCAGAAAGGTATTGCTCCACCTTAGGAGAGATGCTTAAATTACAAGCTACTTTTAATACAACAGCTCATGATTTTAACCTCCTAAAAGGTTTTGTTTTGTCACTGCATATGAATTTCAGCACTACTAATACAAAGCTGTGTGTTTATGCAATGAATTCTCTCCTGCCTTGTGTCAGCTCCATACACTAATGCCTGTCTGCACAGCAGCCAGGACTGCTTCCTCTGCCTCTGAACTGATTACACTGCTCTGTTCATTTTTGTTTGCAAGACTTCATCTCGCTCCCTAGCTTCCTCTTTTTATTTATATTATAGTATCAAAGCTTTTGAGACAATGCAGTAGGAAATACACTGCATTAAGAGCAGTCATAGCAAATTCATAGTAAAGTCAGATATACCCCTTGTTTAGGCCATGCTATTTTATAAGGCACAGAAATAATATACAGTAATGTGCAATGTTTTGGGTACATTTTGTATTTAGAGCTATTATGGAATTGAAAATTATATGGTAAAGCACACAGTGAGAAGAAACAAATCCCAGGTTAAGGATTCATGCTGACTAGCTGTGAAACCCCTTGAGAGCTATTTTCAGTGACTAAGACATCACAGATATTCAGTTGGCAAGAATCAGAAAGCAGTAATATTAACTAGCCAGTTTTTTAATCTCTTTTGACAGGACTTCCTCCTGATCATGTTTTATTCATTACCTAAGACTAAATTTCCAGCCAGGACAGAGCTATTGGAAAACTGGAACTCTTGCCTTGCCTCACTACATCCCATGAAAAAGCTTGACTGACAAGCTGAACTCTGTTTAAAAAGTGAGGTATCTACACCTGGAAAATGTACATGTGTACACAATCTGTTCTACAGTACTGCAGGCATAAACCATTGATCAAGCTGCCTGTATATGATATTTGAAATCAATGAGAACTACGCATTGTCTCACTCAAAAACGATTTTGTTAGTGAAATATCTCTTTTCTGCATGTGGATTTCCAGCCAAAGAAAACCCAAGCTACCTCAAAGAGAATTGTGACAAATTACCCAAGCATTTAAAACATAAGGAGAGTCAAGAACTTTGCCAGCAGATGAACTGGAAGAAAGCAGGGAAACACCCAGAAGCTGCAGATCAGGGCAGAATAGGGTATTAAACTTATTAAACTTTTTTTTTCAGGTTCATCCCTGGACTTTTTTTGTGACACATTTGTATTGGGCAGTTTGCACAAAATTTCAACAAAAAAGCATTTCTAGACTTAGATCACTTATTGATACATTACATCTATGAAAAGCATAATCAGACAAAAGTGTATGCTCAATTCCTTTGAGGCTGTGTCATGAGGGACATGGGAATATTATTAATGTGCCTTCTTATTGCTTACCAGAGAAACAAGAAACAAAACAACCCTTTGTTGTTGTTATTACAGCAGATTTGAAAATCAGAATCAAAACCAAATGCATTCAAGTTCTCAATGTTATGCAAATGTTTCCTTTCCCAATTCTACTGAGGTACCAGTGTTACTGGAAGAAAAATGTGCCACACAAGAATGAAGAAAAATTAATCTCAGAGGATAAACAAGTCTCACATCTCTAATGTTTCAAAATCCTGTAAAGAGACTTGAAGAATTATGCACAAATCTCTGACATGGTATCTGTATATTTCTTAGCTCAGTGTTTCTCAAAAAGGCTTATCATTTTTAAGACAAACCAAAAAAAGAGAGAGAAATGAAGGCATGTTAGATACACCATTCTCAAAAAAATTCATTATAAAGTGTTCAAGGTCCAGCTCTCCTGCTGTGATGCTTTGTGTAATATATGACCATCATGTCTGGCAAGATTTGCACAGGTCTGCCCTTGATTTGTGTTAGGAAAAAACAGAAAACCTCACAACTATTCTTCATTCCCAAGAATTAATCTGGCTTCCTGATGTTTCCAATTTTACAGTGATCCAAAGAACCCCCCAAAACCACACCTGAAGCATCACTCACAACTACAGAGGGAGACAAAAGTGAATTCCCTCCCCAGGCGTCCCAGAGCACTCTCCATCACAGCAGTGGCCCTGGAGTGCTGTGAGATGGGGCCACCAGAGACTCGAACGTGCCCTGCAAGCACTGCCAGTGGCACATGAACCAGCTCTGAGAGGTTTTTACCTGCATAGGTTGTGAGTAGTGCCAGCAGTACACATGGTGCTACAAGCCTCAGGAACTAGCACATACTATTGAAGCTTCCAAGAAACTTCAGACTTCTGAAGCCCTTCAGAGCCATCAGAAAGCAGATGAACAGCTGAAGGGGTACAGCTTCAGCCCCTGTGTGAGCTGGACAGAAAGGGGGGCACTTGATTGCCTCAGTTTGCCCTGGGCAGCCCCTGAATGGTCCATGGACAGCTGTAATCACTTCCTTATTTCATCTTTCCCACTACTTCTGCAAAAGAGACTGAGACTTGGCTGCAGTAAATGTAATTTGACCAGTCTGACTGCTCTTCAATTCTCAGCTGAACTTATCACAGCCAGCCAACAGCCAGCTTATCACAGCTAGCCAACAAATACAGTCATTACATCAGGCCAGAGAATTTTAGGATACACTTTTCCCCTAACAGCTCAATACATCATTCACAAATGTAACAAGTACACTGTAGACACAAGCAGTGTGTGTTATAAATGCATACAAATGCAGGGTGTTTCCACTAAAAGCAGTAGAAGTAAGAATAGGTGATCAGGTCCCTATGGTTTACTAAGATGGTAATTAAACATTTATTGAAAGATCAGCTAATTTTGTTTTTAATTAGCAGATGCATAGTACTTAGAATTTTTTTTCAAAGTATGTAATGTATTTTTCAAAGTATATAATGTCATTTTTCTCCCCAAAAATACTCATTTAAATCCTTAGATCACTGCCGTTACTTTTTACACAGCTCCATGGAAGAGAAAAGATTTTCTTAAAAAAAATTATGAAAAAAAAATTACTTTCTGTACTAAGGCTAATTGACTGGAGCTTTAGAATTTGTCTGGCTTTTCAACAAGTCAATAATTTACTTATCAGATTCATATAACAAGACTTGATGCTCTCACCTCCATTTGTAATTACCTTACACATATGATATGAAACAAACTGTACCAGTGAAAAACTTTAAATAAAAATACTTCCCTATCAGCAGAATAAATGTACATCAGAGTCATGTCACCTGCACTGTGACATGACTATTCAGTGCCAGAAGATTTTATTTGCAAGATTCACTACAGTGTTTTTGTAGAGCAACAAAATCTTGCAATCCCAGGGGAACTCAAGCTTCCATGCACTCTTCATTATTAAGAAATGCTTGAGAAGAAATAAGCCAAAGAAACTGGAAATCTTTGACAGAGAAAATGCAACAACTGTTTGTAGCAGCAAACTGATAACAGCAGCTGATTGCCTGTATGGCAGAGAAGGCAGGGCTCTTCTCCCTACCAGCAATCCAGCAGCACAGACCACCAAGGCTCCCTTCCTCCTGTTGTTCTTGCAGCTACTGGGAATGTAACATATTACCTAATGTATATATATTACTGAAAATAATATGTTGAAGGACATGATTTAAAAATATTGACATGTTAAGGCATAGTAATAAAAAATAACCCTTCTTGGTTAATTGGTTCTTAGTGTATAGATCCTTTACAGGAAGTGAATGGAACAGAAGAACTATACACCACACAGGTATTTTCTTTCTAAATTCAAGCCATTCAGCCACACCACCTCCATTTGCTAGACCCAATCTCATCTCATGAGTAGAAACCTCCAAGTATAGCAGTTGCATCAAGGATCCTGAGAATGGCTTCTATTCTCTAGTCATCGCCCCACTGTAACAGATTTCCAAAATAATACTGGAAAATAAGCTTAATTTATTCTCTTTACTGAACCACTATAATTACAAGTAGCTGCTCAACACTGAAATTTAATTTTGATATATCATACTGGCAGACCAAACCCTTCACAAGCTTTTATTGCCCTACCCTGTGCAGTGGAATGCATGGTGATGCAATCAGTGTGTAATGACCAAGGCTGTAAAGTAAATGTAACACTGCACAGATGCATAAATAATGTATCATTTCCTGAACTTGGTTCTGACATAAAGCTTCACCAACACAAGCCTAAAGAGAGATGTGGTGTTAATTTTTCCATTTTGCATATAGGAACACATGAGAAATACAACCATATGAAGCATGAGAGGGTCAAATTCCATCCACTGGAAATTTTCCAGAAACACATTATATTAACCAGATCAAGGCAAAATTGATATTTTGCACTGTAAATTGCCTATAAACACTGGCCATGGAGACATTGATGTTGTCAACAGAAATCAGCACTTCTCTTCATGGTTTTTCACACTCAGATCTCAGAATACTTTTTAAGTCAAGCATCAAATTTGTGGCCTTGAATACAAGTTCCCTGGTATGTAAAGTATCACTTAAACAGATCAGTTTAAGAACATTCATTTCTCAACCACCAAACTTAGTAACTTACAAACTGTAGAAATTCTCTTGGAATAAGGCTCAAAGTCTATCTGAAATACAGAAGAGATATACTCAAACCTTTTCTTTCCAATTGTAAGACAAAACAGTTGCTGATGTAGTAACTCTGCAGAGGTCTTCAAATTCTATTGGTTTTCTCCTTAACCTAAATAGTAAATATTTAATGGATACAACTGAGGAGAGCAGTGCATCTTCTGGTAGAAAAGGAGGGAACTATCACCTCTTTGTGGGAACAGATTCATTACACATTCTGGAACACACACACACTGGAACAAAAGTGTATTTTCTTAAATAGCTTTAAAAAAATTTGAAAAACAAACTCACTTGTAAATGTTGAGAGTTGTCAGTCATATTGTCCTCTCGCCTACGAACTTCTTCCAACAACTGAGCGTTCTTCTTTTTCTCCAGTTGCTGATTGTGCTTCAGATTGGCAACCTTCTTGTTTTGGTCCTTCATATGTCTAAGAATTGCACACACACACCCATTAGTGTTATTGACTGCAACCACTTCTTTTGCAATAGAGGTTAATTTTGTGACTACAACACAGGACACTGATTCTCCAACAGACACAAGTTTTCCAAGCATCAGTTGAAACAATAAAACTTTACCTTTTTTTCAGGGTGGCATATCAAAACAGCTTTCAATTACAGAGTGGTAAAGCAATTATTTGGGCTTACAAGATTTCCCCCTTTTTATGATTTCCTCACAAAAACACATACGTATTCTGAGCTCTATGCAGAAAAATTGTTGAAAGAGGGCGATTATCCAACAATCCTTACACATTCTACATTCAATAACAATTTTAACAGGTGCTTCAAGTAGCATTAATTTCAAAGAAAGCAGAAGGTGACAGTGATGACTAATGTACGTTGTGAAATTATATTTTTTTAAACCTGGACTACAAATACAGTGTTTAGGTGGATTAAAGTGTGATGGGGTAGAAGGTCAGGTCATAAATATGCCATGAAGAATAAAGGATGCTTTTACAAATAGCTTTGTACATGACAAAAACACTTCAATCATTTCTTATAATGGAACTTCTTTCTACAAAAGATAATCAACAAACAAATTTATGAGCCATTCCTAAGGAAATGAAACAATCTTTGCCACCCTTATATGTCTTCTTTCATTAAGATTGTATTAATAAAATATAATTAATTGTTTCAATTTTAATTATCTTTTATTGTGTTACCAGAAGAAGTTAACAGAAGCATTTCTGAGACAGCATACACCTTTTTAAGAAAGAAGGCAAACTAATTTTGTCTGTCTGGTAATGAAAACACATCTTTGGAGTAATACTTCCTACCTGCTTGAATTCTTAGATATTATTTTCCAGACTTTCTTTGACTTGGAGGAATTTGCTCCCTTTTATCTATAAAAATTAAAAGTCACGTGCAAATTCCTAATGAGATCTACTCACTAATCCTATTGTGCCAAATGAAGAGAATATTATGCAATGCCCAAAAGAATCACTGAAAATCCCTCCTTTGCTTCCACATCAGAAGCAGTGAAAAAAGTTATAGAATACATTTCTTTCACAGATTTTATTATGCTAAAGAAACTGGGTCATTCAATATTTACTTCTATCACTGGTGTTTTTGTCCTACCAGTGTTTTTTTCACTATTTATTAATGCTGAAAAATCAACAATTAATTTGCAATCAATAAATGCGCCACGGTATTAAAAATTCTTAAAAGACACTTAATGTAAAAGTTTGTATGTAGCACGTTAGAGAAAATCCGATCAATTTTAACTAAAAACAAAGTGCCATAAACTTGCCCAGGAAAAGAAAGTGTGGATGAAAAAGCATAGCTCAAATAGAGGTTATTTGCTTGCAACTCCAAGTGAAAATCAGTTTCCTGTCATGATTCTGTCTCATAATTGTAAGCACAGACTTACTCAGCATAAAACCAAAATGAATATTGGGAAAAAACTACTTCCACAACTTCATATATAAATGTATTTGGGAGAAATTTTGGTGGCGCAATATGGCATTGTGCTGTTAAAACATAAATGGGTTTCCAATCTCATGTTGAGTAAATGATAAATTAATTTGCATTTAATCTCTGTAAGAAGTTCAATTTTATGCCAACGTTAGCCACTTCTTTCATCACCCGTGCCTCACACAACTTCCCATTTCAGCTTCTCTCCAATACCACACTGAGAAGCAGAACTTGGTAAAGCTGCAAAGGAAAAACATCTGGTGCTTGTGATATGCAAAATCTAGAAGAGAAAGAAATAAAAGAAAGCTCTGTCGTAGACTCTCTTTATTCCACCACTGCCCACATACCTATGGAAATGAAAAGAAAATGCTACAGTTAAAAAGCCTAGCTGAGGAGTTTTCTTTTAGGCCTGCATTAAAAGTACTGGGGGATTTCAATGCAGCAAATAAGTACAAAAACATATTTCCCACAGCTTTTTTTTTTTTCTTAATAGCAAATATCAAATATAATCCTTGGTCCAGTAGAATTTTTGAGTTGCTTGCTCTGGTATGTTTTCATGTGGCTCTACTGTTTCTCAAATGCTTTTGAATAAAATAGAAGATTAGGATAAGTAAAAAATATGCATGAGAAATAGAAAAACATTTGGGAACAGCACCCAATCAGCATAAAATATATGCCACGACCATAGAGGATATAGGATAAAATATCCACATAGCTTACTAGTAACAATGCTGATATGCACAGCTGAGTCTACATTACTCTTTATCATGTGGAATTCATTTCATTTGTTCTGCTACACTGCTTGAATTTAAAGCTCTAAGACCACAAAATTCATTAGACAGAATAAAATAAAGACTACTGCTTAAGACATATGTCTTTAAAATCTGAAGTGTATATTTTAGGGGTCTGGTCAGTAGAATTCTTCTTACCACCACAAGTTAATCATTTTCTGCTTATGCAGCATTTTCTGATAGTGTAATTGCCCCAGAGCAGGAAGATGAAACCCACAGGTCTCTCATTTTCCACACTGTTATAGTTCATTTTGAAGTCAGGCATCTATTCTCTTTTAGGGTTAATTTTATTATTTTATTATTATTATTTATCTATTCTCTTTTAGGTTAATTCTTTAACCTCTGAGCCAGAAATCACAGTCATCCCAAGCTAATTAAAACCCACCACTCTGTTGCATTTGTGATTTTACAAACTCCACAGGACTGGAAAGCCAGGCTACAAACCAGTTCTGGAGCACCCAAGTCCACAGGACACTGAAGTAGTGCCAACACTACACTTGGCTCAAAGAAATTATGTTCTGAGCTCATTAACATTTAAGAAACAAAGCAGACTAAAAAAGCAGCATAGATGACTAACTCCCTGCACAGATGCTTAATGTTGGCCAAACATTAGAAAGTAGCATTAAGGACAGTTTTTCCAATAAGAAATTTACATTTGTTTGTGTTCCTATGGTTAAAGCCAGTCAGCAACTGTTATAGAATATCTAGCAGCTTAGGAGCAAAAAAACTAAACTGTCTTGAAAACAGAGCTAGAATATAAACATACTTTGAATAGTGTAAAATGAAATTTTTTTTTTTTTAAAATTTGGAAAATGAAATTAGCTCTGTTCTGTTCCAGAATTACAAATTAAAGGATGATACCCTAGGCATCTCCTGACTCTTTTGATAATTCAGTATCAGAGAAGCAGTATCCAGCAAACACCCCATGCCACATAAATACGAGATACCCATAACACTGGCAGTTAATAAAGAAAAGATGAACACCAGGAAAAAGAAAAAATTCTAAATAAAATCTTATTATTTTCATGTATTAGACATTCACTCCTAAAGAAGAGAAAAAGATAATATAAAGTAACATAACTCTTCTAGAAGCTACCTGAATACTTATTAAATTAAGTTTATTAATTAGTTATACCTAGATTAAACCATTGCTCTTGACTGAATATTCATTCACCTTAGACATGCTACTCCATAAAAAATCAGCCTCTTCCTGAATCTTTCTGACCCGGGATAATTTTTTATAATCTATCTCAATACACAGAATGCTCCAAATTAATTAATTTGCACCTCAACAGTGCACTAAACTTAAAATCAGGTATCTGAATGACAGCAATGCCTACACCTCTGTTTTCCTCAGCATCCAACAATTTTTCAAGAAAAGTGGGCTCAGAATTCCAGTGCTGGAGTCAACAGACTGCAGCAGAAGAACCTGCTGCTGAAGAACCACCATCTCTGACTGCTAAATATTTAGATACACTTATTGTATCACAGATCCAAGCAAGACAGGAAAAGACAAAACATTCTCAAACGGCCCTTTAGCTTTTCTCTTATGACATCCAGTCCAGAGGACTTAAGGCCCATCAATCTTAAGATGCCCTTACCTCAAATGCACTTTTCATTCTATTTAATCTTTTAACTGAAATGTCTTTGTAGCAAACAGACATCAGTGCCATGGAGACCCAGACCCTGGGCCAGCAGAAAGATGAACAGCAAAGCAGCAGCACCCCTTAGTTTCTGCTGGTATGAATAGATGTGTAATTACTGCACTTCAACCATGTTTGGGGCTTTTTCTTGTCCTGGAGTAGCACACAAGTTGATCTCGCAGTCTAACTATAGGACAGTTAATTCCTTCAGTTCAACTTTTTAAGACAAATGTTAAACACTAAGTTTCTGAATATATGTGAGTAGCATTCAGATTTTATTTTACAGTAGTGTGTGTTGTCTAACCTCCAATGCTTTCATCTCTGATAGCTATAGAAAATCACACTATTTCATTAAATTCCCTGCTTTAATTAGCCACCTGGGTACCTTGGCCACAAAGCTGGTAATGTCAGCCAAAAATAAGTGTTGCATGTTAGTATAGCCTTTATTTCATAAAGGGTTTTTTTTTTTCCCCTCAAAGCATCCAAAAAATGCAGACATGCAAAATACTCCCAAGAGCAAAATCTGTAACATTTTCTAAAGGAATATGTCTCTGCAATAATTTTAATCACTCTAAACAGCATTGCAATGGGACCAGCTGTCTGCAAGTCAATCAAAAAATTCTCCAGTGTGCTAGGAAGCCGCGCTCCTCAGCAAATAAAAGATAAAAAATCAGAGTACACAGAATGTTTTCAGGGAAACAAGCAAAAAAATTCAACCCCAAACCAAACCAACCAGATCTATTTTATTAAATACAATTTACTCAAAACAATTAATCTATATAAAACAAGAAATTCTCAAAAATGTGTTTTAAAATACATTGCAATATAGTACACTTATTTTAAATAAACAAACATCACCCAATGTTCTCAGCAGCATTGGGTAGAATATTACCATTATCATTACTTGAAATTATTATTTCTTTCTCTTTTATATATAGTCCACACTTCTACAAAAATTCATGTATGTGATCAATGAAACAAACCTTAACATTTTACTAGGCACTCTGGGTCTCAGCAGCTAGTCATGCAGAAGACCTGATCCTGTAAATCCCAACCATGTGAATGTCCATTCCAAATTACATTACTTCAGAAAGACTCAGCAGAAATACTCCTAGCAGTTCAGCTCTCACTGTCTTAAGAATGAGAGTCTGTGCAGGTGCCTCACTGCGTCATGACTCAACCATGGTAATGCTTCAAAATTCAGGTCTAATTTCACTGAAATCCAAAAGCTAGGATTTTATCAAAATATAAGCAAGTTAAGTATTGTTTCTGGAATTTTCATGGAATACAAATGCATTTGCTACTACCTATCTATAAACCTGAAAAACAAAGCTGGGTCAGACATTGAAAGACTAAAATCACCACAAGAGATGTTAAGAGGGGTACTGACAGACACATTCCTGACACAAATAAGGACATGTTTATTCACTTACAGTCCAGAGGTGGATTTTTCTGTAAAAAATACGTATTATCATGATAAGAAAACCTCTGCCTGTGACAGGTTGAATTTTTAATATAACAAAGAAAACAAATCACGAACAAAAGCAATTTTTTCCAAACGAAAGCCCTCATGCTTGACTGCTGGATTGATTTAATAAGCTAGACATAGTCACTGTAAGTTTTATAATATGGTAATAAAAAAACTAAGCAATGACTTTCTGTGCTGTCATTTGCATTTAAAACTTTCACATTGAAAAAAAAAACAATCAAGACAATATAACCTAAAGAATTATTAGTGTCCAAGACATCTTTTAAAATCTGGTGTCTCCGTATTCTTAGCTTTTCTTATTTTTCTTTTGTTAACTAATACAATTATCTAAATGACAGCAAGTTAAATACCTTAAATGAATAAACAAAAGCAACTATCCCAACCATTAAGAAATTAATTGGTCTATCAAATTTAAACATTAAAAGCAGAAATACTCCTACAGTCAAAGACCCTTTAAAAAACTCACAGATTAATACAGGCCACTACATAGGCACGGGGCAGTAAAGTGTTTTGAATGAAAGCTTTTCAAGGAAGAAATAAATAATAAATAAATAAGTATTCCTTGGTTGTGTTAAACATACTCAAAAGAAAATAAACAAAATCAAGAATTTTTTACATGTCTGTTGTCATAAAGGCCAGATCACTTTGGAGGAATACTTCATCCCAAATCTCAAGGAATTCCTTTCTTTGCGTATCTTATAGCCCATAGAAAAAAAATCCTGTGTTCTGTCTCAGCATTGCCCTTCTTGCCCTCATAACTCCAAAGCAGAAAATCTAGCAGACCTTATTCCTTCTCTTTTCTCTTTAAAAGAACTACATTTCCCCCTCTCTCTTTCCCCCTAAAAAGGAGCAGGAGCAAGACTTAATCTCCCTCTACAATTGCTTACTCTCCTAACCTGTGTGACAACAAAATCCATAACCCCACAAAATTACATTTTTACAATTGTGCTATTTGATCTTGTAACTAAAAAAAATCTATTCTATAGTGACAAAAAGGAAAGTAGCTCAGCTTCCTCAGCACACCTATTATCATTTGGGATGAGAAAGCAAGCTTGAGTGGATGCCCCCTGGAGAGACAGGAAAATGTTATCAGCCTGTGGCTGGATCTCCCCTGTTGCCAGGAGGGCTAATGGGACATTAAGACCTTCCCATAGGAAAGAAGCTTATGAAAACTGAGTAAAATTTTGGTGCCTTTTGACCAAGAGAATTTGGAGGCTGATAATTCTCTCTGGCTAACCTTGGCCAAACTGACTTTAGGTAATAAAGGCCACTATTTTCCACACGCCTGAGAAAATACAATCGCAAGAAATTAATATTATCTCTGACTGCAGAAGAATGCTTGCTCTCCTTCCTGCCATTCACCTGATGCTGAGACTACGGCAAACTCCACGTCACAGTTCATGTGCTCATCAGAACTGGGAGGTACCCCTCTGTGTTCTCTCCACATCTCTTTGATAGAAAGAACTGGAAACAAAATGACCAACACAAACATGGGACAAAAAAATCACCTAAACCAAGTAATATTAAAATAATTTTAAAATATCTAAAAAAAAAATTAATTCCTATATCCCTAATTCTCCCGTTGAATGCATCATGGCCAGAATTAGCAGCTGAGATAAATTAATTTTAATATATTCAATGTTTTCATTACATTCCCAGCTCCTATTACTGATAGGTTACTTAGCTATTTCAGTTCCACCCAAAGGAGCAGGCTTGTAGCCCACAGAGACCTGTAGGTCTCACAAAAAACCCTTCCTCCCATCCCCTTACACTCCCCCGCTTTTAAATCTCATCATTTCAATTGCCTGAAGGCTGGCTTCAGGTTTCTTTATACTCACATTATGACAATTTTTCAGTGAGACAATTATTTTGCCTCCAAATGCCCCACAAAATATTATTGTCCTGGGACAACCGAGAACTCTGCCTGGTAGAAATCACGCAAGTGTCACAGAAGTCACTGAAACATTTCTCACCTCAAAGGCAAAAACGTGGGAGGAAGGGTTTACCTAACACACACTCTGGGAAGTTTTCCAAAATCTTTATTTAAGAAGTGTTTAGTCTGACACAGTTCCCTCCAAAGCCCTGGAGAGATGCTAGAAATACCCACGTGAGGATAAGGCATGAATGAAAGAGACACACTGAAATCCTGCTCCAAACCATGGTTCATGTCACTTTGTTTCAGCACAGATCTGCACTGCAACCACAGAAACCCCGAGCCAGGGCACTGCACTGCTGCCTTCCTCAGCACATTCCTGCTGGATGACACTCTACATGAACATGTGTGAAATTCGTACCAGAAGACTCATCTGTCACACATCTCTCTCGTACACCCAGGATTGTCGTGCATTTTCTTCTGATGTTCTTCTTTTTTTTTTTAAAAAAAAAAACACTGCTGATGACAGCACGCTAGATGAGAAGGGTATTTGATCTGATTTAATATGGCAACTGCTTGCTCAGCTATTTTATTAATTGAGACCATTAGCAATAACTGTAACCAGTTACTGGAAACAGTTTGTGCTTGAAATTTGCAACCAAGAAGTTGCAGCCCTGCTACTGGTCCATGAGGTCCTTCCCAGCTGTAGTCCAGAAAAGCTTTTTTCTTTAAAACACCAAACTAACAAAGATTCTCCACACAAACAAACAAACAAACAAACAAAAAAACCAGAAAAAGCAGCTCCACCAGCTCCTGACTCTTTCCAGTTTTTCTCTGCATCCAACAGCTCCAGCCCAGCCTGACAGCAATCAGGATCACACCTCCTCTGCAGCACTCCACGTTTCATTGCAATTTCCTTCTGGATCAAATCTTTTGACTGCAACTCCTGGCTCACCCTAGAAGTTCTCAGGATCAATCCAGCCATTATCATCCAATACATAAATCCAGTTTTCCATACTTTTGCAATAACTTCTTCAGACCTCCAAATAAATCAGGTACACTTTGTATGATTCTTGTTTAGACATACAAACTTCCCCTTATTATAAATTCAGACCAGAGCACCGTCACGCTGCCCAGGCATGTTGCTCCTGCATTGTGAGAGCAAACAATATGAGTGGAAGGAGTGGTTCCACCAACAGTCCAATCCCTAAATTTAGTGCCCCTGTCTCTTTTCAGTCACAGCTTTTTGAGGGCAAGCTGTGCTATCTCACAATGATTCTTCACCACACACCCCTCCACCATGCTCAGGGAATCCTGACAGCACCGAGCCCAGGCAGCCACCAAGCTCCCCAGGGAGTGCTCTGGGGTTACTTTATGCACAGGTTCAAGAGGTAAAGGAATCTGCCCTCTGGATCTTGACTCTGATGAAAACTAGTGGAGGCAGCAGGTCTGGAGAAGCATAAGAAATATTGATGTCTTGAATCAGTAATCATGAGAGGGAAGAGTAACAGCTCCTTCTGTTCTCTTCCCCAAGACAGAGTTGTGGTGTCACATCCAACCAAATCCAAAATTGACATTTTTTCCTTCAGCGAGGTAGAGCGCTTTCCTCCTCATATCCACTTCACTCTGCATAACCATTTACTTTACGGAGTATTTACCCTCCAAATCAAACCTTAAAAAAAAGTAAATCACTGAGAAATTACAAAATATCCTTCCTTATTTAAATAACTCCTGTCTATTTTCACCTTTGCAGGGCTTTCAGCAAACTGAAAGGGAAAGTACAGAACAATGCTGACAAGTTCAGTAGTGTGTGGGATGAAATTGAACAACAGTGCATCATCTTGTCCCAGGGCCCTGTTTGTATCTTTTTATTGTTCTCACTATGATTTCTGCTTATTTTGTAATATAATATTTCCCTTTTTTTTCCCCTTAAAGTAAAATACCAAAGAAATAAACTTTCTACTTTACTGTATCTTAAAAAATGAAATTTACAGAAGTTTAAAACCACACATAAAATCAGATAAGTCTAAATAATCTCATCTCAAAATGTCATCTCTTTCAAAATGTTTAGAAGCTAAAACATTGGTTGTGCATATGTAGCAAACAGACTAAAAGAGAATGACATGTCAGCAATCTGCCTGTTATCCAATGTGACAACTATGTTTCTCACTCAGAATAACCAGTCTCTCAGAAGAGTAATGTATATCACAGATTCTCTCAGTTTTCAGTAGTACACTATCTCAGTTTCTCCAGGGACATTATCTTTGAACAACATATCACTCTGCCCTTGGAACCATCAAACTGACATTTGACAAAACTGTGGACGGCTCGGAGGTTAAATTTAAAACTCCATTGAACCTTGCCTTGCACATCCCACTGAGCTCTGGCCTCCCACGGAAACAATTCAGAAGGCCAACATCAGAGGTGGTGGGAAACTTTCTAGCACTGGTCAGTACAATTCACATGGAAAAATATCCATCTCCTCCTTATCTGCAGGTAGGAAAGTCTGGGGAGTATATAACCTGCTGGAACCAAAAGGTGTGGGGAGGTCACTGTACTGATGGTTGCACTCCGAATATTTTTATCTTGTACAGGCAGGTGCACATGGGGGTATTGCCAATGTATTTGATTTTCTTGTTTTTCATCAGTATCGATAGCCTAACCATGTTATAAAAGAGATGCAGCATTTTTTCTAACCATAATAACTCATAGGAGTATGGATGACTAAAATGACAGCTAAGAACATACTGATCAGCAGAAATTATGGAAATTAATAGATCTGTTTCTTAAATTAAGTTTTGACCTTAATGAAGATTCAAGCTGAGAAAACTTAACACTTCACTGAATTCCCACAATAAATTCTAATCATACTCTACAACTTCTCTGGGGCTCTAGGGATGGAAGCTGGCAGGGTTATGCAGACAGTTTGCTTCAACAAGGTCAGTTGGCTTTTTAGGTCAATAAAACATAACAGAAATTGCACCTCCAACTGCTGAACAAATGTTTCTGCATAGCAATCATTGAATTCCAGTGAAATCAACCATAATGACAACCACATAGCATAATACCTTTCTTTAGGCTCTCTTGAGCTAGACAGATTTTCAATCACTGTTGAGTATGCTCTGATAGAAATGCAAATGGTCACATTCAGACAATAATTTCATCATGGCCAACTCCATAATAAATGCATTTAATTAACTTCTGGAAGAAAGAAAGATTCTGAAAATAAATTGTTGAAGTATTTTCACAATCTGGGTGTAATAACTGGCTCTTCAAGCACATAAAAATATGCTTGAAGTAGATGGACAGTAAATTTAGAGTTCATCCAATTCTTTACTGCAATCAATAAGCCTCAAATTTCAGAAACAGGACTTTTCAGCTGCAAAGTAACTTGTGATTGTGACGTGCACTGAAGTATATCGGGGGGAAAAAGTCTTGTCATCTTTTTGCAACGAGACATCTTTAGCTGTGCAATTTGAGGACATCCCTGTCCGACACTTCTCTGATGTGTCTGAACTGTGCAATGTGAAATGTGCTTGGTCTTGACTCTCCCAAGAGAAAACATCAAAAAGATGTTTTAAGACTTTGCTAACTTACAATTTACAGCCACCCATAAGCATGAGGAGGAAAATTAACATCAAGGCCTACTAAGAGAAAAAAATGCTAACCAGATCAATTTTTACTTCCAACAAGCATCACAAGACATGTAATACTTGAAAAGTTTACTCAGAAACACTGTGCAAAGACAAATGCCAGCTAAACTAATCTACAGCCTGGAAGAATTCAAAACACGAACCTGACTAGATGAGGTTACATACAAACACAGCTTAAAAACACACACAGACAACTCCTTTACAGAATCTGGCCAGCAAAAACAGCTAAAAGTTTCTGAACCACTGCAACTCCTCATATTCTGTTTGTAAGCAGTAAAAGGGGCAATGGCAAAGTATTAAGAATAAGTCTCTGATCTCAGGTATAAATCTCTGTATACAAGTGTCATTGCTCATTACCTGCTGGGTTATCTACCAAAAAATTATTCCCAATGTTGAACTCCCTAAACAAAGATAACGTAAGCAAAACTGAAAGAAGAAAAAAATCTGCACACAAAACAACATATGAATTGAATATGTTGTTAATAAACATTTTTTTCTTATAGGCATTCAAGAACAAGATTTCATTTACTGGAAAGTTTCTGGTCTAGAAATGAAATGACCAAAAACTTCACAAAAGGGACAAGCAGAATAAAAACAACAAAATACAAACAGAAGTTAATAATGTGGAATCAAAACAACAAAATAAATGAAGCATCAATGAAAACTTTCATTGTGGAAGGAGCATTAAGTAGGAGAGCAGAAAATACTGACCTGGAAGTCAAGCTGGTTGGAGAAGGGATGAAAGCAGCAGTTTGGAGAAAAACAGATAGGGAGGAAGACAGCAAAAGAGAATAAAGGAAGGAACACATTAGTTCTTTAAAAATATAACAAGCAGATGTTATATTAGCAGATTATTAAAAAAAAAAAAAAAAAAGGAAAGGGAAGGTAAGGAAAGGAAAGGAAAGGAAAAGCAAGAACTAAAATGAAATTTCTGCAGAGATATATCCTTCCTGTGCACTGAAGAAAACAAACTTTAAATCAAAAAGGGCATCTTGTCATTGGTGGACAGTGGGAAGACATCCATATTTATAACCATCCAAATTCCAAATTCATATACACACCAAACAGAACAAATAAATTGGATGAATACTGGAGCATTTGCTGCCTCACAAACATCTCGTCATAGGCCACAAAGTCTTTCATCCAAACTATCATGGGCTGGTGACCCTCATTCATCAAGTCTTGCAATGGAAGTCAAAGCAGCTAAACAATTTGGCAACTTGTTCAAAGACATATAGAAGTTCACAAAGCACTGTAGCTAATAATCAAGGATTAAGATTTGACACCTCATCCCACCCAGGAATGCAGCCTCTTCCAATGCTGACAGAAAATTTTTAATTCTGTCTGAAGAAGACAATTAATACTTCAGCACTGAAAATACTCTGATCTTTGATAACTTTATTTGTTAAAAAAATACCTAACACACCCTTTTCAAAAAGGCCAAAACAATCCCCACCCAGCTAGGCTAGTCCTTAAATCTGTGTCTGACACACAGAATTTTGTGCATTTAGGAAAAGAAGCATATTCAACAGCCATAAAAGTACTTTTTAAAAATGCAATTATTCCACATGCTGATCTTTTGTCTCTTGTGCAATGACTTGCCACTGCTGTGTAGACTTACCTTCATGAGAATTCAAATCCAAATCAATTCAGAATGAACTAATTGTAGTCTGAATACCCCAAGAGCTTGAATACACGTCTATAGTGTTATATGCCCACTGCATATGAGAAGTAGATAACAAAAACACAAAACAACTTCTTGTTTAAGAACAAACAGGTTTGTCTATATAGTATTTAATAGTATAATATTTAATATTTAAGCTAGTATAATGTTTTTAAATGGACTTTTATATTGTTGCAATCTTTGCTGAGAAGCTACACTTAGCCAAGCAAATGAGCAGGTATCTCACATAGCACTGGAGAAAAGTGGATCCAAGATTTTGCAATCTTCAGTGTTGTCATCACTTTCTTTCTCTTTTCAGTCTAAATTTACCAATGGATAATTTATATTGTATTATGAGCCAGTGCTCTTTTACTGAAATCACTCTTCTTTCCCTGCAGTGCTTACCCCTTCCCATATTTATACAGAACAAGGATCCCTACAGAGCTTTGTTTTGCCAGAGAAATAAACCACTGTTGCTTAGACTCCTCCTGTGTCATGAGCACTTCATTCCTTCTTACCAGCACCCTCTGCACCTGTTTCCAGTTTTAATTCAACTTCCAGGAATATGACTGATGAGAAGTACACAGCAGTGTTCCACACAGAGCCTTGCCAGCAGCTGATGACATTAATACCTTCCTATCCTTACTGCAGATATTTATCCTGACATACCAGGATTCACTCCTCATCATTTAGATCTCTGCTTCATTATTTAGATGGCCTATAATGACACAGCCATAAGCAAATTCACCCAATCTTTCTTTTCCCGAACTGTATCAAGGATTATCCTTAGTTTATATCAGGCAGCCTTACTGGCCCTAACTTCACAAACATGCATTTTATGCCATTGTATTTCACTTCATTTTGTGATTCAAACTTTCTATCACATTTCATAAATATACTTCTCATTCTAACACCATTAATAAAAGCTTTAAACAATATACTCCTTCAATCCTGACAGTTCTGTTTCAGCTGCAGCTCCCTCTCCTTGGTGAGGCTCTTTGCACTAAAACTTGAGATGATCACTACCTTATCCAGTTTCATTTACATTACTAAAAAAAAACCCACAAAAATAAAAACCAAAAACCCCTGAACTACATTTCCTTCATCAAGAAAATCAAAGAAAACCAGCAAGCTGAGTTTAACAAAAGCACATTATACATTAAATGTAATATCTTGAAATATCTTTAAACTTTTTTTAATTATAAATTGTGAAAATTGTAATAAAAGTTATCAAATAGCTCTTGTATAGAAGAAGGTGTAGTTTCCCCTGGGTAGTAATAAGAAGCTGTAAAATACAAAGTTAATATAGAGAGAGTAATTTAAGAAACAGACCAACATGATTTTATATGAGCAATAATATTAATCTGATGACGCTCAGGAGTGTGATAGTTTCTGAGCCAAGAAAATCCCATTAAAACCAAAAGAATTACCATTCATATGAAGACTTCTTCATAATTATTAATAATGTTCATCTGCCAAGTAGCACCACTTATAAATTTAACTACCCATATCTCAAAGCAGATATTTCTACTCCTGAGTATTTGACACTTTGTGAATACTTTCTGACTAGTAGAACATTAGTATTCATCATCTTGTTTTAATTTTTGTTTGAATTTGTAAATTATAACTTTATTACAACCATTTTTACTTTTCAAACTTATTTATACAAGCACACCTCATTACGCTGAAGAATTCATATGTGAATATAATAAATATTGTGAGGATACCACAGCTTGCAATAGTCTAGATTATAACTTCCTCAGAAATTTATGTTGATATATTTTGAAAATGTATGTTGTTGCAATTATCTTGCAATGTAAAGATGTTGGCATAGCAGTGAACATGGATCTCAGCAAGCTATGAATGAATAAATGCATTTTAACATCACATTCATTTTCCTACAGGACCCCGGAGATGCCCTTGCATCTGAAGTTTGAGGAAATGTCAAATACATGCTAAATGTCCATAGCCAAATTTAACTACTCCATCACATTCTAAGCACAGTACATCCTCTTCAACAGTCTGTGTTCACTCAGCAGTACCACATTATTTTCTGAAAAGTTATTCCAGGGTCAACACCCTCATCAACAATAACACACTAGAAACTGGTGTTCCAGAACTTCACTGCTAAGAGTATAACAAATTTGAAAAGAAAATGAACACAAAATTAGAAAATTCTCTCCATTGCATCACCCATTACAGGATTCTCAGACAATAAGAACAGATTGTATGCTGACAATGCTGTACCAGTATCTCTGGACCCCTTAGTTCCTTGTATGTTTGTAATTGTTGTTTTGCAATCAATAATTCTCAATTCAAATTAATTTACTGCTATCTATCAATTCTTTATCTCTTTTTACATAAACTGTTTAAATCAAATTAACATTTCCAGAAATTTGAGATCACAAGCTTTAGTACTTCTTCACGATCATCTTTTAATTTTGTCATTTTAATATTCAAACATTCAACACATTTGTGGTTGCTGCCTAATAAAGGTCTTAAGATTATCCTCTTGAACACAAGGTTACTGTGCCTACTAATGAGTCTGGTCACACAATAATTCAGTTTTACAGTGCAAAGAGGGGATCAGTTGCTGTTTACACCTGGTGGTCACACCTGGAGTTGCTGCATTGCAAGTCTGGGTCTGTAATTGTCCCTGCACCACTGCAGGGCAAAGGCAGCACTTTCTCACCCACGCAAAACCTCTGCCTGTGGTATCTTTCCCAATATGCTGCTTTAGGGTTTTGGAGAGCGTAGGCAGAGCTCACAGGCATGGTGCACAAAGTGACCACTCTTGATTCCTCACTTCCTCTGGGACCTCCTTTACACATTAAAACAGGTGCAAATACTTGAGGAGTCTGAACTCTGATGTGGTGAGAGAGACAACTGCCAATTGAAGTTGTTCTTATGTAAATAACCAGTTCTGCTTTAAATACAAATCTTCTCTCACTTTGAACTTGAGGTCTCCATTCTCATGACACTTAACCATTCCTGAACTTCACTAAACATCTGCAAAGAGCAAAAAGTACTGGCAGCAGGTAGCTGTGAAGGTTGATAAGTCATCCTCAGTAAAAGAAGCTCTACACATCTTTGTTTCCATGCTGGCTGTTTTCTGCCCCCCAAGGTAACCAGCATTTCTGACCTGTTCCTCTCTTTCATGGTAATGCTCCCTAATGGGTGCTTTGTCTTGACTGGAACTATAGCAATGATCACAAAAATGAAATAATTTAAACTTCTTTTTTGGAATCATGAAAGAGTTTTCTTCTGACTTGATCATAACCAAACAATTATATAAATTATTTGAAAACACAGAATTCCTTCTTTTATTCAAGCAAGAGAGCCTAATTAAAGGAACAGAAGAAAACAGATCAATCAAATGAAGAGCAGGACCCCACACCGGAGAAGGTTCCAAGATCTACTTAATTCCAAAGGACATGAGACAAATCCTAAAATCCTCCTCTGTCCACTATGGAAGGCCTCTACAACCTTCCCAGGAACAAGACAATCACTGCCTGGTCAACATCAGAAAATATGCTTTTGAAGCAAACGAAGACTACAGGAACACTGAGAAATAGTTACAACTATTATTAAATAGTCGTGAGATGGGTTAGAAATACTTACCAATACTTTTCAGGACCTCTGAGAATGACTGATGATGCTCACACTTGAAGAAACATGTGGGGGCAGGTCTGATTAACCAATTACTAAAAGACAGGCTTGTTCCCCAACATGGTTTTCTGTGGGGGTTGTTGTGCCCGTAAATTGCACGTGACTTTTCCTATATATGCTTGTTTTATGAAGAGAATTAAAAAATGGAAACCTTAAATTTTTCCAAAGTCAGCCAACAGGAGATGCAGCTCTCAAGTAGCCCTTTTTTGTTCTTTTACAAAGCATAGCAAATATTCTCTGAAAAAACATACTCCGCTTTTAACTTCTCTGCTTCTGAAATGAAGATCAAGTAAGCAAAAATGCTACTCAATGTAAGACAATACAAAAATTACCTTTCTAACTCAGCAATTTTCTTATCTTTGTCATTCTTCTCATTCTCTACTTCCTTGAGTATTTCTAGAAGTCTGTCAACCTCAGCCTGAGCTTTGCCACATTCTTCTCTATAGTATGACGCCTCCTTGTCAAGCTGTTTCATTCTGTCTGCAAATTCTGGATTCATCCGTGCCTCCTCTTCAGCTTCATGAGCCTTCAGAATCAATATTTCAAAAAAGATAAGGATGACAATAACTTAAATAGCTTAAACAGCTTTACTTCTTCAGTCTCGGAGTTCAAGTTTTCATTAAAAAGGATTATGGGTATTCCTGTCTGATGTGTTATAAAAAGAAATGAAAATATCTATGTAGTCAAATTCTATCATCCTGAAAGAGGAGGGGATTTATTAAAGGGGTTTTTACATATTCAAGTGACCCTATTTTAAAGGTGTTTTTTCAAATTTAACAAAAACTCACCTTGTAATTCATTAAATTCATGTTAAGCTGAGTGTGTTTTGAATATATAGGCAATTTCTTAATAAATCATGTCCTCTTTCCCTATCATAAACACACATACTTTGTCCATGTATAAATATACAAACACAGATACATATACACATATTGTATATATCTGTATCACCAGATGTCTCAAATGCCGTTTGATACAAAGATTTTAAAGGAAATTTAAAGGAAAGAAATTGATTTTAATGCAGAGTTGATTTTAAAAGATAAACCAATAAACTAAGAACCTGCTTTCAGCAGACATCTTACCCAATAATCCTTTTTATCCTATCATTAATACTTAACCTGCAACATCAGAGGAACAAGCCCGCTGGTGAAAACAGCACAAACCTGGCAAACACATGCATGGATGTGTGGGAGTTTCACAGACAGGAGAGAAGGCAATGAAAACAACAACAGTGCAGAGCCAGTCCAGCTCCCATCAAACCTAATGGCAAAATCCCAATTAACTTCAATGGGAGCAGGACCTGGCACTGAGAGCTTTAAACTGCTGGCTGGAATAATCACAGACAGATGGAAACAACGATGCACTGCAATGCTTAGCCTACCCCTTGCTTCCCATTATTCCTAATTGGCATCTTGAAAGAGCAGGCAAGGAAAAAAGAAGTAGTTTAAGGCAGTGCACATTAAACATAGAAAATTCAGGTAACATACAGGATTTTTACAGAAATTCATGATATTTAGAACTGAAGGTCCTCCAACTATCTTAGTACGCAGAGAAGACGTGGACTTACTTATCCTTCTTAATTTCAGGGAATGGACAATGCAAGCAAGCAATGAAAGAAATGCAGATCAAAATGAAGCATGCATGTTTGGGAAAGAGCTAATATAAACTACAGATACTAGAAGGTCCATATTCTTTGCAATGGTTGAAATTTTCCGCATAAATAAAGAACAAGTCTGAGTTTATTATAAATACAAGAAAAAATTGAAATTAGTAGGGAAGAAACTTAAGAAGTTTGCATGTAACATATCATTTAAGCATGAGGATAATAAGATAGTAGATCTGAAGTGTTATTTAACCTACTCAGAGGTTTTTATTCAGAAGAAACATTTCATCACCAAAAGAAGCCAAGGGAATGACATGAGGAGCCTAAGAAACCTACTGACCTTGCTCTTCAAAATCTCTGTTTTAATACCTGCTCCAGTCCTGAATTCCATGCAGATACAGGACTTTTTAAACACAGAACTTGTTTCAAGGTAACATTCAAGAAGTATCTTGATTTTACTGTTTGAGTGAGATGCCAGCAACAGATTCCTTTTCAGGCTCATAATCTTCCTTAATAATAAACTTGGATTTCTTTCATACCAGTAGTTAATTGCATCAAGAAATTTACTTTCAACTAGCTTTGTAATTTTTGAAGCCAATGTAATACTCAGACTCAAGGCCAATTATCGTCCAAAACACTCTGATTGTCCATCAGCACTATTACAGTACTATACACTTTTTATCATTATGTAATTTTGCAAAGGATAAATTAATTCCATAGGTAAATTCACTCCAGAAAAAGAAATACAACCCAACTCCCACCTTCAAGATACTAAGAAACTTATGCAAAAAGCATATTGTTCCCTATTCCACAGATTTCTCCTCCCCTCCCAAGGGTAAATCCAGAATTTCACAGCTCCTCTCTAAAGGTCATCGCTCTTTCATGTGACCTGTCACCTTTGTGTCCCTTCCCTTTACTTTGGCACACAATTAATTACATACCAGCCTTGCCTCCATCATTTCATAGAGGGGAAAAATACCCACCTTCCTTCCTCTAACCAGTCTTCACCTTAGCATAACGTAAATCTCAGCTTCAGCCCAAACTTTTTTTCCGTGTGTACCTCTACCCTTCTCTTATCCCAGAGCAAGAAGCAATGCAGATAGAGAGAGAGAAGCCTGTCTGGTTTTTTATGTTTCATTGCCACATTGCACTTTCTACAAGGAAAATGCATAACTGGGCAAGAACGTGATAGCATCACCAATGTAGAGGTGCCAAATGTTCTACTAGCATGGAGTATTCCTGCCACACAGCAGCTCAGAAATGCACTCAAAAAATGATCTACTGCACAGCTTATAAGCAAATCATCATCTGAAATAATAACATATTCCTCAGTTTAGCCTTTTCAATTTTTGCTCAACAGCACGCTAAAGAAATCAACATTAAGTTGCAAAAGTATTTTCAGTTCTTGTGCTTTCTGTGGTACTCATGCTATTCCATATTTGTGGGATGTGTTTTTGGAAAATTCTGCAGCACAAACTGGGTCACTGCATTTTCCCCAACAAGAATTGGAACTTCTAAGGTATGATTAAATGTGATTAAGCATCCAACCAATGTCACATATAAATCAATGTAAGCATTCAGTTACTACAAGGTTGGTCTTAAAAAAAAAAAAAAAAAAAAAAAAAAAAAAAAAAGAAAAAGAAAACCAGTATTTCAAACCACCAATTTAGCAGATTGCCTCTACTTTCCAAAGCACTTAGAGAATCTTTTTTGGACTGTTGGCAGGAACCAGATTCCTACAATTTCTATGGCCCAAATCAAGAAGTAAAGGAAAGTTAGTTAAAATGGGAGAGGAAGAACAAAAAAAAATTTTTACAAAGAGCTTTCTGCAGGTGGCACTTTAACCTGCAATTCCCTTTAAGGGAATCCTCACATTGTAGACAAAGCTGCTGATACCAGAAAAGAACAAAACACAATCCATCTGACGCTGCCAGGACAAAGGCATAGAATTACTTAGAAGGCCCCATTTTATTTTATGGCTTTGAAAGATGTGTTTGGATCTGAACTATGCACCTTTTTGAATTTTTGTGTACAGATCAGGGGTGATTTGTTGACAGATGGAACTTGACTTTCGAGGTCAGACAGCAGGCCCAGAGGAGTTAAAAGGCAGCTCAGCTGATATTGACCCTGCTCCTGCCAGGACAGGGCAGATTTCTTTGGCTTTTTTTAGGCTGCAGACTGAACGGCTGGATCAGTTCTAGACAGAAGCTGCATGGTTATCACATGAATCAGAAAGTCTCTGCCTGTTTCTGCTGTCCTCTCCTTTTCCTGGTTAATTTCTGTCCCCTGTTTACTCCCTAAGTTCTCTGTTACCTTGGAAAACACATTTTCTGTTTCTATGAGGCTTTTACGGGTAAGAGGGACTGGTCCATGTGTATTTTTCAGCTTTCTTAAATCTGCATCTGAAAATGATAACCCTTGTTTGTGCAGATTAGGTTCATTTCAAACTAACCCACTCACTTCATGATGCTTTTTCTCCCAATACTATGACTGTGATGTTGTATGCTATTTTTACAACTGAGTAAAAATAGCATATTATTCTACCATTAGAATTTCACAGATTTTTACATTAATTATACATCTGTTCTGATCTTTGCTTCATAAGCACTGCAAATGGTTTAGAAGAAAAGTAACGTTTCCTTATGTAAACCACAAATTTCCTACAGAAATATCGTAACAGTGTGGCACAGACATGCAACATGAATTATTTAGGCTATTAAAGTCTTATGGTACAGTCATGCATGTATTATTCTGCATAATAGAAATGGATGGATAGATAAGTATTTCATCTTTAAAGCTTCAGACACAAACATACACAAAAATCAACTTAAAATTTAAAAGAAAGAAAAGGAACAGCAGAATTTACATGCAAGATATTACTTTGTAAGATCCTTCAAATTTTATTACTTTCAAGAATAAATGGGAAAAAAAAGATTGGTGTCACATGAATTTTCCTGTCTCTTTAAAACTCAGGTTTTCATTTAACTTTAGGGACTGATCTAAATAGTTTATAGTGTATTCTGCAAGTACTTTAAATTTTCATCTGCCATTTCTCTTATAGAAGATCTTGGAAAATTTAGTCTTTAATATTCAGAAATATTCAGAAAAAGGTTCACCTGAACTCCAGACTCAGTGCAGCATGATATTTTCATGACAGCACAAAGGCAATATTGTAATTTCTTACAATCAATTTTGTACAAAATCTCACTGGGTATTTCAAAAAGTTCACCATTAAAGCATGAAGAAATGTATGTCCAATTCTATTTACAACTTATTCTCATATATGTAGGAGAAGAAAGAAGGTGAGCAAGAGAAATTTATTTTTAAAAATGATCTTGTGGGTACAGTACAATTGCTGCCTGGTGCCAAAGGAAAAGGATCTTGCATCCATTGTTTTGCAACTTCCAACAGGCTGTCCTTTTGAAAATTAACCACATAAAGGCAGAAAAAACAGTTAAGAAAAGGACTGACTTTGGAATACTTCTCACAAACAGATTAGGAAGTAACAAATGAATTCTATACAGCAGAATCACTAATATTGAGCTAATGACTGGCCAGTATTTATGAAAACCAAGCTAAAAACTAACAGTAAAAAGACTCCAGTCTGAAAAGACACACACAGGAGCAGTGCAAATGATATGAATAGAAACATAACTACCACAAAAGTGACCCAAGATGATACAAAATAAAAGGGGTTTATCATTGAAAGGGACAAAACTCTTTCTCCTGCACTGCACCAGAGGGTAGAGGTGATAATCTCAGGTTTTATGCTATTGTGCTACCATTTATGACTAAATTCTAAACACAGGTAACCAATAACTTTAAAAGTAAATACAGCACATTCTGTGGGACTCTTTTCCCATACAGAAGTCATGACATATCCATTACATGGTTGGAACTACAAAACCTAACCATAACAGATTCCAAAGCTGGAATCCTGGTCCATGGGCACTCATGGCAAAGCTCCCATTGCCTTCAGTGATGGCAAACCTCCTCTAATGTGGAGTATCACATTACTTGAGCTACAATCCCACTTCTTCTATATATACATTATCTAAATTACATAGTGATTCTGACTAGGATTACTGTGTAAACTATAGCTTTTAAATTGCTCTTACAGTTACATCATTTTTCTGTCCTGTAATGCTCAGAGAACATTAAATGTAACAGTCTCAGCCAAAAAGATGGAAACTCCTCCCTGCAGAGAAAAGGTTTGTGGCTGCTCTTCCTCAAATTGAAAAAGGACTCAAGTCAAAAGAGATATCGTGCAATTAAAGCAGGCATTGGCGAGAATATTAATGCTAAACAAGCCAAAGCAATACTGTGCTTTTGCAAAAACTGCCTTGTGCATTTATCATTTTATATTTCAGTATTTCCTTCACTTAAATACAAAGTTTCCATGTTCCTAATGTATATATGCTAAACGTATACACTCTTTCATGAGTAGAACTGCTCTATTATAGTCATATGGACTTTTGAAAATACTGCCAGTCATTTCCTAGATATTATTATTCATCTAATTAACTCCTTCACTGAAGATAAACTGAATAACTTAGAAATTATATAAGTTTGAAGGATCAAATAAAGTACTGCATAAGGAGGAATTAAAAAGCAAAGCAAAAGGAAAAAAATTCTGCATGCATTTTCTAATGGAGAAGTTGAGGACCTAAAGGTTGTTTGTTTTCTCAGAAACACAATATGTACCTATTTAAAACATTTTAGATTCTTAAAATGGCCTTCAAGTCCACAAAGTTCATTTATTTGGCTATAATGGATACAGCATAGTGAGCATCAGGAGTGTTCTGCAAAGCTCCACGGAGGAAGAGCACAACACAGTGAAGGAATGGATCCTCATGCTTCCATATGTTACAGCAGGCATTTTAAAAATGAACTTACTGGATTGTACATCTGATTGAACAACTGCTCAGCTTGCTACATTGCAAAGTTGGTAGGGAGTGAAGCACAGACAGGAAAAGAAGGAAAGATCCAGGAAGACAGCATTAGCTCAACAAAACCAGTGCACTTGCACAGAAGAACTTGTCATTAAAAAAAAAAAAAAAAAAAAAAGAAAAAATTTAAGATTCTAAACATTCCTTGGTGAAAGTGAGAGGCACTGGGGAAACATAAATGTTGACTTTGGCTCCTAAAAAAGAATAGCTGGAGTAAGAAATTTAAGGTTTGTGTTACTTTCCCTTTCTCAAGTTAAATAACCCATGAAATAAAGAGAGGTGTCCACTTTTGATGATACATTAAGTGCTGGTCTCCAGCAATGAATCACGAGAAGTGCTTTTGGCTGAGGCTGCAATTTATCACCAAAGCTTCAAAGACAGTAATAATAAAAGATTAATTAAATAGTATCATTGAATTTATTACTTTCCTTTTGCTTAATACAATACTGAATTTTCTATGCAGAATGACTTTCAAACAGTACAGCTTGGCAAATAGGACTTTAGCAAATATGCAAAACTGCAAATATGTCAGTAAGCAAGTAAATTTAAGATCATGAAAAACAACAAAAGGAGGAAATTCTAGAGTGGATAATAAAGATTATATATACACACGTATATATATATAACACTTTGCTACCTATTAGGTAATTCCTGCTGTTCTTTCACAAGTAGCAACACAAAGTAAGTCAACAAAAATCTGTGGAATTTTGGAAAAAAGCATTGACCATTTTCTGGTATTTAGAATTTTTTCTTTTAAATTTTTTTATGAATTTCAATCCATAATATTTGTCACAAAATGTTCAATAAGCATGCCTATAATTTAAAACATTACTTTTTATACCAAAATATAGCACAGTCACATGAATAATTACTTTGTACAATTATCCTCTTCATTATTTTTGAAATGTGCCTACTGTGTAAGATCGTGGGTTTAGAATCAGCATATTTTTTCTTGCCAAAATGCAAAAAATCCAGTTATGCAGTACTGAAAAATATTTGGATCTAATCAGATCCAATAAAATCCATCTTTATTATCAATAAATGAATTGTATTGTCTCCAAAAAACAGAAAGCAGGGAAAGCTGAGGAGGAGAAACTCTAAAAGTTGTTTTGGTGTTTTCTATTTACAGTTTTAGTTTGGACTTGCCCCTTGTGCACATTTTCCTTCAGACATAGCACTTACCACCATTAGTGCTCATGCAAAACTAACTCCCAGCAGGCGTGCACAGAGTACTATCTTCACATTTCTCAGTTTAATTTGTTAAAACTTATAAATCAACACTGAACTAGAACTACTTTGCAGCACCATAACAAAGTACCTCCTCTATGATATTTTTAGAGAGGACTGCTGTGTAAGCTACTTGGGATTTTTTTCAAGCAGACAGCCCCTTGGAGTGGGTTTTGAAAGAGAGATGTCAACTGTGCCAGATCCCTCTGCTCCATCGGTGGTTGATGCTCACACGTGAGCACACCCAGGGGACACGTGGGCTCCTTCATGCCCCTGTCACTGTCCCCTCCTCCTCTGAGCCAGACCTGTGCAAGAGGGACCCAGGTTCCTGTTTCACTCTGTTTCCTGAGCAGTGAGAGCACGGGACAGGGATTTTTCTGGGGAGCAATTACTTTTAACGCAGGGTATTTACGGGTTTGAACATAAAGTATTTCATTAAAGAAAATGTGAATTGAAAATGACTGTTTGGAGTCTACTGTCATTAACAGTCACTGTTTCTGTTCAATTAAGCATGCCCAGAAAGGAGGTTGTAACTACATTTTATTGTGGAAATACCTGGTCTCCTACAAATGGTGGGTGAATTTCCATTGGGGCTTTATGCTGTATTTATGATATAATAAAACTATTATGTTTTCAACTTTAATTCAATAATTGTCTGTATTTATACACAAAAAACATGCTCCCTTTTTGTATAAAAGACATCCCAGACACTCTCTGACTTTTGCAAGTGCTTGTTTTTCCATGACTGTATGATGTGTTTATATGTACAGTCATAAACAATTGACTTAGGATTTCAAGTCCTTCAAGAGGATTTTGATGAGGGTTTTTTAAGTGATCTGTGCTTCCAGGGTTCTTTTAACTATATTTTTTAAATGAAGAAAAAAAGGTATTTCAGACCCTAATGAAGTATGTATTGTAGTGGAGTGCAAAGTAAACAAACATATATTCTAACAAGCCAAAGCAAACTAAATGACTTCCAGAGAAACCTTTTCTTTGGAGGTTTTAATTCTGCCATCAATAGCATTTTTAAGCTATCGGACATTGAAATTATTTGTGTTTCCATTTGTATATGTTTATTGAAAAAAGATTCCCTTCCTCTCAACTAAAGATCTAATGCAGGCACCTAATTGCACAAATTCATTCTGAATTAAGAAAGAATACAAGCATAAGGTTTACACTCTGGTATCCTTTACAATTTGCAATACCTTCTTCACAGGTCAGGCTATTGAAACAATGCTTAATCACTGAGCAGGATACTACTCAACCTGGGTAAAAAAAGTGTCAGAATATTATGCTAACAGTGATAACATTCACAGGACAAATAATAATTACCAGAAAATGAAAAACTGTATCAATATTAAAAAAAAAACAACCAACCAAAATGCTTGATGTACACTTAGTCATGAATTGCAGAAGGCAAACGTAATGCCCGACCCCATCAAATACATAATGAGAACAATGAGAGCAGACATTACCAAACAACACAGAGAAAGGTCAAAGAAACTATGGTATCAAAACACTTGCAAATCATTTAAGCAAAATCTAGTTTATTGCAGCAATTTAAGTAAAATCATGTAATAAAATACAGGGTTTGTATGTTTTCCTTTAAATGCTTGCTTCCACTTCTTGCTGAATAGAAACACTGAATTGCCAGCTGATATAAACTTTTGATTATTTTGCTTAATTATCACAAACATGTGTTCACCAACAAAGCCAAAAATACATCAAAATAAAACCTAGCTGAAGTTTTCATTTTAGAAGCTGATTTTTTTTATTAGGAATTCCAGCATTTCTTCGACAAGCCTTTAATTTTTTTCTCATCCTGCAAACATTTCAGTTTACTTCTAAAAGTGGTGTTAATTCACATACGTATAAATTGCTGGTTTGATAACTTCTTTCTGCCCTTTTCCCTCCAATGTCCTGCTCTCAGTTCCTCTATTTGTTGCAGCTTCTCAGAATTCCCTCATAGAGGTAACTCAGGACAATTTCTGAGGCTCACTAGTGGCTTTGGTACAAACCTCTTGAGAAAAAGCAGTACTTGATGCAAGCATCAGCAAACAGCATAAGATGGATAGATTCTAGATTTACTCCAGGAGAGTAAATAAGCTCATCATTTCAAAATGAGGGTATGGGATGCTGATTATTGTTTTGCTGATTGTTTGTTTGTTTTAAGATGGAACTTACCTTTTTCAACTGTGCTTCCAACTTACTACACTCTTCTTTCTTTTGTTCTATGGCTATTTCTAAAGACTTAAGTTTGGAGTCTCTTTTCAGCCCTGCTGATGCCAATGAAGATGCATGTTCTTTGAGATCGATTAAACTAGACTGGAAAATGACCAAGAGTAAAAAGTTAATTCCTAGTCACCAGGACACTAACTCATTGCCAACTTAGCAATCACTTGGATCCTGCTCCCCCTCCCCCAAAAAGAGTTGACTCAAAGATAAGCACTGATAGCAAAAGACACCATTTTGTGCATACAACTGGAACCACAGGAGCTGGCATGCAGTGAAACACAGAAACATTCATAATGCAGACGAGCTCGTGGCATATTCTGGAGGTACAAACACACTGAAAACTATTTCTCTAACTGACAAAGGAAAACAGGGGCAGCAATGGAATATTTGAGCCTAGTGGAAGATTAGGTAAAGGACAAAGTAGAGATCGTGATGCACAACTATGTAAAAACTGAAGTAATATTTCATTTACAAATGAGGACTGTGAAGAATGCTTAAGAAAACAGCAGTTCTGAAGCTGAACACTGAAGTGGCAGAATTTCAGTACTTGACACGATTCAAGAGTAATCCTAATGCACTTTCTTTCATCATAATGACATAGATAGAACAGCAGAGTTTTTAAGAAAAGACTGACCTCTTTTTCTGTCAGCTCAGCTTGTAAAGCATTAACTTTCTCCTTCAGGTCCTTGTTTTCTTTTTTGTAAGATTCAATTTCTTCAAGTCTTTCTCTGTCATCTCGATCCCTTTGCTCCTTCAGACGCTCTATTATTCTTTCCTAGCAAGGGAAAGAATTGAAAAACGAAAAAGTTGGGAATAATTTTAAGAAAATACAGAATTAAATTTGCTTGCATTATATAACACTTATTAAAAAAAACCTGCAGAAGCAGAGGATGACTGAGTTAATGGCATTAAAGTCAATGCAAGATTTCTCTAGATTTCAAAATCATAAAATCAAGGTTTCAAATACCTGATAAGAGTAACACAGTACAGGAACTTCATTAAAGAGCTACACTGATATGAGTATGTTTAGTTTTGTGATAGATGTGGAAAGATATTCACCTCAATAATGTATTTCCTGTATTCATAAGTGATTGAAGTCTGGAATAAAAGTTCAAAACAAGCCATGAATAGTTTCCTCAGAGGCCATGACCAGTTTACTCAGCTTCAATTTTGTTTTTACTCTACAGTGCTTGCAATAAGATGTCAAAGTTCCAGATCCAATCAGAAATCAGCCACTTGCTAACTGTCAGTAACTTGTAGTTTACATGTATTGTATTTTAAGACATCAAAAAAACAGTTGTCCAAGACACAGAAAAAGTACCCTGACACAAATTAAGAAACCCAAAGGAAGATTTTTCTCTGTCTAATTAACAGTAACCCTACAGACATTTAAACTCAACCACATTTTTGCATATTTTGCTGATTTCCAATAACTATCCCAAGGTTTGATGAAAATGACCAGTCATGGATTGGGTGATTAATTCAAAGGGTGAAATGGAAAAAGCAAACACAGTGGTATGGTTTTGTTAAGCTCTGATTATGTTCTACAAAGTCACATTTCATCAATACTTGAAGGATGCAAACACTAATCCAAGAGAAATGCTTAGGGTACAATGAAATAACCACTAGAAATGCATTTCAGTTGGAAGCAGGTCTTTAAGCAGAGTATCAGGAGAACTACTGGTATCATTGGGTGGTGGCAGTCAGGGGGGCAGTAAAAGCAACATAATTTAGGTTGGGCACCTGGGTCAGGGCAATCCCAGGCTGGGCAGAGAACAGGCAGAGCAGCCCAGAGGAGGAGGAGTTGGTTGTGTGCAGTGACAAAAAGCTCAGCATGACTCAGCCACCAGCACTCAGAGCCCAGAAAACCACCTGTGTTCCTGGGCTGCAGCCAAAGCAGCGTGGCAGCAGCTCAGGGGAGGTGACTCTGCACCTCTGTCCTGCCCAGAGGTGACACCCACCTGGGGAAGAACTGCACCCAGCTCTGGGGCCCCAGCACAAGGACACAGATGTGCTGGAGAGGGTGCTGAGGAGGGCCAGGGAGATCTAAGGGCTGTAACAACCTGCTCTAATGGAAGGTGTCCCTGCCCACAGCAAGGGGGTTGGAACTAGGTGACGATCTTTAATGTCCTTCCAATCTAAACTTATAATACTAAATAACTTCAGGCTTATTCCTAATAACAATATAAATTCCTAATACCTTGAATATTAATATTAAGATGCCAGCCTCCATAAAGTAGAATAGTCTAATGATCATAAACATTCAAATCCCACCTGCTTATATTCAGAATTAGTTTTTTACCAATTCCTTCTTGAAGATTTATTTACCCAAATGATTTTTTCATCTACAACAAATTAAACGTAACACTATTTCATCCTTTTAATGAACAGTGTATTTTTTTTCTCAGTCAATCACAAAAGAAGACTAATTTATCTGTCAGCTGCATAAGGCTAAATGTCAAAAACGTGTTAAAAGGCCCTAATATACCATGTTTTACTTGATTAACAGCTAACATGCAGAAATCCCAACAATGTGTTCTTGTTTCAGCCTTGTTTGCATTGGGCAGCTTTCCTTATGCACTAATCTGGGACCTCACAGGTCTAATCTATTTGCACTTTATCACAGAAGCAGGAACTGAATTGCCCCAGCATATAGCTCCATTATCAGACATACTCCATTGCTTATCTGCTGTATGCTGCTACAGTAGGACCAACTTTATAAATATCAGCTTCATGAAAGCAACCTCTTGAGCTGCTTTGGGCCAGTCCAAGAGCTGAGATATTCTTTGAAAAGTTTCTTGTTATAACATCAAGGCAGCTGATAGCACTTTTGCATAGTCTCATTTTCAAACTTCTTTTTTTTCTTTTTTAATTGCAATGCAATCCTTATCGTTGCTGTTACAAATTTTCAGTGCTTAGGAGAGGCTCTGAAATTAGGGAGAAATAGTTGAATGAATATGTTTTGCTGCTTAGTTCCAAAATGAACTCAAATGCTACTGAAGTTGATTTGTTTCTGACAAGAGGAGAAATCACACCAGCAATATCATCAGAAAAAACCTAAGATTAAAAGAAGGAAAATTTTACATTGTTTTATTATGTCTACATTAATTTCTCATTTAGTGTTCCCAAGATACCCAATCACTAAATATGAAAGAAAATCAAGAGAGAGATACTTGGAAAAATCTATTTTCATAAAGAATAAGGAGACATGTATTCTAATTCAGAGCAAAAATCTTTATCTGTGTATTTTCAAGAAAAACGCAGGAAAACATTTGAGTTTTCGACTTTAAAAATGGCTTTATAATTCATTAATATCATATGATCGTGTTTTATTTTTTCTTCTTAAAGAAGCTAAGAAAAGCAATTCAATCAGATTCCAGTAAACTGTGGTTAGCTGAACTTGTACGAATAAATTTTATTTCTATTTTAAAAGAGCTTCCCATGATGGTCTCGAAGAATTTTATTCATTATTTTGTAAATTAAAATTCTAAAAACTACAGAATGGACAAAGAATTAACATAATGCAAAAAACAGCCTAACCTCAGAGTATAAACAAAAAATCATATAGTTGAAAAGCAGGTCTGATCCAGTTTCTAGGGAAAAAAACAAAAAGCACGCAAACAAGGTATTTCCATGGAGTTGGAAATCAGGTATTCTTAAATGAAAGCATCATCCTTTCTTGACAGCATTACATATTGAATTGATAAAAGTACTTATATTGATGCACTTGTTAAGAAAAAACTCACTAAGTGTTCCTGTTTTGTCCCATTTGGACAAACCTCTATTCCATATTCCTACCAGTATTCCCAGTGGAAATACTTAATAACTATTGATAAAGTCTGTAGGTCTTAAGAAAGTTACTGAGAGCAGTTAGGGGGAATTGGGAAGCTGGACACAGAAAGGAATGAGGCACATGTGTAAACATACACTGTCAAAGTATTTAGCTGCCAGAAGGCAGAAGAAAGCCAGGCATAATTGTCCATTTGGAATTTCTAGAAGATGGCTACTGGCTTCTTTCAGTGTCTAAGTACATCCTAGAAATCACACTTCACTTCAAAAAATCTGCCCTTCCAAGTGTGGCCTTTGAGGGACTCACAATGGAAAAGAAATTGAAGGTGATTTCCCTGTACAACAATCAATCAAAATCATACAGAGAGAGGCTTTTACCTTGGAAACTTTCTCCTCATTGTGTCTCACGCTCTCAGATCAAGCATGCCAAAAGCTAACCTGGATCCTAACTCTGCAGTGTCGCTTGCCTCCTGCTCCTATGCAAGTCTCCATTGTGACAGCCACTCTGGTTCCCAAAGGACTGTTTTCAAAACCCCTCAGCTGCCTCTATGGGCATTTTGGGAAAGTGACTAATCCAGAAAAGATAGTTTACAGCGAGAAAAAACAGATTAAAAAGTACTTTCTGTCATTTTTTATTAATATGCTGTGAAATTGATGAACACTGTATCCAGATTCGCAGTGAAAGATTACAGAAATGTGTAATTTTACTGTGTAAGTAAATGCTTACCCACATGAATCAACACTAATGACAACTTTTTTCACTGTTGTTCACCAAGTAAATGCTAGGAAAGCAATTAAACACACAAGAAATAAAAAATCTGACATTAACATTGTATGTGTCAGTGCCAACACCAGAGCAGCATTTTCAAGTCGTATACAGTCATAAATACCTTCATAGGGTTACACACTGCAGAATGGCCACATATTACTTTAATTAGTCACACTCACCTGTTCACATTTAAGTAGTATATATTAAGATCTGTGAGCTGAAAAATGTGGATATCTGTACTAATTTTTTGGGCATATAAATTCACTTGCACTACCTCGTATTCAAAGCCAACTGAAAGAAGAAACCTGACCTCACTGAAACTGGTAGGAATGTTGCCACTAATTTAAACAGTCCAGATTTATCCCTACTCCTAGGTATTTTCAAATTAAAGGCATAGAGTTTGTAAAGGGAAAAAAAAAAGGAATTCTCAATTTTTTTTTTAATGAAACAGTTTCCCTTAAAAATGAAGTGTAGGAAGCCAATAGTGCTCACATCAAGCCAAGGCAACAGTTGCTACAGCCACTTGCTCTTGGCCCCTGCTTAATGGGCAAAAGAACAGGATAATCAAAATCACAAAGACAGAAAAATGCCCAAAACTCTACCTTCTTTAAGTCAAGTGTCCAGTGCCTTTCCGTTTTTCCAGGGAATAACCACTCACGTCATGACTAAGACAAAATCTTCCCATGTCCTGGGCCATTTTCTCCATAAGCATTCAAAGGACATCACCCCTTCCCCTCCAAGTCCTGTGTCAGTTCATCCCCTGGCAGCCACTCCCTGCTCATCCTGCCAGAACAGGGCCACCTGCTTCCCTGCCAAGGCCCACAGCCTTGGGGAGAGCTGCCAGGCCAACTCAGAAGGACATTTTCTGCACACACCTCACCCACCAGAGCAGCACATAAAGCTTTTCATGAGGAAACATTACCTTTTCTGATAGAGCTTCCTCTAAGGTGGCTAGTGCTGTGTCTGTATTACTGGAATCCGTCTGCAGCGACTTCACTCTGTCTTTTAGATTAGTTAGTTGTTTGTCTTTGTCCCTAAGTTGCTCCTGTAGATTTTCAATCTGTAAATAAAAACATTACAATAATCATCAACCTTGTCATAACATTCCAAGAGGGACTTGGGTTCTGAGTGCATACAAATCACACATATGATATACATGCCCCAGTATACTGCCAGGTTTGTAACTGCTGTATCATCAACAGCTTTAAACTTCAGTCCTTTCTATTTTGTTTTCTTCTGCTGAAGAAGTATAATTTTCTAATAAAATAAAGGAAAAGTCTCACTGCAGTCAGGTATTTTATTATTTAAATATTTTCTGATATTAATCACTCTAGTTTAAGGTACTGTGTTATCTCAGTAATTCAAAGTATGTCTGGAATTACCCCTTTAGATTATTCTAGTTCAATAAGAAGGACAAAGAAAGGGTGAGGCAAAGCCATTTGAGTGAGCCTTAAAATGAGCAAGAAGAAAGATTATAACCTACCCATCTAAAAATCTCTTCTTCCATGATGCCCTGCTGTAAAGAAAACTCAGCTGTGCAGAGATCAGGATGTTTATTCTTGAAAAGGCCAAACCCACAAACAACCAAACAAAAAATCTCAAGGGGCACAACTTCCATTCACTTTCTACACCTCCATGAATATTTAAAGTATGTCACTCTATTTTGGATATTTTCACTTCTTTAAATAAATCTGGTTCCTCATCTAGAAAGTATTTGAACATATTGCTAAAGTACCTATAAGCACACTGTCATATTTATAGTGGTTAATTCAGGAAAAGTTAATCACAAAGGTTTTGCACAAAAAGTTGTCTACAGAGCAATGTGGAGTTTGGAAGCAAATGTGAATAAAAGCACTCAGGTGCTGATTGTCATGGCAATCCCCTTCTGTGGCTGCAAGGCACTGTGACCCCTGGGCAGAATGCAGGGGGCATGTGTTATGTCCGATGTGTGAAATTTCATGAATTGTCTGCCAGGAGAATCCCCCTCCCTCCATCCTGCGCTCTCAGTGCCACTCATTATTATGCACAAACTGGCACAAACCCAAGATTTGTTATTTAAGACTTCATACAAATAAATAGTAACAAGAAAATTAACCGGTCTGTTATTTTAGTATGCCACTTCAGATAATATAAGAAAATATGCCAAAATCCATGAAGTATCATTTGTTCAAAACTGGTTTTAAATATGTTGTCAACGTTAGACAAATTATTACTGTCAACAGATTTTCAAATTCTTACTTTCATCAGTGATTTTTCACTTTGGATCACATCCTCTTGCTACTGAAATGAATTCAGTTTCCTGTTCGTTTTATAACATAATGATTTTTTTTTTTCACATATGCAATATTTTTCCATTTAAAGCAACACAGATTTCAACAGAAGCAGGAGCTTCTATTGTTACTTTAAAGATTTCTTTACAAACCTGAAGTTGAATTCAATGCATGTGCAGCTCTGCAGAAGTCAAAGTCAACAGTTATGTCAATATTAATTTGATCTCCATATGCAAGAATGTACCACTATAATCAAATACACTTTAATTTGGGGCACACCTTGGTAAAAATTCTCCTCCTACGACATTATGCAAGTGTGGGAGAAAAAATCCTGAAGTTTTGACATCATATATATCTACAATTAACAAGTCAGAAAATACACAGTACAGCTGTGTGCACTGTATAAAGTGTGTTTTTAAAAAATTAAATTTGAAAAGAATTTAAATAAAAATTAGAATTTGAAAGTAAATTTGGAGGAGTAGAATTCGATTAGAAATTCTTTATAGTATGGCAAATACAAGTTTTGTACCTTTTTTTCTTTTTCCTTTTTCTTTTTTTTTTTTAATATATATACATAGTTTGGTATATCAGATTACTGCTATGAGCCAAAGATTCCACTTGCTGTGTAAACTATAAAATACTAAGGAATATATAGAAAGGTCTTTTTGGGAAGACCTGACATAGAATAGCTTACTCTTGTGAATGACCTTTTGCAATATTTTTCTTCATGTGTATATTTTATACAGATACAGAAACATGATACATGTGTTAATGAGTTAAGAACTTTTTATTTTATGGCATGTGTATTAGTCACATCTAAAATTACATTAACTGGCATTCAGAGGACTGCACACTATGTTTCTTTCTTTACTTCATCCAAGTATTAATGATTCCAACAACTACCTCATGACACCCTGTGGAATACTTAAGCAATTGCACATTTAAACTTCACCAAAACAAATTTTCAAGTAAAAGGGAAATAAAACAGGAGAGTGAATATTGATTACATGTTCTTTGAAACAAAGTTAAGATCTGGTCCTTTACTATCATCAGCTTGACCTACCAATTCTAGGCACCCTAAATTAAAGTACTTATTTCCTATGCACAGTGCTTATCTGAATTCCACAGCATTTACACTATTTCCTTCCTCTTAAAACTAATTGAAAATATGAGCCAACCCTTAACCAAGAAAACATGTTCTAAAATTATTCAGCATTTACAAAATTCTTTCCTCAGAGGTAAAAGAGAACAGGCAGCAAATTAAAAACATCCCCATTGAATCACAACTGCTTTAAAATAAGTCACTCAATACATACTTCATAGATAAAATAAGAGGAAAGGATCTAATTATTCTTCTATTTGTGCTATATAAACCTGAAGGAAACCCTTTGATGGGAACAGGACCACACCGGGGTATGCAAAAGTAGAATCAGTACCACAGAGTATTTGTTTGTTGGGATGGGCACAGGATTAGCAAAGACCTGCTGATGCAGACAAGACTTTATGGCCAGTTAATCACAGAGCTCTCACAACAAGATTACAGGAGACAAAGACATTGAGAGGCCTCACATGCTAAAATCTTGGAACACATGAGATGATTTAGTTCTTCCTGAGTTTTTTTAATCCAGAAAGAACAACAAACCCTCTGGTAACCTCTGTCATTCTCCAACACACATACATATTTGGGTACAAGCATTTATGTAAGAATACAATTCTAATATTGAATAATGACTTTTGAGCATGCCTGAATTCAGTTTATGGCAGGGACTGTCAAGACCTTCTTAATCCTCAATTTTTTTTTATTTTTTTTTTTTAAGGAAGTTAGTTACTGTGAAGTTTTGTCAACATCTATTTCTTACCTCGGTAAACTGCTACGTCCCTGTGGCAGGATGAAAAGAAACTTCTCTATTCTTTCTCTATTTCAGAAAGTGTGTATATTCCCAGGGCTTAACCCAGACTTTATTCCTTCTTTTAAAACAATACCCTTACAGACAAATGTCCTTCCTATGAGGCATCCTGTCAATAAACCTCAAGTGCTAATCTTGTCACCTTTTGGCGACAGTCTCAGGAATGCTTATTAAATACTCAAGGGATTAAATTAAATCTCACGCGCAGACAGGCTTTAAAATTCTCCAGTAACCCAAGTTCTCAAAAGAAAACTCCTTTCATTGTCAAAATTAAGGTACTGTACTATGGAACTTGCAAGAAAATTATATAATCAAAGAAAATGTTCCATGCTGTAACAATTTGCCTTCAGAGATATGCACTAAAGCATGAAAGAATGTAAGAACCTGTAAGAGAGAAATTACCTAAGACTTCTTGTGCCTAGCTTATGAAACCATAAAGCTATATATTTAAACTTAGCTGCAAGGATTTCCCTCTCTTCTCTGTATCTGAGTTTTAAATAGCTCAGACAATAAGTATCCTGTAACAATGGGGTTTTTTACTCCAAAAGTTCATTTTGCTCTAAATTTTTATAGGCAGAAGTCTTCAAGATTTGTTTCATATTTAAGCACAGACCATGTCAATTCCAGTGAAGTAGATCAATAACATGTTTATTTTTATATAATTTTAAAATTGAAACCTAGGAGAGAAAACAGAACTTTTGCATGTATCATCTGCATTACTTACAAAAAAAAAAAAATCTTTGTATCTTAAGAAATTAAATTCTACTAAATAATTTTCCAAGTACTGTTACAGTCTACTTTAAACAAGTAATGGCATTACAAGAAAAATAGATATAATAAGCAGCATTCATCCAACATGAGCATTATCTATGACTACTTTAAAACTTAGTTTTCATTTTCAGACTTCAGCTTCTGCATTATAGATAACAAAAGACAAAAGTAATGTAACTATTAATCAAAACAGAAAAAACCAGGCATAGTTCAAACGTAAACCTAAATGGCTACTTACACATAATTTATTTTTATTAGTAAGACTCATGGTAAATGTTCTGGCTCATATGGTCCTTTTCAAAAACATACAGGATGTCCCATGAAACCAGCTTTGGTAGTGACTCAGCAAAATAGATGTCCACAGACATCCCAACATCTCCTTTTGGTGTGTGTGGATGTGTGCATGTCTAATTTCTAATGAAACAGATGGAAAAATGAAATTACTTTACCCTACCATGACTGTAAAAATATTACTACCTGAGTAGTAATAGCAGACTTAATACAGAAGTACAGTTTTTGGAAAGCACTATTGATTTTTAGCAAGAATTTTTTTACCAAATGGTGTACAGTTATTTTAATGGTGTACAGTAAATACTAAATATCATATCAGCCAAAATATTTGAAAATTAACAGGCTCCACAGCAGCTATTTGAAGTTTCAGCCTACACAGTAAGAAGGGAAATTTTCCTTAGAGTCACAATACTACCTAAATGCAGTTCTTAGTTTAAGCAGAATTCCAATAATAAAATGAGCCCATTGAAGGACAAATTCTGCTTCAACAGTTTGACATTGCAGACTGCCTTTGGACTTGAAAGAGACTGCCCCAAAAGTGCTTCCTCAACCATTGCCAGTAACTTTCACTTTGTTTTTCTTCCTTTTAAGTAGGTAGATGGACAAGCATTAACTAGGAATACTTTTTCAAAAGTAAAATATCACATATTTTTAGATTCCAAAAATTAAAATAAATGTATGTTAAAAATTTGTTCTATGATATAAAACTCCTTAAAATATTATAAAATAGGTGGCTGCTGCTTGCAGCTGAATGTGTTCATTAAAATGTAAGATTTGTACTAATCTTTTGCTTGACTAATGTAACTGGAAAAAAGCCTGTTAATCTTATAATGACACGGTAAAATACTCTTGGATTCCACAAGCAGATCTAATATCCACTAAAGTGCTTGATTATGTCTCAAAAGAATAACACTTCTTCCTGATAGCTGCCTATTGCACAATATGTTCTCAATTTAAAATATTTCCAAAGTGCCTTCCTGTTACTACTTTGGAAATTAATATTTTCCAAATTGAAGTAATACAGCAGCATTTTCCTTACTTCACTATGATTACAATAGTAATCATGGTTCAATAGTACTTTTTAGCTTTATATTCTTATATTATTTTGCCCCATGAGGCTTTCTTCAACACCAGAAGTTCTAGATGGCCCAAAGCACATGGCCAGCTCAATCCTACTGGATTACCAAACCAGAGACAGTAAAATTATTTTTAAAGCTGTCCATAAATATTACACAGCCCTTTAGGCTATGTAAAAGAACATCTCCAGCTATGGATATGCCGTGTGCCCATGGGGAATCCAGTCTCCAGTTCAGAGGTCTGCAAGGTTTCCACAAGAAGTGACTGATCTGTCTGAAGACTTTTTACCTCAAACTGCCTTCAGGAGGACAGTTCAAAGTGCCCCAGTGCAGCTGCAAAGTGACAAAGTCACAAAGGAGCAGATGGAGCAGGCCCTGCTCAGACATCAGCGCTCACATCAGCCCGATGACAAGGGAACAGAGCAGTGGCATGAGCTGGCAATCACCCACTGCCACCTTCCCAACCTAATCCCAGCAGGAAGAAAATAATCCTTCCCAACCTTGCTCTACGTGACAAGCTTAAAAAACAGAAATATACATGAGACCAGAAGAGGAAATCAGAACAAGAAAAAGGTAATCAGAGCATTTTTCCTGATGTACACGT
>VXAX01004168.1:1455271-1588113 GCA_013399835.1 Leptocoma aspasia
TTACCCGTGCACTGTTCTCCCCCCCCCCCGCCACAAAGTTATAGCAATTCAATACAACACATCTTCTAATTCTTTAAACTCATATTTTTGCTGTTAGGGTCACACAGCTGATCAGATTAATATTGGGGCTTGGAAATTTTATGGCTGATCATCACTTTATACCTACATTCTATATATATTCTATATATATGTATATAGAATCTATATTCTATATATATATGTAAAGCTACTATATTATAAATATTCATTTGCATTAGCAACCACATGAGGGTGTCCATTTTATTCAATGCAGAACCATCATCTTCCTTTTTCTTTCATCTGAAGTTGCTGATTTTTACATGCAATTTGTCTCTAAACACGTAGCGTGTGCTTTGGGCCAGAAGGATGTTAGTTTACACAGTGTTTAAACAAAATAAGACTTCAAATTCTAACTGGTGTCTAATTGAATACTAAAGTTGTAGTAGCTTTACTTGAATACTAAAGCTGTATGAAGAACATACAAGGCAAAAAAAAAAGCAAGTTTACACAGATGCTGACATGTGGAGATGGGAATTTTCATGGAATTAATTGAAGCAAATAGAACAGACAAAAAGAAGGGAAAGGTATAAAATGAATAATATGATGAAGTAATTAACACTAACAGCAGAATCACAGCTGTGGGGTTCTGCCACCTGAACAGCACTAAGAGTTGCTTTTGTATCGTATCTTACTAAAAATGCCACATTTTCTTACAACAAATCTCTGTCCTAAGGAGTAAGCAATTGAGGAATAGAGGAATATTTTAAGATCTAGAAGACTTTGTTGCTGTAAACAGTTTAGTCCCATATGTTCACTCTGACTATCCATCCATTTGATAGTCTACTCAACACATCCACCACAGTATAGTGGTAAAGCTGCAAATACAAAAGAATTATATTAATGAAGACATGAAATTTACATTGATATCAAGCTTCTGAACAGCTGTTACACAGTAATTAAACTTTCCCAGAGTATGCTAAGGAAAGCAAGTCTGTGGTAGAATTCAAAGATCAAATCTCATAACGTGCAAGTATTTCCAATGTCGTTATTTGTTCTGTATGATTCAGTTTGTTAAATGCATCAACTGAGGATTAGAGACATCTCAGGAAAAACAGCACAGTACAGAAGCATAAAGTACTATTACCATATATTTAAAAATCTAATAGGATTTGAAGTTTACCTAAATAGAAAATACATATACCAAATAATTTTGGAGAAAGGGAAAAAAAACATATATAAAGAAGGAAAAGAACCTATGAACTGTTGATCAGTAGGGAAAAATGTATGTCATTTACTGGAATATGCAGTAATAGTCTCTGGTCAGTATCTGTTATATGTGACTTTAAAAAATTTTTCTTTATTCCATGATTGGAAACATCAGTCTACTGCCTCATGTACACATAGAAACTGAGAGCATCCTATAGCATCAATAAATAGAAGCAAATGCAACTAAAATTGGAGCTCAAAAGTGATAGCTATCTTTTCTTCTTCTTCTTCCAACACAAGCATGTAAGTTTGTTTTATTGTGCAGTCACTGAAGGAAATGGTTCGTCCACTTTTACTTACTGTAATATTCTAGATCCTTCCATAATACAGGATTCAAAGGTACAGGTACAGGAAGGATTCAGAGGAATCAACAAGCATTAAGAAAAAAGAGGTGTGCATGGAGTTTTCATACTGAGAGCAGAAGAAAACTCCCCCAGGGCTGCTTGGGGAAGAGCTCTGCCCTCAAGTCAGCTGATACTTTTACAGGGCTATAAAAGCAGGTCAGTGGGCAAACGAGCCAAGAGAGGAGAAGGCTGTCACACAGAAAGGAGCTCCTGGACTGAAGCTTGGCTTCTGTTGCCAGACTCAAGCTGAGAAAGAGCTGGAACTTAACGCTAAAATTAACCTTCACCAGGAAGCTAGCCAAAAGAAGCCTGGGCTGATAATATCCACTTGTGTATCTGGAAATACTCAGTCTCTGTCTCCTTCTCCTCAGGGGCCAATAAATTCTCCGAACAAAACAGCTTGACTCTTGGACTCCTCTAAGCAGGACTCACAATCTTGTGAGACATCCATTGAAAAGCTTTTGCTCTCATTATATGTTATTTACTGGGATGTAATTCAGAATGCAATAGGTATTTTCCAGATAGTAAATACAGAAATACAAAATAGACTAACACATAATTCCATTTATGACAAAAGAAGGCAGACATTCATTCTTAAGCTAATGCTTCTTATAATGTCTGTCTGTATACATGAGGGCCAGATTTTCAAGCTGGATTGGTTGGGTACCTACATCTCACAATATTTTATGAGTTACAGGCTGATTACTGAAATCTTTTTGAAGTCTAGCCCAATTTGCACATTGAGAGCACCTGAACTACTTGTCAAAGTTAACCATGAAAAATCATGCCTTTCTGCTCAATACTCCCCTTCTGGTGCTTGAAAACATCTGGTGATATTTTACTCATGGCCAGTTTTGTACTATTTGCTGTATATACCTATAAAATAGGCTACGTTGGCTTACACAAAAAATTTTTAAAGACAACTTTGCATGAAAAACTTTTACACTCTGTCATATACCAGTGAGAGAAGTACATCTACTTTAATATACTGTAATGTAAATTCACATGGAGGGAAAAGAGAAAAAAAGCTGCTTTGGCATTCTTATACTTTTATTACAGGTCATTGAAGTTGAATGTGATTTTTAGTGTGCATCTTGTCATTCCTACTATGTCTGTATCAATCAGGAAGACTTGGGAGCCTCTGTCCAGATTGAAAAGTCACAGCACATCTCATATAAAAGTTAACAGATGGTGAGAAGAGAGAGGCGGCTGACAAGTTGTACAGACAAGTGTTGGGCAACAGGGAACACTGAAAAGGGAAGCTACAAAAGAAATAGAGTAAGAATAGGCACCTCAAGAGGCTGCAGAAAGAGAGTAGGAGCCAGTTCAACAGTAGCTTGGGAAGTTTTCCAGAGCAATGAACACAGAGAAATCAAAAGGCTGGACAAGAACAGGGAGTAACAGAAGGTGTATGGTGTGTGCTGTGCTTTAAAATACAGAAATATATGAAGGGAAATATATATATAGAAAAGGAAAAACAACATAAGCTGTGAAATAGATGACCAGTCTGTTCTGAAAGCAGATTTAGTTTGGATATCCAAAGTGTCACAAGCAAAACACTAAAAAGTATATAATTTTACTTCTAATTTAAATTATTTCATTTTATAACATGTTATTAAAATAAATATAGCTATTAAAGAGCAATATAGTCATTTTATATCCTTAGGAAGATTAAGATAGGAAAACAGAAAGACATCCAGAAAAAAATATTTCCATTACAGAAAAGAGCCATAACCTTGAGTTCTGAATAATAGGCAGAAACCTTACAAACTGCTTCATTTCAAAGTGAAAAGGTTGAGCAGGTTGTGATGTGGAAAGGCTCAAAGCCTGACTTAATCCCTAGAGAAAAAGCAATGTTTTCATTCACTGTAAGAATCTCCTTCAAATCCTGCTTGTGGGCAGTGGAACATACTATAATACCCTAAGATCCTTTCCAGGACTGTCTATGTTACCAGCAATGAAAAACCTATGATAATTGAATTTCCTTTCCCATTTGAAGGCTATCCAATCACTTAATAGATGACCTTGTCAATCTGATTTCATGCTACTCATTTTCTAAGATTTACACTGTCCAAAATAATTTATCCTCATTTGTGATATTTATACCTTCAGAATGTTAAAATAAAAAAACTAAGCTCTACTGACTTTAGACAGATACCCAAACCTGACAGGTTTCTAACCATTCTTCTTGTCTGACACTTTCACATTTCCATCCTTCTTCTGACCACAAGATGTCTGAAATCACACATGGTTTTTCAGGTGGGATGACACAAAAGTCATTTAGAGAGCAGTTATCATCTTTTGCTCCTCTACCCATTATTTCTACAGACAAAATATTGGCAATTTTCACTACCACATCCCACTTGAAATACTTTTCAAAACTGTATTAATCATTGCCTTCAGCCTCCTGGCATTAACTCCAAATTTCTTTTTGGGCTAGTCATCATCTCCTTTTCTTCATCTGCATTCAAGGGTGGTTGGGTTTTTCTCCCCTAATTGAAACACTCAAGAATATTTTCCAAATAAAAACGGTGAATAAAGTTATATATGAGATAAAAGTCTGCCTTCTCACTCCAAATAAGTCCCTCTCAACTGCAGTGGTTTTTATTCTTTTCGATAGCTCTTTCATCAACTTCAATAACTTTTTTTATTACCTAAAGAATTTTTTTCACTTGTATTCTTGCTCTCTTGGATTGTGTTTTTTTAATATTCAGTCCAGAATTATGATTTATAATAAAATATTTCAAATCTAGAAAGTCACTGCTCCACTGAAATACCATATACTTGATGTAAGCAATCCAGCTAAGGAATTGACACCAAATTTAAACTATGTCATAATTTGCAGTATCCCAGTTTTTCTCGCCTATTTTTCATATTTTAGTTTATGCACATATGCACTGTAATACTTTCAAAATATCTGTTTTATTTTTACTAACACCACTGTATATTTCTATTGATGGCTTAAGGTTACTCTTTAAATCACCAGCCTGAGTGAAAGGAAAGAATACCTTTATTTCCTTTCCTGGAAAGTTTAAAGAGATATTTAACATGCTTTGTAAGGTTTGAATTTGAAACTGAATACATTTCCCATTTAAACAGCTCCTGTAGTTTTGATTCCAATGCAAAGCTATAAAAGATACAAGAGTCTAGACAAAAGCAAAATAAATGCATATTCAAACATCATCACACTGTTCCAAAGGACTGTGTAACTCAGATCATACACAATTCCAAAAAGAGCAAATGCCTAATCCCAACATGCTACAACTAATTCTGCCAGAAGATCTGGCCATAAATTATATTATAACCATAATTTTATATCTTCTTATAGGAACAGTTTCACAACATCCCTTTAACACAGAACTGTGTGACAATATTAAACATATTTGGTACAAAGACCTCAAAAGTACAGACAGAATTCACTCAACAGACAATGTTAGTTTTATTTGATTGTTTCAGAACACAGAGAAATACCAGTAAACTTCTGTTCATTAAGAACATTTCAGATATGTATATTGCTCCTAATTTGAAATGATAAATTAATTTCATAGAACTTGTAAATCACAGACATTTCACACCTGAATGGAAAAACATTGCAAGTACAGTGCTTTAAAATTGCTCAATCCTATTTAGTCCTTAATTACATATCTCTTTCCACACTCTTACAAATTTCCTTGAGACTTCCCATATTCTCTTATTTTCCAGTTTTCTTTTAAAATATTACACTTAGTAATATAATACATCATCAACAGAGGAAAAATATTAAACTTTACACTACTTTAGGGGGCAGAAAGGTTGAAAAGGGAGGAGGGATGCCCTAAGAATTGAAATTAGTTTTAAATGAAATTTTTTTTTTTAATTTGTAATAGCAAAAGAATTTACGTTGAAAGTAAAAATAACAGCCCTGTCCCCTCACTACTATAAATAATGGATATAGTGATTTAGTACAGCTATGTTGATTTCTACATAATTAGAACACCCTGGCCTTAGAAATTGCATTTAAAATGTTGTAATGGAGAGTCCAGTTTCACCTGGTATCATTTTATATGAGTTTCCTGAAGTATCAGTGGTAAAAAGTAGGCAAAAAACCCAGAGCAGCAAAGCTGCTGGTTAGGCAGTAATTAATCAGAAGTAATAATATTCTTCTGATTGGAGAGTTTCCTTTTAGCTCCTTGGTTACAGAAACCATCTATATTCATATACAAGGGACAGTGGAATACACTTACATGAAAGAAAAGCTTTTGCAGAAGGATAACAGATCTCTGTCCCCTTATTTAGAGATGTCTTTTCTAAATCAGTCTAAATTAACATATGGTCAATGTACATAGGTTTAGACCCATTAAGAGTTGAAGTGTTCAAAAGGCTCATCAGAGAACTCAGATTCTTGTTACTATGAGATGTAATTTAATATTTCACTATAGCTGCACCAAAGACAATGCACATATTGAGTTTCACCATTAGTTACTGCAGGCCAGACACAGTCCTTCTACATATAAACTATCAAAGCACCACTAAACTTAAACTGAAATGTTAAACGCATCAACTTGGATGTCTTTAATCAACATCTGCTGAACAGTTTAGTTTCTCTATAGCAGCAAAGGTAAGACAGCAATGCTTTTATGGAAATGTCTGAATAGGAAGTAATCTGTAATCTGATATGGTTTTCTGTTTAAGATAGTTTGCTTTTGGTATGAAAAATGTCCTTCAAAAAAAAAAATTGAATTTCCTTTATCTTGTATCTCCTCAAAACCAACAGGTTGGTATGGGAGACAGCCTCACTCTAATACCATCAACTACACAAAAATAAAGGAATGTTTTTATAAAGTACACCTATGACAGAAATACTTTTCTCTCGGAATCAGTTTTGATGCCTACAATTTGCTAATCACTTTAGCCATCCTTATCCATTTGGCTTCCTTCAGGTTTTTTTTTTTTTTTTTTTGTTAATTGTGAAAGCTTTGATGAAAGGATCCATGAAGAATAGTCATTGTCCCTTTGGCAATTACAGGAAAATCCTGGAGATGCATTTGGAGGTAACCTGCTGCTGCAATGTCAGTGACACTGACATACTATCCCAGAACATGGCATTTTTTTCTCTGATTTATGTTTCTTTGCTGGACAATGAGAAGTTTCAACAACTGTCAGATGCAGCTCTCTCCCACTGAGCTTGATGTTCGCTCTGTGAGCCATGTGCCCCTCTGCATGGTGGGGTTTGACAGACCCTGGATCAAACCCTCACAAGAGGGGTGAGTTAGGAGCTTGAAGTTAAGGACATTTGGAAGTCCTTTGGAGATGATGTCTATATCAATGTATCACAGGCTGTATCAATACATTACACAGATTGACTATCTCTGTACTTGTGCAAGCATTAGAATTATTACCAATTAATTTTTGTTAGGCTTTCTCTTCAAGAAACTTAATTTTGACTGTAAAATCCTCCAAGAAACTTGAGTATCACTTAACATCGAAGCAACAAGTCTGACAACAACTCTATTTTCAATGTCTCCCGTTCAGATGGTAGATAGTACTGACAGCTTGGATTGAATGATGACAAGTTCAGTGCTACAGAACAGTCAGAGACAGAAAAGAGCTACCTGTCCATGGATGTATCTTCTTCCCCCTCCCCAAAGGAGGGGATTTATAAGCACTCATGGAAGGTGTTGCAATCCAAAAATTTCAAGAGAGAGGATCAATTATATTACATTTCATAAATTGACAGTACATAGAAATCCATAACAGTCAAAGTGTGCAAACAATGAGAACTGATGAACACAAAATGTCACGCAAGAAATTATTGTAATTCTAATTATTGTAATTCTGATACAAGACAAACTCTCAAGGACAGTTTACAGGGGTGACCTCTTTTGCAAGTAAATTAGCAAACACTTGTTTTTATTTCTATATTCTAATTCTATGCTTAGAAGTTCTTCCCATTTGATCAGCTGCTTACTATCCTCCCAACATTCAAACAATCTCAAAAGTCATGGATTTTTGTTGAATAAACATTCAAATCAAACTATTTATGGTTCCCATGACTGCCACAACAAAATCCCAGACTTAACCATGAATGAAGATTTTGGGATAGGACACAGCAGGTACTTCACTCAAATTTAAATTATGCTCTAACACCCTCCCAATCCTGTCTGTCAGCAAGGTTTAAGATGAAGACTTGACAGATTCCTGTGCACCTTTAGCAGCTTCTCCCTCAAGATCAGCAGAAGGCTCTACAGAGAGCAGCATGCAGAGGCTCCCATGGTGTACAGTCACTTTGGCATGGGGTTAAGCACAGAGCAATAAAGGACTCTGTGCCTTTCTGGGGACATTAATGCAGATTTCTGCTGTCAAATTAAGGCATCTCTTAGGCAATACATATAGTGTGCCTGATTTTTCTCCCTGATAAGTAAGGAGGGTTGCTGGCATAATTACTTTAGCAAATTTACTGCAGTTTTACTCTTAAGTGAATGGTAAATAAGCCAAATATTTATTTCCTATATGAAAGATTACAATGTTACGCCATATTTTTTTTTTATTTTTTACTTCCCAAGAATTGCTTTACTCCCTTCTCTTTGTTTCACTTTGATCTTAGCACTGTGCCTGGCTGGGCGTTAAAAATTAAATTCAGGTGTGTTAGAAGGAAGTGAATTAGATTCAGATTCCATTCTAAAGTTGGACTTACTCTACTCATATTCAAACATACCACTGCTGATTCTCCCACCAAGAAATACATACTGCTTGGCAACATGAAAATTATCAAAGCAATCTGACCAAATTGGCACCACTAGCTTCAGCCACATCTGGTAACAATAATATGAAGGGAGAAGTATGAAGATAACAATTCTCATTTATTGTTACCATTAAACTTATCTGCATGCATACTCCTGAGTCTTTGAACTTCATGATTTCATAAAGCCAATAACAGCTCCACTCAAAGGTGAAGGGTGATGCTTTTCCAAATGTGATTAAATACCCAATTTACTGAGGTATTAGAGTCTCTAGTCCCAGAGTGCTCAGTCAGAGGAACAGCAATGGAATACCACCAGGAAAGCACAACTGCCAACATCAAGGAGATCTAGCAATGCATAAATTAGGATGGTTGATTCTATGCCAACAGAAGAGTAGAGTCTTAATACACTACAACATTGCTAAAACCCAACTGCTAATGCATAACCCTACCTTTTACATTTAGTAGGAAATGTTTCTTTTCCATTTCCAGATATAACAAACTTGGCTATACATTAGGTAAAGCTGCAGATCAAGTGTAACTGCCTATCCTAGCAAGTAGGTGAACAAGGGCAGCGGGATCTGCTTATTTCAGGATTAGGCAGGGATGGTTTACCCTGATTAATAAGTTATTCAGTCACTACATTGCTAAATATTTTGCACATCAGACTATAAAAAATTAATCTCTCAGATGAAATCATACATAAAATGTATCATTTCTGAATCACTTAAGATTAAAAATTGTCTTCTCATTATACTGCATATAATTAACAAGCTGATTCATTTATTTTCCTAAGGAACACTCCATAAAATTATGATTTGAGATCTGTCTATCCCTGTCAATCCCCCTCATCAATGTCTGTGTCAGTCACTGAAGGTGAGAAGCCACCCAACCTCCTTCCTTCCTGCCATAAATCACTCACCTGGAGCATGGACCTGAAAGAGTTTCCAAGAAAAACATCAGCATGTAATAAGACATACAAGCCTTTTGGGCTTGTGCAATACTTTGTTCCACGCACTGCTCCTTGGGGGATCTGATTCTGTGTCATTTCAATGAGTTGTCAAGGATTCAGTGCTAAACTGCTGAACAAAACCAGCTGAACCTGTCATGTTGAGACAGTGGGGAAATAGCCAGGCTGCCACTCAAAGATGCAGTTCCAAGAGCAGGGAATCACATGAATACACCCTCAGTCAGCAGCTGAAAATTCTAAATGAGTCATGACAGCAAGATACCTCTATGTAAAACTATTCTGTTACACTTATAAAACTCTCCCTTATAATTTTTAGTTCTAATTAGTAGAGTTCTATTACATATTTTGGAAAGAAATTTCATTTCTTCCAAAAAAAAAAACTTTTTCTCCTAAACAATTCTGATTTCCCCTGATTCTTTTTCAGATATATAGGTAGTCATCAATTTCCCTAAATCATTCTTTTAAGGTTTACTGAACCTCCAAAATAATGACAACTTCTACTTCCCTTTTGCCCAGTCACATTACATATAACTGAGCTCTTTCACACTTCAAAAGAAATTTCTCCAACTCTATTAAAAAGAAAGTATTACTCTTCACACAGCTTAAAATTCCCAGCGTGTGAGTTGGCTGCTTTCTCAGCATGAATAAAGCTTAATATCTTATTTAAAGCTAACTTTGTTAATTAGTATTGACATTTCAGCACTGAAGGGCAGCCTCCTTCCCCCCCAGCAGCACTGGTGTCACAGCAGCAGTGTGAAATCCTTATGTAAGTGCCTCATTAGGCTCAGTCCCACTTTGCAGATGACACACTGTGTGTAACTTTTTATTGTAGTGCAGACAATTGCGGTCACTATTTCTTCTTACTTGAGAGTCCATGGTTTACAACACACCTGATACTCAAAAATTACCGTGTTCACACAACTGGCATCGCATGAAAGTTTTAAAATTTTGTAATCTCATGAAACTCTATTTGAGGAATTTGGTGATTTTCTCCTACAAAGGTAAGGGCTTATTTTCAAACAGGCCAGTAAGCAGAAGTGTGTGATCCATCTGTACTCCTTTGGAAGGGTAGGCTTGAAAAAGAACAGAAGCAGCAAGCAGGTCATGGAGAATAGAGGAGGGGACAACAACAAAATTCTGGACTTCTAGACTCAGTGGGTCCCAAATTCATTGGAAAGGACAATCCATTCAAGCAAAGGCTGGAAAAGTTTATAATGATCCTGAATTTCAATGTGCAAGGATTTACCTAGACTCATAACTATGGTTTTAGGCTGGATGAACGTTCAGGTTGGCTTCACTAAGTGAATGTACACTAGGTCACACATTTCTAGTGATCTTTTATAAACTGTAAAAACTTAGTAGCATAATGTGTTACAAACAATGGGAAATTAAGCTAAAGAAAAATGAAAATAATCCCTGCCTCTGATCTTAATGACATTGTTCTCAGTATCTTTGTGTACAGGTTGAGAGCATCCCAAAAGCTGTTCTGGTTAGGCTTAAGGGGGATTTGTGTTTACCAAACAGTCCCAAAGTTGCATTTGATTGTGCAGAACTCCTGAGGACACGTTTTTCTGATAATATATTTGCATCAGTAACACCAACAACCTGGATGAACAATTGACTGTATTTAGTTCAATTTCACTTTCAGACTGCTCTGAAAAACATACCATGATTTGGCAAAGCTACAAGCCTAAGTAGCCAACAATGTACAATTTTCTAACACTCAGTACACTGAACACTGTACTCTTAAAATGGAGATATACTATTAATTCTTAGATTAATAAGATTCAATTCTTAAATAATACAAAAGTTTATAGTCACCATAGCAACTTTGTAACATCAAAACTTTTATGGTACACCAGAAAGACTTCCTAATTTTATTTTTTTAACACATGAAATCTACAGTCAGAACATTGATCTGTTTTGCAGAACAACTCTTTCAGAATTCATCATCTGACTCCAGAAATACAATAGATCTCTGATTTGTGATTGCGAAACACCAGCTCACATAACAGCCTACTTACAGTGTTCTTACAGAATTTGACACAGTTAATAAAAAATGTCCGTTGTAAGGCCCTGATCCCTTCCTGGGAATATGAAAACATGCTCCCAGCTGATTAAACCATGAGAAAAAAAATTCCAAAGGCATCTTCTATCAGCAACATGCTTGCACGTTCTACTTGTAGCCTGCATCAAGCAATAACACTGGTGCAAATTTCTCAGCCCAGGAGTAGGACTCCTTTGTTTACACCAATCACTCCTAACCTGACCACATGTACATTTCCTCTTTTTCAGAAGACAGCCAACAGCAACACATCCAATTAATTGTGCAACACAATTTAACACAAACTGGACAATAGCACCTGAAGTGCATAGTCCAGCCACTCCAGGTACAGACTGCAATTATTACATGAGAACTAAGACTTTATGACATTTCCTACAAATGCTAATTAGCTGGTAGGTTAAGGCCCTTAGTCATGTAGCACTTCATCAATCACAAAGCTTAAACTATTAAAGATGGAAACTGTAACATTTTACATGAAAAGTTATGTAGCAAGTCAAGGTAGAATATTATATTAGCCCCCTTTAGCCAGTGTTCTTTTATGATAGTCCCCACAAAAGAATTTCCACAAGCTGTTGTCCTAATATGATCCAGGTCTATATCCTGTACCCTGTTCTTATCTTAACAGCTACTGTTTTCATCACTGAGACTCCTACTTCAGAGTACACAACTGGAGTTTTTAAGTATCTATAGATTCCTAGAGGACAAAACACTCCACTTCTACCTACTGTACAGAAGGCAAAATTTGGGAGCAAAGAGGGACATCATACAGCTCAGCACTTTTGCCCTCCAGCCTACAACCCGGCCACATTGATAGAACTGGAACGTTCTGGTAAGAAATACATAAAGATTTCTGAGGTCTGCCCCTCTGCATGCTAAACTGACAGATATGAGGTGTAAGACTAGCTTTGCCAGGTTAAACAAGGCTATTAAAACAGCATACCCAACTTTACTGGCACTAAAATGGAACAGTGGTGCCAAAGGTTCTAAAAGAAAGAAATATTAAGTAATATTGCACCTCTGACATTGACATAAGTTTATTATTACTCCATGCCAATCTACCTTGATCCAAATCCTCTAAACACATGCTGCTCTAGTGCTGGGCCTCCCTTAAGCCTGCAAATTATACTGAATAGTGCAGCAGTTTTTCAGTTTGGTCAAAAATTACACCCAACTCAATGCATGGAAGGACAATGCATCATCACATCCTTATCTAGCCCAGAAATTTTTCTTGTTACCCTGTGTTCATTCCTGTGGCATCCCATGGGCCTCACCACAGCTGTTTTGGGTTTGATTGTTCCACACCTTTGGCAGGGAATGCTCAACAGAACCTGTCCTTCTCTCCCAGTGTGACAACTATCCAGAAAAGAGAAGGATCTGCTCCAGTTTCCAAAGGCTGTTTTTCAGGGTTTGGTCTTGTCTCCTTTGTATTTTGTTTTTCCATACAGCAGATAATGCATATAAGAGAAGGAGTACAGATTAGAAATTGCCTATTTCCAAGTTACATATTCCTTCCCACTCACTTTCAGGTTATTACTGACAGAAATATTTTTAGGCACTATACACAAATTCTTCCTTCTTCAGTTACTTGAATACAACCATTAAAACAAATGTTATTTTAGGCTGAGTGAGGTACTTCAGGCTGAGTGGAGAGAGATGTAGCCATCTATCTTGCATCAGCAACTGAAGGCAGGAACACAACTGGTTATTCACAAGTCTCATATCAAAAGTAAACAAAAATATAAGGGTATAAAATTTGGTCCTGAGTAGAAAGAAGAAGGCAAGCATTGTAATATTACAGTCAGAAGAATCTCATGTCCAGATAAAACCTGCAAAGAAGAACTAGAAGCATTTCCTTCATTTTCAGAAGGGTTTTCAGGAGAGTGAGCAGAACCAGAGCAGCCCTGGATGAGGGAGGGTACATAAACATAGGGCAATCCACTGTGAGTCATTGTTCCACCCCCTGAGTGTCATTGAAATGGTCCATCCTGCTTTCCACTCCCTGAATTCTCCACATCTGTGTGCACAAAGAGAACAAGTTTCTAAATGCTCAACACAGACATGTCTGGCTGCCATCCCGAAGTGAAATCCATGCTAGAAGATGTGACCAAAAGTGCAGATGATGAGCAAAAACTGGAGGAAAGCAAAAGTCATGTGCAATCCAGAAAGAAGTAAAAGATAAAATTATAATTATATTTTAAAAAGGATAAAATTACTGTAATTAGGATAGATTCAATACTTTTATATCAAAATTTATTCTTATTTATGCTTGCAATTGGAAAGGCATGTTGTCAAAACTGGAAAGAAAACAGGCATATTGAGCAATCTTTTTCTTAAAGCACAGCACTCACTACTACAGCCTCTGAAAACACCTAAAAAGGGCCTGTTCAAAAATACTGCACTAACAACACCACAGTACTAGGAATTAGTACTGTCCATAGACCAACATACTTCTGCAGTAACACACAACCAATCTGCCTGTGCTCCAAAAGGAGCTGTGTTCCCTTTGCCTGTGGCAGAACATGTGGACTGTACAAGGTAGGAATGCCCTGGGACACAACTTCATCTGGTGAGGGTAAAGTTATCTAGAACTGAAAGGCACTCATGCCAGGAAAGCTTATTGAAAACAAACCAGACCCAGCACACCTTCCCTTCTGCATGCAAGTATTGTGACCCAGAGATGAGATTTCCTCTGCTGCCAAGGACACTGGAATGCTCAAGGACCCTCAACATGAGAAGTCATGATCTAATGAGCACTGCCAAAATGAAGCTGAACACTTGGGTTAACCAGACAAGTAGATTGTTTGGTTTTTTCCCAGATGAATGTAAAAGCCTGGGTTTGCATTGGTGACATACAGCATTTTCTACTTCAGAATTGTACACCAGGCATGTGGAAAGTAAACCCTGAAAGCATCATTTATAGCATCATACCCTACATTTACTTAAATGAGGGGTGAGCAGAGCAGGACAATATTTCAATCAAATTTGTCTTTAGTCAAACAATCTGTGAGTGAATATTGGAAGAGAAACACGAGTAAAATAAAGATCCAAATCTGAAAATGTGACCTAAGGGTAATTTTAAAAATGTATTTTCCAAATACAAGTTTCTTCTTCTATAAACTAAATAATGGTATTTTGACAATATGACATTAGTATTTTTGGACATGCTAACATCTATACATTAAAAGAATGTGGTTATAAAAAATGCTTCAGAAGAGAGAGAAGCAAATCTACACATAGATGCTGTAAATGGTGATGTAAACGTAATATCTTTTGCTTTTTTTTAAAGTAATCATCAAAATTCATTCTTCTCTAAGTGAACCCAGCATTTAGCCCATAACAGAAAAACTCAACTTCACAAGTCCCCTAATGAAAGAAAATAAAAACCTCCAAGATAGAAAATGCTACTAGAAGTGCTACTTCCAGTTTTAAAAAAATCAGTACTAGCTCCAATTTTCCACCCAGCTGTTAGCAGGATTTATTTCTTTGTATACTAGAGTTCATGAGGCTATGACATATTTTACTCTATGATCTAGTAAAGAGAGAGACTGCAGTTTAAAAATGATTATGTCTATTAAGAAGCAAGTGCAAAAGAGGCAAGACCATCTGCACACCCTAATAAAATGGCCATGATTTATTAAAAACAGGACAAGTGTTATGCTGCATATTTCTGAGGACAAAGCCATGAGAGATAGTGCTGATAGCTCTGTGATAGTTACTCATCACAAAGTTTTCACCACTGAATACACATTCCTCTTAGTGACCCATTTCCTCAAGATCTAAGTACAAGAGAAATTGTAAATTGTTGGTTTGTTCAGGGGTTGGGTTTTTTTCAAGAATGCAAACAATAAGAAAAGCTGCATTCTATTCTTCAGAATGCTCAAGAAATGTCCAAAACTACTTAGCATTCAGGATAAAAGCCTTGAAGTTTGCTTTCTTTTACATGATCAGCATTGCTAACAAGGCAAACATTCAGAAATGGGATTAAAGTGGATGAGTACTTATATTCCAGCTTTGATAGGCCTTACTTCCCAGGCCTGAAAAAGCATCCCTCTCAGTTTCTGGAAAATAACAACTTGGCTTTTTAAATTCAGCAACTGCAGGCAGAAGCACAACTAGACCATGTGAACCCTGCATGAGTCCTGGAGGAAAACCACAGTAACATGAACTACCTACATAATAATAGAGTGAGGAGGAGTAGACATTCTTTGAGTGGCTGTAAAAGGAGGGGAGAATAGTAAAACATAGGTGATGCCAGGACCTTTCCCTCCATTTCTCTGTATGCTCACAAGTGCATCTCTGTATGGTACACAGTGACCCACAGGACACAAACAGTATACACCTGGCAGCATAAATGGTTTTGTGAGTGTGAGAAAAAGGAGATGGAAATGAACACTCTACTACTGTATGCAGAACCTTTGCAGAGCTGCCCCTACAGGAAATTCCCTCCCCATTCCCCCAGGTGAAAACTGTAATGATTAAATCCAACATCCAAAGAGAGCAAATGCAGTTAGCTAAATTTGTGGAAAACTAGAAATAAGATTATTTGGCTGTTTGGAGGCAGCCTCCCTTCTTAATGTCTTTAGAGCACAAGGAAAGTAGATAACTGACTTAATTTAGGCTCCTTCTCCACTCCCTTCCTCTCTGCCTAGAAAAGTCCTTCAGGCTAAGAACACAGTATCCTGATCCTCTAGCATGCCCACATATTTTATTTACATTATTTGGAAAGAGTAGTAATCAGTGTTCATAGGGATACTGGAATCCCTTATGTTGAGGCATAAGAAGTTTTATCAGGATTTTTAGTACTTTCCTTTAACTCCAATAATTTTGTGACAACTGCAGCATGTAATATTTCTCTGATATAATATATATGATATAATACTGCAAAAAATGTACCCTTGGATAAAAGCAAGACATTTTATATTAGAGAATTTTACTATTACAGACCCTCTGCATCTTTTTTAATATTTTAAAAGTAATACACTTTAAGAAACAGAAGTATTTCATTTAAATGTGCCTCAAAAGTTGTACAACGTATCCTTTCATCAGTGATCTTACCTTTTTCTGAAGGACATTAATTTTTCTTTCTTTTACTTCCAACATGTCTTTCATATCTCTAATTTCTCCAGCAAGGGTTCCTTTCTCTTCTGTGAGGTCTTGAAGTTGTTTTGTTTTTTTATTCAGAAAGCTTTCTTTTTCTTCCAATCGTAACCGCAAGGCATCAACCTACAGTAAGTAAATCAAACATATTTATAATTACAAACATATTTATAAACATATTTATATTTCCTAGAAATGCATAAGGTCAATTCATAATACAAAGCTAGATGGAAGAAACTGAAAGGGCATAAATGGAGGCTTAGCATTTTTAAGTTCTGCAGACAGAACAGTCAGAAAGGGTCTCTATTAAGCAATTTGTTCTCTAGTTAATCGGAATACTATCAAAGTGCAAAACAATCATCAAATCTGTATTTATGTACATTCTGAGTTTTGTAACACTAAATTTATTCAAAGCAAAAGTATTTTCAATGCCACTTTAAAACTTGGTTTGGGACCAATTTAGATGATCTATTGGATCTCAAAATGCATGTTCTTCCTGCTTTTAAAATGGCTCATTGCCTTTCTATACACTGGGAAAAAGATTTATATTCCACTGGATTTATTCTATTTTTAAGACTTTTTTTACAATATTACAGTAATAGGACCTCTCTGTTTGTAAGCAGCATGCAATAAGGGATTCAAAGATGACTTTTTCAATTAGAAAAACAAGAAATAATAGTAGCAGCAAGCTTTCAGACCTCTTTTAATAAACATGAAAGACCTCATCTGAATCTTATTACCACATCTTCCTTATACTTAATCACTTCTTTGCTTCACGTCTGAAAGCAATCCTTGAAGTGAAATCACAGAAATCTCTGTTGGGCCATTCAGCTGCAGCTGAGGAGCTCATCAGGACCTTGGAGCAAGCTCTCCAAGAGCAGCTCTCCCCCATCAGGCACTGCCAGGCTCATTTTCCACCTGCCACGAGGCAGAAGCCCAAAGCTTCAGGTCCAGGGAGCTGGAGGCGGTTAGACCCCAGATAAACAAAGCACTGACACCACTCCCCTGTGGCTGGGATAACACAGCAGCTTCCACAGGTCTGATGCAGTTCTGTCCTGCTTGGCTGAACCCAGCAATGTCTCAGTCAGTAATTTTTTTCTTCTCTGCCCATCCAGTCTGTACCCAAAGGACTCTTCTTCACAAATTTCTCCCCACACACCCTGTCAGCATGGCTCTCTAGATCAGGAATGGGGGTGGATTTTAGGCAATAAAACTTGGGAGCACAAGGAGAGTGGAGAGGATGAGCAAATGGCTCTGAGTGCCCAGAGTGACAACCTGCATGGGAAACAGGAGCAGAGCTCCTATCCACTCCAGCTTCTCAAACTCAAATCCTGCTCTAGCTTCAAATAAAGTCTTTAAAGCATAACCAAAGTGCAGCTTCGATTGCACTGAGAAACAGCCAAAGAATCTCAATCCCATCAACCCCAATTGACACAAGGACACTGCAAGAGTTGGGAAGGAAAGAGCACAGCATGTCCACCAAAGCCCTAAGTGGCAGAAAAAAATCTGCCAAATACATATCTAGTTTCTTACATCTCCTCATCTTGAGACTGATACAGCAGAGCACTTTAATTCAAAAATCCACCTACACAATGAAGTATTTTGATGGAATAAGTATATAATCCCCAAACTAACATTCACAGCCAGGAGCCATTCTGAAAGTGGAGGCAGAACTCAGACCAGTGCCAGCCTGGGAGAGGGAATAGACAACTCATGCTGTGTGTGGTCTTGGGTGTGCAGATTGATTTTCTATTCACAGGAGTGCAACGTGGAGGTTTAGGAGAACATCAGTTATGTCAGTCATTTTTTCCTTCCCTGAAGTGGTCTTTCTGCCTCTAGTAATCACAACCAAGACTTTTACATTTCTCATAATAGGAAACAAAACTACCTCAGCGTGAACTGCAGGTGACCTTTCACTATCTGCTCAGCACTAAGCTGTATGACATCATTTCATAAGTCAAATAAGAACCTCCAGATGGCAGAAAACCAAAATGCAGTTAAATCAGGTCCTCACCTTGTGGACGACCAGAAGAAAAATATACTACTTCATTTTTGGCCAGGGTCAATTTGCCAATATAAGAAATTGTCTCTTCCCTGAAAATGGTACTGTTGAAATCACATCTCCCAAAAATAACACAACAATGAAGTATTCTAGATGGAGCATGCCAGCACACTATGAGGAATGTCTGCCATTTTGTTACTACTCCTTTTCCATCCAAGGCATTGTAAATATGATTTAAAGGAAATTAAACTCAGGTCATTTTACAGCAACAGATATATATATATATATTTATATTTGAAAGGATAAGGATTTCTCGTACACAAAACCCCTCTCTTTGGCTTTTCACTCAACACTATCTAATTTTAAGAGTCCTTCACTTTTATTTTTCCCAAGCTCTTGCAGTATATTTACTAGTAAAACTTGGCAGTCTGAGGAGCACCATAATTTTCAGGAAAATAAAGCAAAACCAGATCTGATAGCTACTACATTAAGTATTTCAAAGACCCCTCTCCAAGTAAATTGCTTTTTAATTTTGTCTAACTTCTTTTTCCTCAGCAGCTACTTATTTCTACTATTTAATACAATAAATTCTGTCACATGCTCTGGAAATATATAGCACACTGTAAAAACTTTAGAATTGGGTTATACTTTTGGAAAAAAAGAGTTCATGTAAGTGGCAAAAATTGCCAAATTCAAAGTCAAACTTTATGATGTCATTATTATTTATGTCATCACCCGCCACTCATGACCAGCTTCAAGCAGTGATGTCTATTCCTTGAAGTTCCTTACTGTTAACTGTTTAACTTAGATGCCATATTACATACATCATTTATGAAAGTGGTTTAGTGCTAAGGAGCTCCATGGGGAAGTAAAACACGAAGCAGCACTACTGTGTTTCACTGTTAATTATTTACTTTACCATCAGAATAGACACCTTTAAAGCAAATGTTTGACTGTATTTTTTAACTAAACCTGAAGGTCCTGCTGAAGTCCTAAGTGTGCTGTAGTACCACAACTGGGGTAATGAGAAAAACCTGTAACCCACTGTCAATCCCCTCCTGAGCCAGCCCTGTTCCAGCACCCCCTGCAGCCAATATTCACCACCGTGCCAAGAGTCTGGCTCCTCCCCTTCTGTTCCATCATTCTCTCCCTTCCTCATCATCACTACAGGCTCCACAGGCCTGTAGACATTTTCTGGGCTATTATTTTCTCTCTTAGTATAATTATGCACCCATCTTTTGAGGAAAATCTTCAGTTAATAAAAAAACCCGGATTTCTATTAAAGATCTTAGTTCCCGTGTTTATGCATCTGCATATATCTGAGGAAATTCTAAGCTGTTACTATGAAAACCAATTTAAACCAAGAATAAAAGAGCTGTCACTCTGATTTTCCATACAGAAGTACTGAATTATTAGTACAGACAGCATATTCTCACATGGGTCCTTTTGCAAATATGAGAACTGAACTACAAGTATAGAAAGGATATCATGTGTCCCAACTGTACTCTCCAGAGCACAGACTGACAATTCTACCTTGGTAAAAACAAGATTTTTTTTTTTTTTTAAGTATTTTAGCGTCCAGTCAGATTACCTCATGTAAACAATCAAAGTTGTTTAAAAAATTGTTCACCCTTGAATTGGAAATTACTATTCCTTAACCAATATATCATAGCTGAAAGAAACAAGAATGTCACCAGTTCACAACAGCAATAAGCAAAATTAATTGGCTGCAACGATTCCTGCAAATGAAATCACAATGCAATGACAGATTTGAGCCTTTTTAGCATCATAAGAAGGTTATTTTATTTTCCTGATCATCCCCCTAACCTTCCTATGCTCTGCTATCTGGAATTTATCTTTCTTGAACCTGGATGACTGTATCTCAGAGTACATAAAAATATTCCCTCAGATGTCTCTCTTGATACATTCTAGTATCAGATTGTCTACAGCCACATTTTATTGGTGGCTAACAGCAATCCTCTAACACACTATTATTACCTTTACCTAAACCTTTCTTTACACTACAAAGTTCTTGTTTTTTGTCCCAAGGGGCATAATCCTGCATTTTGTGCTTCCCTAGCTCATCCATTTTTCTCACTTCAGAATTCAGGATCATCTCCAGGGACTCCAATCTCTGTTTCTCCAGGTGCATGCTTCCAAATTCTGGCAAGCTGAGCAATGTAAATATGAAATAAGCTCCATTGCAGTATTAAGTCTTGAGAAGTTTCACCAGTATTTTTCCCCAACCCGGTCTTTCCTCATCCTGCTATCTCCACTGCTCCTCTGTTAGCCAATATTTCACCACTCCTACCACTCTTGGACCAAAGCATGTTCTGCTTTAAACACCTGAATATGGCACAGCATGGAAAGCCCTCCTAAGATTCAGCTAAATTAGACATTATGTATATTTGTTGTTTAAAGATTAGCAGTCTTATCAAAAAAAGCTACTGCTTTAGCCTAATTTAGCCAAATTCATAACCAAAATGGATGCACACTGGTTCTCTAAAACTGAAAAGGTTTTTTTCTACACCAGAGAAATAATCTTTTATAGCAAATCCAAAAGGGGATAATCAGAATGAGATGTTTTTACTTCAGACATAAATGGATTTTTACTCTTTGTTCAAGCTTGCTATCCTGTCTGGGAATGGGAGTGGTAAAATTCAGCTCTAAATCCTATGTTACCAATGAAGTTGCAAACTTGGGATTTTGTTCCAAAAATATCACCAGAATTCCTGCTTCTTCAATTCATTAGGTTCAAAAGACTTCTGTTGAAAGTTTCTGGATTTGAACATGTGTCTTTGAAATACTTTAGGACTGAATCTTCTAGGATTTCAACCCTTTCAACAAAGGTTATCCTTAAGTATAAAGGTACAAAATATAATTTTTCTAACCTGCTATAGAAAACATGGAAGAAAAATGCCTTTTTTTTAAATTTACTATTTAATCATTCTTAACATTCTTTTTTGCATATATAGTACATATATTTTGAGTTTATTCTTCTTAGTCTATATATAAATAGTACATATATGTATACACATATATATGTATATGCATATTCATGTATAAACAAATATTACTGCTAAAAAAAATCAGGGTATAAATAATTTAACACAGAAGGAGAGGCTACATGAAATCAGACTTAATAGTAATAGGAATGAAACCTGAGTATGAAAATTCTTTTCCCAATCTCTGACAGCTGACATTAACATAGAGCCTTATAAATCTGCCCTTTACAAAAATTCTAAAAGTAAATAAATAAATAAAGTACTATTCCTCATCTGTTTTTCTTTTCCTGGAAAGCATTCTGAAAGTAATCTTTTTCCCAGACATGGATAATTCTGCACATGGGTGAAATTCTTCTCCTTTTTTCAATCTCCTCAAAAGATTGAGAAAACAAAGATACATTTCAAGAAACAGGGCAATGCCAGCACACAAAAGGAATCTTAATGTAAACTTTAGCATAGATTAACTACATAGGATCCTGCACTGCACTATGCAAAGCTAATTGTATTTATCAACATAAAAGAGTATCACAATACCATCTCTCAAGTGGAAGCAAAGCAAAATATCAAAACCCAAACCAACCCCTCAGAAAACCTTCACCTTTCAAACCAGTAAGTTATAAAAAACAGGTGCAAGAGGTCCTAATACTTCTTTCTGAAGCTACCAAGCTGTCTAAAAGAATTTAGTTTCCAAGTACCCCTTTATTAAGGATGTTTTCTAGGAAGTGAAGAGCAGGTAGCTGGCAAATAAATCAACTATGTAAAACTTAATGAATTTATTTAATTTACATCTACCTTAACATTACAAAAGCATATCTTTGAATACATAGGTGTATTAGCCTCTTTGACTTCTATCTCTGTAAAAAACAGGGGAGTTTATGCCTATCATTCCTGAAAATTAAATTCAGGACAGCAAAGTCAGCTTTTGCTCTTCCTGCATTTGTTATACCCCCAGTAATACCTCAGCAGGCTGTCTGTAAACTTGTGCAGATGCAACTAAGTGCCTCTGTAACTGAAACTTTCTAAACCTTTGTATTATTTATGCAAGAAGAAATGTAACCTTCTACCCTCATTCATCTCTGTACTGGACTGCAAGACCTAACAGAGGACTAAAACAATTATTTAGTGAATTATATATATAGATGTGATTTTTAATGTCAACCAAGTATGAAATTGATACTACAGGGATAAAATAAAGCAGTCTCCACACATTCGTGTCATTTCTTTACATATACATACAAATTTATAAATTTTATATATACATATGTATAAATATTTCATTTCTTCAGCCACTGAAATTATACCACTAAGTATGCTCTTAACTGCATGGTTTTCCATTTTCTACATCTTAATTACAAGTACCTGTCTAAAGATCTAATTTGGCATCATTATCCTAGGAACATGTAAGACTAAATGAATCTAGGAATTAGAAAATGCTTTGACCTTAACAGGCCTCCTGTATCAAAAACATTTACAAGTGTACAAAAGATTGACTTCAGGTAATCTCACTCTTTAACATAATCTATTATTCCATGTACAAATAAGGGCTCTTTTCCAGCACAACTGCTGGTTACAATTAATAATAGTAAATTACACAAGTATTATATATTCATATTTCTCCTATGAGTTAGACAATATTAAGCATCCAAGGAACACAAAGATGCACTTAATTAGCCTAGAGGTCACGTGCCATAAAATCATTAAGTCACTGAAAAAGAGGAGACTTTGAAACAAAGGCAGGATCGTGAGTTTGCAAGTACAGTTCTACAAAAAGGAAAATGTACATCATATATCAAAACTCACTGTACAGAATACAGCCTTTAACAGCAGCAGCCTTTCCCTGGTCCAGTTTTCAACACTGGGTTGCAACCCTCAACACTGGTCTAAAACTTTCCTGTCTTATTCAGAAAGAAAGTTATTCAGGATTTCTCTCAAGCATGGTTGAGAGAGCAAGTCAGACAATTGTACATCACACAAAAGTTCCCATCTTTCTCTTTTAGCTGTTAATGGCAGGTGTCTGATTATGACACTACAACAAATATCTTTGATGTGTTTAACTTACTGACACAGTTAAAGGAAAAGAAAAAAACGAAAATCCTAAACACACAATTCATAAAGCAACATATTTTCCTTAATTAATTTTCTCAACATTTACAGTATCTTTACTAATTCTCTGTAACTGGATATATTCTGGATCCATTCTCAGAGAATCTGTGTAGAATAAACATTTGAAACATCTTAAAGACTAACTAAAACCATCTTTCTGCTGCACTGCAAGGCAAATTATTTTTGGATGTTTTGCATTTTTATGCTAAATAGTGCAGCTGCAATTGATAAAAACCCATCAAGCTAATTTAAGTCAATCATGTCCAGGAGGTTCTCATCACTTGTGTAAAAATGCTCTCACACTCACTCTAAGACTTTACCACAGCAAGTACCTCCCCCACACTCAAATTTCAATACCTTAAAGTCTCCTCTGCATCTTATTCACCAAAGAAAAGAAAAATTAATTCTTATGGAATAAGCATATTTATAGTTTCACACTACAAATCTAACTTCTATGTTTCATTTGAATAGGAACTTAGATTGTTAGGACCACGTGAGCACAAATATGACACACATCCCACTGAAGCAACACTGCACCTTTAGTGCACATCAAGGCACCGGGTCAAAGGCAAAATAAACTTCTAGCACTGAAAATACACAACTGTTACCCTCTAATACATAATCTGGATTACATTACTGAGATCATATGTTTTGAATTTATTTTTTTGATTTATCAGTATGGCACATCACAGCTGCCATCCTGAGCTCTCTCCCAGCTGCTGCATTTGACATTTTAAATGACGATAGTTTATATTTTACATTTTGCACTATCGCCACTACCTTTTAAACCTATGAAACTATAGCAACCATGCAAGAACTCTGTCCTAGATGGGCAAAGTCCAGCGTTACAGATCTGAAACCTGTGTTTGATTCTTACCCGTTTGGCCAACCCTCATGTGTATGTGACTGCACTTTCCAGCCACCTCAAAACTAATGAAATAAAGAGAGGGCCTGAACTTCAAAGTATGCCATGTCCTTATTCCTGGTCCCTTTGAGATGATTATGGGGTTCAGTGCAGTAACTGGAGATGGAAGCAGAGAATCACATCACCCTGCCCTGGGTCTCTTTCTCCTCCAGGAAGAGGTGAAACCAGGTGACAGCAGATGCTATCAGATTGACACAAACAGCTTCTTTGCATGTTCTTTTTGAGAAGCTGCTCACCAAAACCATCTGCTCACTGTTCCAACAGAAGCAAACAAGGAAAATACAATAACAAGAAAGTCCATCTACCAGTAATTCTGCAACTGACCAAGACAGGGCTTTAAAAACTTATCCTCATCTTCAAATCACAAAAACTGGAGAAAGATAAGATAGAAAGATAAGATAATTTCCCAATTATATTTGTCCTACACATGTCACAAAGATTTTTGTTAGATAGGAAAGGTTCTCTTTTTATTGACAGACTACTATGTTGGGGTTTCTGTGATACACTGAACTGTTAAATACCACATCAAATATTAAGATCACCTTTTCATCAAACTGTTTATCTTAGAACAGTAAGTAGATAATAGTTCTTGGACTTACCTATATATATATTCCAATAATAACTATTGGAATTAATAACACATTGCCACTCCAAACTCATGTTCTAGAAAAGCTTCTTTTGGTTATGCATCAGAACACAAAATTCTTCACAACAATAGCTGAGCCAGCAGGAAACAAAGCCACCTAACTAGAACAAGCAGCCTTGGGGATGTGGAGCCAGTCTGGAACACACTCAGAGCTCAGCTTAGACTTGGTATGTCTCCAGCTGAAGGTCCCACCTGGATGGTCAGGAATGACACACAGAATGTACCTGCAGAGGCTGAGCACCAGGTCTGTGCACCCTGACTAAAAAAAGCCACAGCGAGATCTCAGTGCTGTCTTCAATTACTTATTGCATATTACTGAGTGGAAGGGCATGAGAAGGCAGGGCCAGACTCTTCCCAAGGGAGCAGGGATGAGACAAGTGGAACATGGAAATTCCACCTTGATGTAGGAAAAACATATTTTTGATTTTGGTTTTTTTGCCGCAAGCTTGGTCAACTACTGAAGCAGGTGTCTAAATAGATCATGGAAAATCCATCCCTGAGGTATCCAAAACTTGGCTGGATGCCATCCTGAACAACCTGCAATAACTAAAACCTCCTTAGATCAGAAGTTTTGGCTAGACAACCTCTAACCAGGCCTGACATCAGCCTGTGAAGCACCCACAGCCCAATCCTCCCTGAGGATTTCCCCATGGGCACACAGCAACTGGGTGGACTGAGTATGAAATGCACACAGAAGAGAGAGTTAGAAGGTCCCAGAATTCCAGCTATCCTGTAATTTTGTTCATAAGGTAAGTGGTGAGAATTTACTGTGTACCTGAGCTTTTACCATCCTTTACACAATGAAGTTGAACAAATCTCTCAAGGCTTCTACTTGCCTAAAGACCATTAGAACCACTACAGAAATGATTATTGAAAAACAGAGTTTGCCAGTAACTGCAAAAAATATATACTAGAACAAAAAATGCTTAAGAATTATCCAATAAACATAAATCCAGGGAAACAGATTTCAAATCAAACAATCAGCAACCCACCATAAATACAGCTTTTCTTGGGGAGAATTTATCCAGAAATTCATAAATCCACACCAGTTACTACAAATCACCTTCTTGTCTGTCATATATGTGGAAATGGCTTCCAGGATTATTCCTTCTTTATTATGACCTTTCCAGGGATGAATGTAATCAATGTAGCTCCCTGGAACCTCCTTCTTGCCTTTTGTAATCCATTGGCTTTCTCCCACTTCTCAGAAACCTCTCCCAATTCCCACCACTTTCCAAGGGTAACTGACACAATGCCATCAGCCCTTGCAGGTGCATTCCAGCAAGACCAAGGGACTTGGATGTGTCTGGTTTCTTCAAATATCCCCTGAGCTGATCCTCCTCCATCAAGGATGAGTTTACCTGGCACTGGACTTCTGTAGTGGTTTCAGAGACCTGGGATTGCTGAAGGTTGGTCTTTCCAGTAGAGATCAAGGTGAACAAAGCATTCAGCACCTGGACTGTCTCCATCTCCTTTGGGATCAGATCTCCCCTCCCATTCATCACTGACCCCATATTTTCCTTAGTCTTCTCCTACTGCTGCACCTGTAGAAACCTTTCTCGTTGTCCTTTCTATCTCGTTATATTCAAGTCCAGATGGGCTTTATCTTTCTTAACCCTAAACCTGATTCCCAGAGAGGGTCTCCCTGTTCCTCCCAGACACTTGTGCCTGCTCCCACCCCCCTGTGTAATTTGTTTTCATTTAGCTTCATAATTAGAGAAGTACAAAAGCTGATTTCCATTATACAAATCTGATAGTTTATAAAAATGCACAGTAGCAAAATATTCTCCTCTATTTTAACAATTCCTGAAAACATTCTTTGCCCAGGAAAAACGTACATTATTTAAGCTTATCCTCTCACTAGGTATGTGACGGCATGCTTCAAAATTTACGACAGAAGATGACACAAAGTAGAGTGGAGCCTGCTGCCAGGCTGCTGGAACACAGAATCACCCTGGAAGAGAAGAAGGTAACAGAGGCCACCAGCACCTCAGTGCAGAGAGGCCTGGACTTGTGTCTGGCTCAGAAGCCAACTCAGCTGCAGGGCTGGGCACAGGCACGAGCCACCAAAGCACACGAGTCTAGGTCAAGTCTGGCAAAGATTTCCTGCCTGATTTAAAATGAGTTTATTTGGTCCAATGGCACTCTTCCTAGAAATGGAGGGCAGGTTGACCACACATGTGCCTGTCTTTACTTGTGGCCTGACACTTGGCTGGATAAACTTCATTACGTTTTTGGTCATGCTTAAGAAAAGTACTGTCAATTGTTTCCAGTCTGTTGCAAACATAAACCTCCAAGCTGTATTAAATATGTACTATTGTATTTACCACAATGTTATGAAATCATGCATAAAATCCTAAAATGGGATAAAATAAAGGCAACGTGTCTTCCCCTCCTCCCTTTCCCCCCAACTTCTGGCAACATTTCAAAATAAACAAGGAACCAAACCAATGCTTCTACTGAAAGGTCAACCAGCACCTGAGTCAAGGAAAGATAAAACTGGCCTAAAACAAAAATAAATATATTATTTAGTAAGAGGAAACCAATTTTCTCTTGTATCACATATGCAGAAAGATTAAACTGCTCCACAATGAAATATCTTAGTAATTACCTGTGCCTATTAAACAAGAAAATTGAATTCTTTTGGCTGAGAGTGAAATGAAATTTACACTTAACTAAAAAATTAAATTAATAGTAGAAGAAAATATTACTTTATTGTAACTCAAATAATGTGGAACTGACTAGGTATTGAGGAGAATTAAGATTTTCATCTTTTACTTCCACACATGCTCATCTCAGGAACCTTATTGCTCCTGACATAAAGCAGAGAAATTTAGCTATAGATATTCAAAGACAGAAGGGAATGTGGAACCATGACACAAAAATACATGTTCTGTTTGAAATTCAGTGTAGCAGAGAGTCCATTAACAACTGTGCACTGTGTTATGTTTTAGAGGTCCAAAACATGTAAAAGATCAGTGAAGTGCAATCTGGAGCTCAAATATACCTGAGCACAATTTCCTCTACAGTTTCCTGCCTTGCCCAGTAAGGACTCTGCTCATTTTTACATGATTTTGCTATTTATCTAAATTTAAAGATGGAAGATGAGCCTCTAGTATGAATCTTTCCAGCAGTAATCCATCTTCCATGCAAGCTCCTGATCAAAGAATTACTTCTGTTACACTGCATATGGCACACAGGCATCTTTGCTTGTAGAAAGCAAAGAAAAAAGAATCTTAGCAATTTCTATTGTTATTGGTAGTAATTGCTAGTTATAATTTTCTTATTTTATTATTTCTCCTAAGTTTTAAGGCAACATTTGTGTCCTCCATGCAGAGTATTTCACTAAACACTAAATATTTTGGAATAGAAAGTCACTTTCTCTGGTCTTGCTACATAAATGTTTTAATTTCAACCACAAACAGTACCTATACTTGGAAAACAGGAAATATTATTTATGGAAAAGATTAGCAATATATAGAAATAGGCAGATACAATAGATACTGATTTTAATTTCAATTAGGGATTATAGGAAGACTCTACAGTATTTATAAATAATATAACCTTTTCCAGAATCCAAATTAGTGTTGCTCCAACAACGTTTAGAACAATGAGTGATACAGTGTAAAAGAATTAACTAATGGAAAGTATTTTAAGTATTTTCTTGGAACTTCAACAGTTTAAACAATTGAAAGGGGAAAATAAGCATGCAATGAATGTGAGCCTGAACTGTTTTTATTTACACACTCCTCAGTCTTTCCCATCTGATCTTGTGCCTGATCTCACAGCATAGGGCAGCTGGAAGAAAGCAGTCTTTATAGATAAGAAACAGCTGTTATGCTTGTTTGACCTGAGGAAGAATTTGAAAAACAAAAACAAAAGGACACGAGAATGAACTGAGTCCTCAAAAAAGCAGTACTTGCAGAATTGTTCCAGCCTATTTCCAGGCAGCCCTGGTAACAGTATCTGACATGCACCTTGCCTGTATCAAACTTACTGCCACTGACAGACAGGAAAAAGAGTATCGAGCAAAGGCAATTGTGCTTCACAAGCCCTTTATGAATATCTACAAAATCAACCTTTTTTAAAGGAAAATTATTACTCAGTGGGGGGGAGGAGGAACCAACACCACGAATCACAAAATGTCAGAATTAAGGTTTGCTTCTACAAAACAGCCTGACCTCTTACGTCAAAACAGGCAGCCAGATGAACACTAGAGTAACAGAAACCAAAGCATGCTTATCCATTTTATTCCATTTTCTGATCTACTTCTCAATCCAACTTGACACAAGTACCAACATTTTCAAAACTCTAAACACCTGACTCATAAACCCCTGATTTTATCTTGTTAGGTCTTAATTTTACAATACTTAGCCACATTTCTAAATAAATTGTAGCAGAACTCCAGTGATTCACACAATGTTTAAGCAGCTCTATACATGAGCACAGATGTTCCTGCCCCAGTGCTCTTATGTAACAGCATCTTCTACAACCCCCCCTCCACAATTTCATGCTCTTTTTTCACTCCTTTCCTGCTGATTTTGTAGAATGCCTCTTTTTCTTCTTTAGATTTATTCTTAATGCGTGACAAAAATGTCCTCTCATTTCCTTTTTTTGTAACTTATTTCTTCAAATGTATCACAAATATTTGTTTGCATTTTTAAACCAATTTTTTTCTACATTTGTAAACTTTCATTTTTTCTAGCTTACACAGTTTCTTCTGTAAAACTGGAAACATTCCCAGTTATCGGGAACAAGAACTTCAAAAACAGGGACATATCTTGGCAGAGTTTACAGGGGAAATTCATCAGGATACATTTGCAGCCTTTAACCAACTACAGTGGGTAGGATGAGCACAGGTAGGAAAAGTATGATCCTAAAAGAGCAAGAAACCCCCATCTATGGTGTCTGTAATGACATCAGTAAACTTTGGTATTGTCATCACTTTTTACATTGCACGATTCCTTCTCAAAAATAAAGAACTTAATATTGAAAATCACAGAAGTAACTTAATCTTCTGTGTGACAGAGAGCACATTCAAGGGAGAAGCACAGAGGAAGCAACTCAAAGCTTTTCTTCCTTATATTTCACAGAACAGATAATAACTAAAGGCAAACATTCAAGTTATTTAATGTCATTAAATGCTACTATTTCTTTCAAAAACATTACTGTATTATGGATTTCATTGCATAGAAATAATTTAATGTCAGCAAGTGTGTTCCTGTAGGAAAGGCAAAATGGAAGGATTTGTTTGAAGAGCTAAGTTATAATGCCATATTTAAAAAAAAATCACAGGAAAGAATCAAAGAATCAAACAAATGGAGAACTGTGGCACAGTCATTTAAATGAAAAGTTTACTAAGACCATTAACCACTTCCATGATTTAAGATATAAAAAGAACACTTTGCAAAGGAGGCAGATGATTGCATATCTTTGTTACAAGCAATTTTCTTAGTCAAGTCCAGCCTACGTTAATTAGCACCCTGCATTTGAGAGCATTTTGTGTTTTAATTGAATTCAATTCAGAGCCATCTCAATAACTACATATCTTTAAAAAATTTTTGCTCCAAGGACATTAATATCCTTTTTAACTAGGTGCTATCATGTACAGTAGTTGTTTAGCCCAGCTCCTTTTTAAGTGTCAGGCCACTGTTTTCATGGCTCTGTGTGCACAAATGCAATCCCTCCCTGCACCAACTTGAAACCAAGATGATTGTTCCCACATGTCTGTGCCAGCCAACAATCCTCAAGGACTTTCATCTACTAAAGCCTTAAGGCTACACAACTTAACTGCCATGACTTACCAGGGCAGAGTTGAGAAGTTCCAAACCTACTTCAGAAAGACAGCTTCTGCCACACTTCTGTTACCCTTTGCTTACCTAAATGAACTAGTGCATTTCTGTCTGGGTTTCTATTTCATCCAATTCATGAAATGAAAAAAGCAGCTTAGACTTTAACAGAAAACAAAAATGGAAGTCACAAAACTGGAATTCCATTAAGTTTAGCACATCAGCTAGTTGAAAACATACCAAATAATGACTGAATTTAACTATTCAGGAGAAAATGCAGCTGCTGTTTCTTTTGCAGGGAATAATTTGTAAATACTTTTCACCTATAACAATGAAAAGTCTTTCAAAAATTTTCACAGACTGCAGTACTTGATTCTAAGTGTGGAAAGAACTAGAGAAATGTAAAATATTATGTAATTAGATCATGTTATCACTTGGGACATGAAGTGTTTAAGTTCTGTTTGCCTGAGCTGATCTTATTTGAAAGATATTAAATATTTAATTTTAACCTGCTCTAAATATTAGCAGGTTACCTCTGAAAGCACTAATCTTTCAGATGCTCAGATCCTTATACTTTCATTGTCCACTATGATACCAAGAAGTAGAACATTCTTTCCTTCTAAAAGTTAAATAAGGGGAAAAGGAAGAAAACAAATAACCTACATCACATAGCCAGAAAGGAAAATATTATTTAAAATCCTACCAAGAAAATAATCAAAAAGCCATATGAGGTCTACTGTCAGTATAAGCATCTCTAAAGATTTCTGGATGACCATGGCTGCAGAAGCTTTTTCATTCCAGATGGACCATACTCCTATTTTAAACTCTGCTTCTGTTGTAAGCACTTTTTTTTCCTCAGCAGAGACAGAGGAAGGCTGAGAATCTATCTTTGCACTTCCTACACTTTGAGTGTTTGGCCTAAGAGCAATTGTGAGTTAAGGACTGTTACCTGTGTTAGGAAGAGCACATCCTGAAAAAGGAAATCACGAATTTAACAAGTCCAAGTGGCTCTAGCCTTTTCTCCCCAGTTGTCTCTTAAGCAGAAAACCCAAAAATTATGCAAAACTACTTCAATAACTTCTCCACGCACTCCATCATTATAGCAATATGTGCAAAACATCATTACCTGTTTCACACTGGTTATTGTTACATCCAGTGCTTATTCTGCTAATTACAGAATTTTAGTGTTCCCCTCAGGTTTGCATCTACCTGGTGAAATTTCAGTGCTGTTTTGAAGTGTATTTTTCTTTGCATTTCTTGTATATGGTGCCAGTACACCAGGATCATAACTAGGCCCCTTTAGATCAATCACAATTTAAGCAGGAGTTAGGGTATACAAAGAATCATTTCTGAAGCAATCCTACCCAAGTTCCTCTTCAAACATCTCCAGTTAGAGCAAAGCATTTAAATGAGTAGCTAACAGCACTAATATTTTTCTAATCATTTCCATCCACTAGTGACTTACCTTATCAGAGTAAGTTTTGCTCAGTTATAAAAGCCCATTAAAGCTGTCTAACTGAATATTGTTTTCAATGGCAACAAGGTAATTTTCTATAAAACTAAGAACTGGGGTGGTGGGCAGGAGGGAACTATACTTTAATTTTCACTTTAATTCAAATAAAATAGATGAAAATGAGAAGTGTTTTGACAGCAAGATAAATCTCATATTCAAACTATTTGTCCCAAATAATTTGCATAAAGTCTTTACACACCGAATATACAGCCCATTCTTTCTACTCTCCCATTTTCTTTTTAACTCTGTTTTCCTGCCTCTGGGCACTACTTTCTACAGGCCCTGCAAATGGAACTCTCTACTCTTTCAGTCACCTTGCTCACAGGAAATTCTGTTTCAATTTCTTTGAAATGAAAATAAGGGTGTCCCCATAAGAAAGAAAGAATATACGAAGCAATAATTAAGAATAGATTCAGTCAAGGGGGATGGGGTTGTGTGTGTAATACATATCAGGTATTTGAGAGAGCTTCATTTGTAATACCATAAAGTCACTGGAATGGGTCTCAGGAGGTCACAAGTGCAACCTCCTGCTCAAAGCACAGAGATGCCTGAAATCAGACCAGGGCATTTGATGTGCCTCTGAACAGTCTTGAAATCGAAATCCAATAGGCAGATAGACACCAAAAGAAAAAACAACAAATGAAAACCCTCCCACCTTTGCTCCACAGTTTACTTCTGTTTAGATATAGCATTTTGCTAACCTACGTTCTTTCAGCTTAACTCTTTGAATTTACTGCTCTGCCACTACTCTCCTCTCTCCTGTTCTGAACAGTCGTAGGGAGTACAAAACAGGAATGCTCACAGAAACTGAAATGTCTGGCACATTCCACCTGAGACAAAGCTGCACTCGAAATGTGGACATTCCCTTTGCCAAGAGAGCAGTGGACAGCTGCAGAGTGACAGAGAGCAAATGGTAGCCCGGTGTCCAGAACGGTGCTTTGTGCCACGGGTGATCCTCCCTTCGCACGCACTGCACATCCACCAGAACAATGCCCTGGCAGCACAGCAAAGAGACCACACTGAAAGATGTGGCCCAGCCTGACTGGAAACAAGAAAAATCACAAAACAATAGAAAAACACAATTTCAAAGTAAAACTCTAACTGAGAAAAACAAAAATGTGAGAGTGAAATAGCTGTAGTTATACCATTATTGTTGTAAAATTAAAAGCAGATTTACATTTCAAGAAATATCAAATATCAACATTGTAATAGAAAGAAAAATAAAGCTTTTTTAGTCATGTTCCAAGTATTTTGTGCTGTCTGCTTTTATTTGCTCTTTATGCAAACTAAGAACTGCCAAGAAGTCAATCATTTCACAACCCTTCTTTATAAACAGATTTGTTTAAACAAAAAAGCACATTGCAATAAATAACTACTATAATCACCCTTCCTCTTCATTTTTATTAGGTTTTCTATATTAATATGTGTATGCTGAACACATCAGTTATTCAGTTACAGTACAGGCTTCACTTATTTCTCTAATCCCTTTCCTTCATTGACAGGACTATGCTCACAATTCACAAAACTTCTTTGTAGACATTTACTTATTTCACAGTTCATTAACCTTCAAACAGCACACCTGCCAGTTTGCAGGTGTGTTATCTAAAGCAATGATACACTAAGTGCTAAAGTATGTTTGTGTCAGAAATTCTTACGAAACAAATGTTTTTCTTCACTGAGCTACCCAGCTGAGTTGAATTTATTTGCATCAACTTATAATAAGTTTTTTTCCTTATGGTAAGTGAAGTAGTTAAGCACCAGTCACTGCAAACATGCACAAAAAATAATCAAACTGTACTGTCTACCACTTTTTAAAGTATACAAATGGCCATATTTAATCATTTTAAATAATTGAAAAGGATTATTCACTCTAACTTCTTTCCTTCTGCAGTAACACTACAAGGATTCATCTAGAAATTAACATATTTTAACAGCTTTTTTACACAGCAGGGAAAACCTCATCAAGTGTATTCTCCCTTTTAACAATTCTCTGTGGAGCACAGTGACATTTTCAGTTTTTTGTAGCTGGACTAGCCTTACATTGGCTCATTTTCATCTGACCTCAGGGTTTTCACATCATCAATAAAGAGATAATCAAAACAAAGGGTATATACATTAGGGTAGGAAAAGTTTGCATAGTTTGGCACTATTATCATATATGACCTTAAAAATGGAACAAAATGAAACACGCGTAGCTGAGGTGGTGAACCTTCTAAGGACTGCTTCCAAACATTTCTCCTACTGGCAGTAAACCATTTTCAGACCTCCCAACTCTGGCCACCGTGATAGTTACTGCTGTACAGGGTTTATTTCTTTTTGTTTCAGCTGTCAAAAAAAACTTCAAGTGATAGTTTTTTAAGTCAACTAAACATATTTAAATCAAAACAAAACACTGACATCACTGGCACAACAGAAACACCATGCAAAAAGAACATTGTGTTTAGATTCTAGGCTTGTTTACCAATGGTTTTAACTTTCCTCACATTATGTCTCAGACTGCCGTTGCACCTGAAACCTGATCAAAAACTCATCAAAAAAATTAAAGCGCCCTCTTATTTCTAATGATCTGGTATAACACATGTAAACCAACTAAATCTGCTAGCCATGACTCCATAGTAGTCAGTATTCTTCAGGATGGAGATCATCATAACTCTGCTTACACTTCATTTCTTACTGTTGAAACCAACTGTGCAAGATAGAGCTCAAACTTAACCTACACTTTTAAAGCAGTAATATTCTCTGAGCTAATTTTGCTAAGACACCATTAAAATTCCAAACATGAAATTATACCCAAAATAAATCCATTCTACCAAATAACAAACACTGGTAGAATTTGCCAACAAATAGAGTGAAACCGATGAACTTCCAGGGATACATGAACTACAAAAAACTGTTACATCAACACGTTACTTCTAAGCCTCATGCCCTATCAGACCTGGCTTGTAAGAACCATGTAGGTAGGTGGAGGGCTGGCTATCAAGTGGAATCAGGACACTCCAGCAGAACCAGTATTGCATCCCAGGGGTTAATGCTGCATCCAGTCCTGCTCCATGTCTTCATTAATGAGCTGGGTGATGGGGTAGGGTGCAGCCTTAGCAAGTGTGCTGGTGGAAAAAACATGGAAAGGGCAACTGATGCACCAGAGGGTCGTGCTGCTGTTCAGAGGGATTTTGACAACCTGGAGAAATGGGCTGACATGAACCTCACGGAGTTCAAGGAAAGGAAAGGAAGTCCTGAACCAGGAGAGAAAGAACACCAAGCACCTGCACGTGCTGGAGTTCACTCAGCTGGAAAGCAGCTTTGCAGAAAAGGGGTCCTGGTGGTCACAATGGTGAACAGCAGCGATGTGGCCCTGCAGGGACACACTAACAGCATCCTGGGCTCATTAGGAAGGGTGCTGCCAGAAGGTTTAGGGAGGTGATCCTTCTCTATCAGTCACTGCTCAGGCCACACCTGAGATAGCATGTCCAGTTCTGGGCATACTGGAGACAGCCCAGAAAGGCCATAAAGAAATTAAATTATTAATTAAGGGCTTTATTAAAGCATTGGAGCATCTCTCATACAACAAAAGCCTGAGAGAGCTGAGCTGTTTAGCCTAGAAAAGTGAATGGGGCATCTTATCACTGTATAAATATCCAAAGGAAGGCGGTAAAGATGGAGCCAGACTCTTCAGTGGTGCCCAGTGAGAGGACAAGATGCAATGGGCACAAACTGAAACCCAGGGGTTCCATCTGGACATTGGAAACACTCACACTGACCAATGGGGCCCAAAGAGGTTGTAGAGTCTCATGCCTTGAGATATTCAGGAGACATCTGGATATGGTCCTGCTCGAGCAGGGGGGCTGGACCAGATGAGCTCCAGAGCTCTCTTCCAACCCCAACCATTACATGATTCTGTGAATCACATCCCCTTGCATCATACACAGCTGCTTCAGCAAAACCTGAAGATAACCTGCAAAGTACCATTAAGCTAAAAAATAATAAAAGGCTTCTTATGAAATAACTGAGAGCCTGTGGAGGGTTTCTTTTATTACAGGATTTACTATGCTAATTTAATTACAACAAGGTGATTACAAAGTAATCCTATTTGGGCAGGAAGTTGACACTGCAACCCTGAATACCTTACTCAGCACAGGATTAGAACTGCCTTTTGATGGTTACTTTCACCTCCAGAAAGAAGCACTTCAAGGCAAGTTATGAACATGTTTTAGGACACAGAATTGTACAAAAACTATTCTACAAATAGACAATGCAGACACGCAGGAAGAAAGGTGCATAGCTTAATGCAGGCTAAAATGTTATTAGCTTTCCTCATCTGGGAATGACCAACAACAATAGCTTGTACAGTGCAAAATTTCTTCCCTAATGGCTTCCACCTGCTGGAAGGCTGCCATTTGCCCTGCATCTCCCTGCAGCTGCTTTCCCATCTGCTGCTGGAAGCCATTGCTCTCCCTTTGGATAACACATGAGGCCTGGAGATAGATGATACAGTTGCTCTAAGCAACCAAAATCTTTTCCCAGTTCCCAGAGAATCTTCTGTGTCTAGAAGCACTGCTGGATTGCTACCACAGCACAGTCGAGGCCTGACCATGTAAAAGGTTCAAGCTCAACAGCCTTGTGCAGAAACCAAGAAGAGGAACTAGATATCTGTCAGAAGCCAATTGTTTCTCCACCAGGATTGCAGAATCCCAGCAGCCCTTCATCAAGAACACTGTAATTCAGTTCTTTGTACCACTGCCCATCAGCCAGCCAGACTGTAACATACTGAATACAAACCAGTCTGATAAGGGATTAAGAAGTCAAATCAGTGGAGAACCAATGGAATTCCTCACCATTCTCAGAAGCACAATAGGTCATACAAGCCTTGCAAAGCAGATTTGCACAGCCCAGGATTTAAAATACACAATCTTTCCTACTCAAATGCTAGACTGAGATCACCAAAACTGCCAGAGTTTTTATCCTTGTTCTGTTATGATTAATTTGTATTATACACATATGATGGTTGGGCCATTAAATACAAGGTGGAAATGACAAATTTCATCTGTATCTTCTTAGCATGCAGAACACAAGACACACAGCAAAAAGGGATAATCAGAATCTTAGAAATATTTACTTCCTGTTTCCACAAGAAGGATGAGTTTAAGCCTTTTTTTTTCCTAGAGTTTTGCTAGCCAGACATTTGAAACATTCTGTAAGATGCCTGTACACCTTAAATAATATACTTCTCTGAATAGAAACTGTTTGCTCTGTATTACTAAATTCCACAGGTATTTGTTTCCTGAAAGAAGCAAACACATTAAAAATAAAATCAAGACGTTTTAACAGCAATCAATCTAATCAGTATTGTGTGCTCCAAGCCTGTGAAGTTTTTTAAAACACCAGGAAAATAGTAAATGGGCATTTTAAACACTGGATTTACACATTCCCTTAAATGTGACAACCTTCTCAAATGGGTATTTCATTACTCATTTTTATGGTCTGATTTTGTAGATACATAAATAATTAATACACTGGTCTGTTTTAAAGAATGAAATTATTCACATTTGAAAATAAATGTTGACTGCACTTGAAAAAAATAACCAGAGATTAATAATAGGCACCTCTCAACAGATCCCTTAAAAACACAGAAGTAAGGGAGCATCAGCCAGAGCAACCAAAAGAGAAACTCAGTCACCTAATAGATGAGGAAACAGGTCATATCATCACAACAATCAAGTCATTAAGGTCCACCTCCCCGCACTGAAGCCAATGAGAATTAGACACAAACATTTTCTTAAAAGGCAATCATAAGTGCTTCTAAAAAAGCTCTAGAATGAGAGCTAGTGTACTATCAAAATTACATATACACCAAATACATTGGCATTTAAATTGTTTTAAATTATTCATTATTCTTTAACTACTTTCCTGCCACACAGACTTGAATCAAACACATCAAAACCTTGATACTGGCCATGAGCTCAATATTTCTGTTGCATTTCATGATTAGGAAATACAATACCTCTGTCTGAAGTATGGCAGCTCTCTGTTCTTTGGCAGTAAGGGACTCTTTAAGCACTTCAATGTGTTGCTTGCAATCTGAATTCTGATTGCTAAGGGTTTCAAGCTTAGTTTGTAAGGCAAGAAGTTCTGATTCTTTCTTTGAGAGTTCTTGTTTCAGTTGATCAATCTGCAGTGGGGGGGGAAAAGTTAGGTCATTAATTTTGTCTCCATTTCATAGCTCCACTGAAAATCTGAAAGGTGTGAATGACCATGATATGACAAATCAGACACCTGTGAATTCTGGAAGAGAATTAAGGTCCAGTTTTTTTACACTCACACTTTCAATTGTGTTTCTTGCAATTTAATGCACTCTGTCTCAAGAATGAATGCCCTGTTGTTGCAGAAGTTAAAAGGAAAATCTTAAAAATTATACATGATGATTTGGCCTATAAATTCACCACGGACCTCACTTAAGTTCAAAGGCATGGATCCCATGTGAAATAAGTCTGGCAGGACAGCAAAAATGCACAGGAAAAAAAGTGTTCATAAAAGTATAAATTCAATCCTTCCAACAGCATGATTCCCATGACTTATCATTGGCCAGAGTGAATCAGGAATTTTTTAGGAGTCTGAGAAAGAAAAACCAGCATCTTAGGAGAGCAAAACAGAAAAGTGGACTTTTAACCTTACTCCTCTTCTTGCAAATTTGCTGCTGCCCACCATCCCCATCTCCTATTTTCTTCCCTGGCAGTTCACATGGAATTCTCAGGTAGTAGAAAAGCCAAGCCAAGAAGACTAACTTAAGAGAAGTCTGGGGAAAACATTATAAAAATTTCCACACAATGAAAGGGCTCAGAGATTATAAAAGCTTATCCCAGAGGAAACAGCAGAAACACAATACTAAGACAGAGCTTCTGAATTTACGTGAATTTAAGGTTCATCAGTAAATGTCATGGAATTGTAATTACTCTCCTCTTTCCACGATGATAAATGGGGAAAATAGCCACAGAACACAAAACTGAGGTGGATTTAGAATATATGAATCAGAGTAAAGCACTGGACTATATACAGAACGATGTGTATAGGTGAAAGGATGGTGAATTAGGTGGCATATAACTACTCCTAAATTCTTGTGGTATAACACTGGTCACCAGAGGAATCCAGATACATCACCTCATGAGGATTATTTGAAATAAAATGCCTCACTGCATCTGCATACCTCAGAGAAATCACTTCCTTTATATGAAGAGCTCTTTTCCATGTCCCAACAGACATTTGGGATGCAAAGAAATCTAGAAGTAGTAGATGGAAGATGATTCAAAAATCCCCAGGGAAAAAAAAAAAAAGAATATCTACAGGTTGATCCTACTCAACCACATTCTGAAGATCCACATACTAAAACATTCCACAAATTTAGTGTTGTATAGTACTGGAAATATTCACTGCTGATCAAAATACTTCTATTTTGTTTTACATTGCAAGTGCATATTTAAAAATTAAATTTAAAAGCAATGATTCTTCCAACTACAGTCCATATGCATGTCTTAATATATTCATTCCTTATTTCTTTTTATAAATCCCAATATGTTTGTATCATTGCTTAAGGTGCTCAGATAGTCACCCATGAGCTACTGTATAGAATCAAGAATCTACCCTGGCACTAAAAAAATCACCTTTAAAGTCTGAAAACATCAAAATAAGAAAAGAAGCATACAAAAACCAGACATGAGGAAAGAATGCAATTAAAAGCTGCTAGAGAGAGTTTTCTCTGGAAAGCAAACCACCTTTCTCCATCCATTGCCAGAGCATGTAAGCAAGTATGCAACCAAGAGAAAATGGACAGAAAATGAACAATGGGAAAACTGTCTGTGAGATACAAAGCCAAAACGTGGCTCTGCAGCCAATCTGAATTACATCACAGGCTTTATATGAGATGCATGTGAACATCACAGATGCTTAATCTCTTCTAGAAACTCTTCCCCCTTCTCTCCATGACACAACCCACACCCTGAGAAATAACAAAAAAAATTTTAAAAGGCTTTGCTTTCATTGCAGGTGTGTTCTTTGTGTTTTAGAAACAGAATCTGTTTAGTGTAAAGCTCTGGCTACAAGATCTACAAATTGTCAGGAGTTTAAAAATGCATTACAGCTCTCAAATAAAAAAAAATTACAAGTTAAAACACAAACCAAACACACAAAGATTGTTGAATAAATATGCTGATGTCTTTTTAAAATAATGTATCATGGTGAAAAAGTACTAAGATTTCCATTTTAAAAACTGCCACAAAAATAAAGAGGTATAATAAAAAGCTACAAAAACTTATATTAAGAAATTTTAGGCATGGGTATATTCACTTTTTAAAGTTCTGCAGTATCAGTGTGTAAACATTAACAGGACATGAAATAGATTGTTGCCTCTAGCAGATATGCAAATATTTTTGCTGTATCTAAAGTGATGTAGAAGATCAGCTGTCATGATTCAATGAAACTTCATGATCTCATATAACAAAAACATTTTTATACTTTATAAGGACTGTGACAATAACCCACAAGTCTGAATATAAGTGCTGTAGCATCAAAAAACTCCAAGTCTGTCCTCCGACCCTGCCCTTCCCACTGTCTCACATATTTCATGTGTGCAATTTGCCTGTCACCACTTTTTCAACATTGCCCAATATGATCTTGCTTCACCTCCTTTCCTGAAACCCTAATTCCTTTTTCTTCCTTCTCAATTTACAATTCTGTCACCTCCCATAATTTCAGTTCTTTAGAAGCCATTAATTTTCCATTTCCAGAAAACCATCATGGGTGTTCTTCTGTTATTTTTTCACACCAGGTTCTTATGTGACATTACGCAGAGTAGCCAGAAAACAAAGGTGAAAAAAATCAATTCTTATGAATATTGGGGAGAAAAATATTCTTATGAATATTGCACATTAAAATTAATGGGTTAAATCTTTAAGTAAATAATTCCATTAAATGAAACTATGCTGATTAATGCATCATAGGATTTGGTCTGACGCAACAAATGACAACTGCTTTTTAAAGTGAAGGATTTAAGAAAATGAAAATTAATAATGTTTAGGTTAGCAAAATAATTTTCCTGATGATAATGCTACTTAGGAGCTTTAGTTATTTTTCAGTAGCTTAAGAGCTACTGTTTTCCAACAGAATAAATATGTTCTTTGATTATTATTTTTTCGTAATAAACCCGGATTAATTCCACATGGGCACTAACACTTTCTTCTATAGCAAAACCCCCCAAACAATGAGCAAGCAATAACATTTTGTGAGTTTGAAACCAGGAAATGTGTCACATCACTACATATTTACTACCTGCCTGTGGTCAACACCTAATAGTCTATGTACAGTAATTTGAAAGTAAAGGAACAAACTCATTAAATTGCTAGTCTTGAAAATATGAGCGAAGTACAATTTGGTATCACCTATGAAAAAAAAGTCCTTCTGCAAAACAACATCAAAAGCTAAAATAAAATAATTGCCATTTGTCCAAAATGCTTCACTCCTTCATGTCTACTGATTATTATATAGTAGAGATTTACCAAAGGAGAAATTCACTTCTTGCATTGGAAATGGTCACGTTAAAACTTTTCTCTCCATTATTTAAACAGTCTTAATCTCTTTTACAAATAGATCCTACCTTATTTTTCATGAACTTTGAGTGACTCTTGTAAACTTCTATTTGTTTGATTTCTTCTTCTCGGTCCTCTGTATTCAGAACTCCATTTGTCTTTAACATCTGTATTTCATCTTCAAGATCTCTTATATTGCGCTCAAGTGAAGCTATTTTTGTATCCTAAGTTACAAAAAAAGAGAATATTGAAAATTATATGAGACACATATTAAAGAGTAACAGTAGCATATCTGTACTTGAGTGAATATCAAAGAGTGAGACAACAAAAATAGATGTTACAAATATAGAATGCACATAAACCAGGAATAATTGTATCAGTTTTAGCTTAAAGAAATGCAGAATTCAGACCAGATCTCTTTCACCATAGTTGCACAGTCTATAGAGAATACATTCTGGTCAAAATTCCATTAATTCCTACACAGGGATGAAGGGAGAACAGCTGATGCCTTATTTTTCCACATATGTGTGATAACAAACCTTGTTATCATTAGGAACCATCTAGGCCTGGCTATTCTTCCAAGTTTAGCCTGGAGAGACCAGTCCCTGTCTCTGCAGGGCAAAGGCCACTTCATTGTGTGGCTCAGCCTGAGGCTCAGGGTCCCTGTTCCTCTGCAGTTCTGCCTGCTCTCAAGAGGGAGAAAGGTTGTGTCCTCATATATTTTTCCTTGACTAATCTAGCCACATCACTAAGAGGGGATTTAGCACTTTTTATTGTGAGTCCCATGATAAACAAAACCACAAGCATTAAAAATTTCTACATCGCAGCCAATGGCTGCCATGTGTGCCAGCACCACACTGGAAAAACAGTGAAATTTTTTTGTTATCTACAGTCATTTGGAAATTGGCTACATCCCTTTTGGGAGAGTTAGAAAGACTACAAAAGTGATTACACAAACTTGTCACGATTTTTATGTTTGAAAGAACATTGCAGAATTACTTGTTAGGATGTCTGTTCAACAACATAAAGGATCAACCACCCATAAATTATTAGAGACTGGATGAAGTTCTGGTTCCATTGAGATCAACGTTAAAGTAAAAAAAAAATAAAACAAAATAAAAATTTTAAAAAAACACCACACAAAAACCAACCTGAATCACTAGGACCATGTTATTAAGTTAGAAAGCTAACTTGGGAAAAAACACAAATGGAATTGATCCTTTAACAAGGACAAGCTAAGCTTGAATCACTGCAACTTTGTTTCTGTTTCTTTCTTTAGACTGCCTAAAAACGAGCAAAAACCCCAACTCCTCTAATAACTTCTTTCATTACAAAGCTAGGAAAATGTAGCACTTTTAAGATACAGGAGAGTCTGGATAAAGTTCCAAAAAGCATCTGAATTTTTGGTACTGAAGTGAAAAAGAATCTCAGATTGTTTTTGAAGACCACTGTTATAAATCCATATAGAATGATGGCTAAGGACTAAGCAACATCATTTAGATGGCCCATTGTCATTCCTCGAACATTTTTGCTTTTATCTTTATAGTCAACAATAAATCTCAAACTGGGAGAAATTTTCTTTTATTATTTTCTTATTCCAACAAAAATTAATCTTAAAATTAATTTCAATTCTGAAACAGGGAAGAAAAATATTGAGATGGAATAAAAAAAGGGAAGAATTCTCATTGAATCTTATCATTTTATGCAACTTCTTATCATAAAAAAGTTGCATAAAAGGCAAAACACTGCAAGAAAAGATACAGAAGTATTTAAAAGCTCTCAAGACTTAAACACAACACAAAAATAATTGTAGATCTCACAGATACCATAAACAATTCAGCCTGCTCCATTAGACTTCTTTTCAGAAATATTTTTCTCCTATTTTTGAAGATAAAAGCAAAACCTAAGCTTCACTACACTTTGGAGTGATTTTGCAATGAAATATATTAATACTTACAGGACCTGTTATGACACAACATCTGGGAACAGTCTTCATCAAATCTCCCCAGCTAAGTCTGTACGAGTCTGCCTTTTTGTACTGCCTTTGTATTTTACGTGTTTGCAAATATAATATGGCAGAAACAACCTTTAGCACAGCCTACTACACCCTTTAGAAGGTTTATACATCACAGAATAACATTTAAGCTTTATGAGAAATATCTAAAATAACTTGTGGAAGTATTTACTGTACTTCTGCTTCATGATAAAATTGAAATCTCTGAGGAAAAGTTCGTTTTTAATCCATCTTTGCACACTGGGATTAGAGATGTGTAAAAGCTATTTTCCTATGTCTTGAAAAATTGTCACTAAGGTCTACATTAGCTTTTTATTGAAACAGAAGCCAGAAATTTCACAAATTTTGTGGAAGTCAAAGGTACTGCTCCCTACTGCATGCTGGCCTGCCCAACAAACTGTACAGGTTTCCTGCCTGGAGAATTGCTGGCAAGTGGGGAACCTTGTAGGTCAAAGATAATACAGAGAGCCCAGAGCTCCCAGTGGGTGCTGCCACAAGGGAGCTGGGCTGGCTTACAGGGTGCATAGAAAGTTAGGCAGCTTTGCATTTGCCAAAGGTTTTGACACATTCCCATAAAATCTTCTGATTCAGCTGAATCAGCATTTTCCCACAGAAAATTTCAATTGGAAAACTTTCAACCAGTCTTGTTGGGGCACAGGGTCTGGCAAGCTTTCAGAAACTGAAATGGGAACAGATGCAATATTTCCTTCAAACCTCTAAGATTTATCCCCATTAGCAACATTCTAAAAAACTACATGGGTCTGTGTTGAATCACAACAAAGATTCCTTTGCAATAATATTAAGGAAGCAGCTTAGTATTAAATGGTACTAATAAACATCTTCTGAGTTCTAAAACAATACAGTATTTGTTTAGATTTTTTCAGTCAGTCCCTCCAAATCTGTTAAAAGACACAAGATTATGCAGCAGGATTTGTGATAGAGATCAGGGCACTCACCCTAATCTATCCCCTCCTTCCAGCAGTAACCAATATTTCTCCCTTATCTCCTTTATTAGAATAGTGTTGCAGATATTCTGTGAGAGGTTAGCGCTATTTGGGTTTCTGCTGGCTGGACCTAGCAGAAACCCACCTCTTTTAAATGTAAAAAAAAAAATTAGTATGTGTCCTAATGCTGAATAAAACAATATTTCACAATGGAAAAAGACTAACAAGTGAGTTTCCACAATGATGTTTCAGGAGTCATATCAGTCATTACAAGAGTCCTGTAGTACATTTCCTAAAAACTGAGGGGAAGGAAAAGGGCAAAACATTTGTAAATAACAACAGAATCACAGAATATTCTGAGCTGGAAGGGACCCACAAGGATCATCAAATCCAATCCTATATAATACAGCATTCCAGGCTGTCTCACTCTGAAAGGAAAAGTAAGGAAATGCTACTGTTCATCATTTGAGATACATGATAAATTTAAATTATGTCTGCAAAATTTTGCTTGTAGGGAATTCAACAAGCAATCAGAAGGAAATATTTGAAACTTCACATTTAATAAAGCCTGAATTTAAACACACTTAGGTGCAGAGACTGTCAACAGACCATACACAACTACCCTTACTGTATGAATTTTTGCCTTGTCACTTTAATGCATAGAATATTCAGGTTTATCATTGAAGATAAGGGAAGTGAAAGTTCATGCAATCTTAATAGAGTACATTGCACTGCAAACACACACACTTCTCTAGAACCAAACCCATACCTGAAATATCACAGCTGGATCAATACATAAAGATGGCTCTTTCTGCAAATAAGGTAAACCACAAATATTTTCATTTACTTTACAGCTTATATTTATAAAGACTTGATAGTTGCTAGACTCCACATATTTTTTAATATCCTATCCTTAAGATGAGTTCCAGGTGATATCTGTAAGCAATTTCTGATTTTCTCTCTCACTGTTTTAATGAGGATAGAGTTAGACCACAGCAACACGTAATGGCTGGGTTGGAAGCAGCATTTAAAAGTCATTAATCCAACCTCCTGCCATGGGCAGGGACACCTTCCACTATCCCAGGTTGCTCCAAGCCCCATCCAACCTGGTCAGGAACACCTTCAGGGAAAGGACCTCCACAGCTTCCCTGGGCAACCTGTGCCAGGGCCTCACCACTCTCATCATAAAATTCTTTTCCTTCATATGTCCAATCTAAACTCATCCTATTTCAGTTTAAAACTGTTGTTCCTTGTCCTATTACAACAGGCCCTATGGAGAGGTCTGTCCCCATCTTTCTCATATGTCCCCTTTCAGTACTGAAAGGCTACAAGGCCACGGAGGAGCCTTCTCTCCTCCAGGCTGAGCAGCCCCAGCTCTGCCAGCCTGTCTGTACAGCAGAGCTGCTCCAGCCCTCTGGGCATTGCTGTGCCTCTCCTCTGGACTTGCTCCAACAGGTCCATGTCTTTTTTTTTTGTCCTGTGGAGCCCAGAACAGAAAGCAGCACTCCAGGTGGGGCCTCATGAGAGATGAGCAGGTTTTGACCCAATTCATGTGCTCAGGAGTACTTATAAAATCAAGTGAAAAGTATGTTTCCGTTTAATCTTTTTTATTATATTAATAGGTGTTAATCAACATTGAATACCACTGATATTCAGAATACATTCAAAGATATCAGTCATCTGGCAGCACACAATATGCAAGGAAGCATGCATAGGTGCAATTGCAATTAAAGGAAAGGATTTCCATGTACCAGTTTTATTTTATACTTGAACAGACTAAGATTTAGGCATGAAAGAAAAAAATGCAGTTTAATCCCATACATCCACAGTCACAAAGTCAAGAGCAACCACTGCATCAAAACTAGACTGGTTTGAGGGAATAATAGGAGCATGTGAGAGAAGGAAGCATCCTGCCCTCCCTTAGTTGTGTGACTCTGCTTTCCAGAAGAAAAAAGGGCTTCTGGCGAATAAGTTCAGTTGTAGAAAAGAGAACTGAGTAAAGAGTGTAGTGAGAAGCAATAGAGCAAAAGAGAAGGGACATCTGGAAGAAAATGTGTCCATGAAGCAAAACCAGAAAGTTAGGAAAAAACAGCCTGTGCAATGCATCTGAAAAGACAATAGATATATGGAAAGGAATAAATAAGCAAGAACAACAGGAGTCAAGGCAGAGGATGTGAGTTTTCCATCTTTTTTTGTCTGCCCTTTTTTTATTTTGCATGAATATACAGGAGATAAACACTGGTCAACAAGACAGCAGTTATGCAGAAAATGCAGTTGATCTAAGAATAAGCAACTACCTGCCAAGCTTTAGAGAGAAATTAAGAAGAGGACAGGACAGGACACGTAGCGCAGAAGATGGCTAGGACAAATAGACACAAGAGAGGACAGGTAGGAGAAATGGGTTTACTTGATTGGATAAAAGGGAATACAGACTGGGAAAAGGGACAGAAATAATTCAGCAGTGGCAAGGGACAGAAGAAAACCACATAGAGAATAGAAGGATTTATGAAGGAGAGAAAGTTGCATCCTGGCAGAGCCTGGGGGAGCCATGGAAGGCACTCAGACAAAAGCTTAAGTGGTGAGGGGCTGGAAGGGGCTGGGTGTGGTAAGAGAAATGTAAACTGCTTGGAGTCTCTGCATGGGGGAGTGGATGGCCTGAGACTGCCATATTACAGCTAATCCTCTCCCTCCTTCTACCCTCAACATTGTAGGGAAACAATTCCTTCAATGTTTGATCATTCAAAACAAATGTTGCACATTTTTTTCAAAACAAATGCTGTCTGGATTAAGACAATTTAAATTTACTTGAAAACATTCCAAATCTGGAACTTGTAATGAAAACTGCTGTTTAATCATGTGGATTTCAACATCTTACATTTGTCCCTTTTTCTTTTCAATATTTGGCCTACTTTAGACAAGGGCAACCCCAAAGGGGCGTGTGGTTAGAGGGACAGAAAGAACTGGGTGCCTCAGAGGCAAAAAGCAACTTTGCATAAGCACTCCAGCAACAGGACTGCAGCCTCACTCACAACAAGTGAAAGCCCTCACTATAAAGATCTGACTTTTTTAAAGTGGAACATTGCACCACACCCATCTCTCCTGGGAATCCAACAGAAAACACTTCAGTGTCTTCAGGGACAGACACTGTCAGGAGCAACTACAGCCATCACACGTGTCATTCATGTGCCCTGTACCCCCCATCCCTCTTCTTTTCAAAGACTTTTGGTACAGGGAGAGGAAGTGAAAATTAACTTCAACATGTCTTTTACATTGTTATATAACCCACATGAAAGATTATACATTATTCTAACACATTGCTTTTGTATCCCAGAACTTTTAAATTTATAATTCTGAATATTAATAGAAAAACCTAGTTTCTCAGCCAGTATCTTACTTTCCCATTTACTTAGGGTAGTGAGTTACTGCAAAAACATCAATTTCATACAAAGACTTCTGAACTCATGTCCAAAGCAAATATGCATCCAAAAATTGAATTCTGTAATCAATTCTGTACCTTCTTTGTTACTTATATAATCCAAACTAATTATTATCTCTTAAAAGACAGATTCTGTATTTATAAAGTCCTGCTGTTGTTTTAACTGTGTGTTTACCACAATGTTCAGACATGCTGAACTCATTTGCTCATAACAGAAGTCACTGGCAAAATGAGGCCTTTAATTTGCACTTCCTTTTAAGATTGAAACGAAAGACCATCATTAATGAATTTCAGGCAGCATTGCCAACTCACAAATTACCTCAAGTCTCATGGTATTTCTCTTAAAGATGAACAACCTAGACTCACACAATTATGCAAAGATATCAGTTTTCACTTTGTAAAGTGCTATTTTTATTCTTTGTTACTGTGGAGGGAAAAGCCACAGTGTTTTAGTAATATTATATATCAAAAAGCATAAACTCTAGTCAGGACAACGAGAGCTGTTTCATCACATTTTGTCATATCTGCTTATGCAACTAATATTTTCCTTAGGTTGCCTGTAAAATTATGGCCTAATAATAACCAAGAGAAGAAGTGGTTTTAAAGTTTGAGGAGGAAAACATTTTATATTAGCCAGTTCATTCCCTGTACTTTGGATCTCCTACACGCACAACCTAGACTTTTTAAAAAGCAATATTCTGTTCTCATTTTTCAGCAATGCTACACTCCATTTTTTTAATCAATTTTATTTAGAAAACAGACCAGGAAAAATGAATACTAATTATTGCTAGCTACATAACAAAGTAAATTGACGTGGTAATGGAAGCATTCAATAAGAGTAAAAGTCATAAATCAGCACCTGGTAGGCAGCTGTCACAGCTGCTTGTCCACTCCCCCTCAGTGGGACGGGCAAGAGAACCAGAGGGCAGAAGTGGGAAAAGCCATTGCTTGAGATAAAGCCAGTGTAATGGGTAAAGCAAAGCTGTGCATGCAAGCAAAGCAATCACATGGAACTCATGCCCTGCTTCCCGAGGGCCTGGCTGTTTTCAGGAGAGCAGGGCTGCATCAGGCACAGGAGTTCTTTGGGAACACCACTGCCGTCACTCTGAAGGCTCTCCCTTCGCTTTGCGGAGGCTGAGCATGATGTGACAGTATGGATTATCCCTCTGCTGAATTTGGGTCAGCTGCCTCCACTCTGCTCCCTCCCAGCCTCTTGTCCACCCCCACCCTACTTGCAGGGTGGGAGCAGAGGAACTGGGAAAGCTTTGGCTCTGTGTAAGCCCTGCTGGACAACAGCTAAAACATCAGCGTGTTATCAACACTGTTTTCAGCCTGAAATCCAAAACACGGCACCAGACAGGCTGCTACGGGGAAAATTAACTCCATCCCAGCCATACCCAGTACATGACTTCATGCTGTAAAAATAACACCCAGGGAAACGTGCAAAGACCTTACCTTCATTTCGATGACTGTTTGCAGAGCCTTCGTCTTTGCTGGCTCAGGCTGAAGTTGGGTTCTTCTGTGCAATTCCTGTGGAGGGACACGATAGAAATAAGCTTGACGACTCATCTTTCCATTATTTTAATGGCTCACACGAACTCATTGCAACAAAATACAAGTCTGATGACAAGAAGCAGGTAACGCCAAGTGCTACAGGTGCTTCCCTGGCTGTATCCCCTCTGCCATCCCTGCACTCCCTGTCTCATGTTACAGCCAACTCTGACAGCACATGCGCTATTTCTGAAACCCCTTATCAATAATTAATGTCAACTGTGACAACCCAGCAATGAACTTCTTAGTCCAGATACAATGCTGCTGTTGCTGCTTAAACACCAAAACTTTATTCAATTGTGTTACTCATTCAAACACTGGTAAGTGTTAAATCTTTTACTGCAGCTTCTTCTTAATTTTTCCTCTATTGTCTGAAATAAGCAATTTAAACACATTATATTCAAATTTGACATTTTAAGGATAATAATTATGTCGTGGGCTGACGCAGCACGCGCTACAGTAGCATTAACCTTTCAGTTTTCACATTTTCATACTGTTTTTTATGCATCTTAATCCACAGGCAAAAGAAAAATGGATTGGATTAGTTAAGACAAAGTTAACAGTACCAATATATACTGGTCTTTATAAAAACAATAATTTAAAAAAACCCACAAGAGTATGAAGACAGCACCCTCATGAAACCAGAGTTGTATCTTGGTATGATATATCCCAATAAATAACTCACATAACTACCTGGAAAAAATGTAGTAAAGGTGTGCCAAAACACTTGCATTTGAGAAGTTGGTGATGCTTATTCCTTTCCCATAAACCATCTGAGAAGTTTATTAATAAAAAAACCTGAAACAGGACAGATACAGTCCCATTTCTACTCCTTTGGAGTCCTTCTGCTCTAAAGGACAGGAGTGCAATCCTTGATGTCTTTATGTCTCAGCTCTCTCTACTGCAGTGCTCCACACAGACTCCTGAACTAACCTTGTAGCCATGAAAAAGATGTTTATGCTTGAGGCCAAGGAGCCAAGGTCATTCACCTAAGTCTTGACTACCTTATAACTCACAAGTTTAAAAGTCGTATTTTTTTGTATCACAAACTATCAATCAGTTTCTTTTTCTGTGTAGCAACAAGCATATTGCTTATCCATGACTGTGAGAAACAACTGTTCTTAAAGACTAAGTAGTAGGAGTGATTTACTGTAAATTATTAAACTAAAGTCTACTGCAAATAAATATCTTCATAAAATAGATTTTAAAAATGTGCATCCTAATGTACTCAAAGAACTGAAAGAGACATATTAGTATACCTAACACTAAGTAAGTCTGAATGTTTTTTTATTAGATTAAATATACTGCAGGTACATATACACGTATTTAAACTACTGCTAACAGATAACAATGAACTTATAATTTTGCTTTTATGCATTTTTCAAATGCTTTGGCATCTATGAAATCCTTTCTGCATTTATGAAATAGTATCTCTGATTACACCTTCTTCCTTGTGTTTCTTTTTTAAATTTAAATGCAACTCTCCATATTATAAAAAGAAAGAAATCTTTGCAAATCACCTATGCAAGGAATCTCTCAATCACCACCAGCTGTTCATCTTAGATGAAATAAGTAACTTCACTGCACAAAAGTTTTAAAAAGTACGAGTATGTAATGAATTTGTCATACAGTTACACAAAAGAATAGTTGGCCAGTCATACCACTATCAGATCAGCAAAAATTACAGCTAATTCTAAGACCAGACTTTGCTCCCCAGGGCCATATAAACTGAGCTGGAATATAAACAGGATTCCACACATTGCCCAGGGAGAGAAACCAGAGTTTCCACCCCCTTAGCCAAAGATGTATAGACTGCCAAAGATGCGTATTCCGAGATGTCTATCATAGCATGAAGCCTTGCCTCATAATGCTTTTCCTGTTTGCTTTATGAATCAATCTGATGCTGGCTGACTTAAAAGCTTTTCTTCTCTATCCCTGATGGTAAAATGAAGCAGACTTTAGGATTCTGGAGAAGATCAGAAAATGACTCCCACTTCATTATTTTGTGTGGGTTTTCTTCCAATCAGATTCAAATATTTGGAGACTCCCACAAGGCTCAGTTCTTGAATTTATGTTGTTCTATGTACGTGCTTTTTCATTTGGGGTACTCAGTTCAGGGATATACTTTTGGGGTACTAATTTAAGGATACACTTTATGTGCATGATACCTTACCCTGATTATTTTACTGTCTGAGGTCATCTGAGGCTTTCAAATTTGCCTGATCAGCTAAGCAAGAGATATTCTAGAGATTTCAGAAAATCCTCATAGCCTAAGGAAAACAGATTTTTATCCATGACATCATTTCTGGAATGATGTGTATTTCTTGTTTTCAATTTCTTTTAATAAAAAGCTCAGGGAGACAAATAAGAAAATGTGGGGGAAAAAAATCAAAAACTTACCAGGGATAGTTTCTTTTAACCTAAACTGCATTGAAGAGAACTCTTGATTCTTATATCCATGAAAAAATTCTTGTGTCATCATCTCTGCAACTATCAAATCCTATACTAAAAATCTCCCAGAGATTAAATAATTTATAAAATTAGATTTTCTTTATATCCCTCTATATGACACCTGCAAATAGTAGTAATTCTGAGTAACCACTTTGCACATGCAAATTAATTATAATGCTGTGTAACCAAATGCCCACACCTGGTATTTCCTGATGATGCTTAGTTGTCAAGGTGATAAATGCACCCAAACAAAACTGGCAGATAATCAGCTCTTCTTCACATTAAATTTCCTTTAATAGTCTTTGCTTTTAGACTAAAATGAGCCTCAATCCAAACCTGGCCATTGCTTTCTCCTTCCTCAATATTAGGTTAGCATCTTGTATTGGCCTCAGAAGTAATTTTAGCACACAATCTTACCACTAACTTCAACACCAAAAATATCCAAAGAGGAGACAGATTATATTTATAATCTTAAAATACTGGTGGAAGATAGAATTCTACCCTTTTGTTCAGAAACTGATGAGAAGATATTGCAAGACTTTGTCATTATTCATTGGTGCTGAAAATCCCCACTATGTAGCTTAATCTGAACCTAATACTAATTACCCAAATAAAACTGTGGTTTTTATCCCAGCTTTATTAAGAGACACTTCCTCCCTTGGCTGCAGGAAAGTCAGGGTGATGCAAACTGATCCTTCTTTACCTTGTTTCTGAAATATTTAATTAATGTTCCCAAGACATCAGTAACTATGTTGTTCTCATTTGATGATACCAACACTATCAATGTAGTTCAAGGTTTTACCTTTATTTACACAAAACTGCCTAAAATAACAAGAGAAAGTGCTAGAAATGTTCAGAAAAATAGGCAATTTAGAGATGGTGTGAAACTCTGAGTGTCTGCATTGGAAGAAGAAAGAAAAATTATTAAAGAAGGCAGTATAAAAACTGGTATGAGCAACCATTGTGTCAGTAAATGTAGCTTTTTGCCTCCATAGACAAAATGTACAAATCTGCAAATCACAGCAGGCAATAGCACAGGAGCTGCTAGGTCTCTCAAACACCTCAAAGCACACTGGTCCCATTCTCCTGGAAAAGAAAACCTTGGTAGTTCTTCTACAGGATCAGTTTGTCTGAACTTTAAAATTTACATCAGCTGTACTTTAATATTTTGATCAATCGTTTAAGTAAAAGCACAGCACTTACCTAAAGTGTCTAAACAGTAGTGTTTCTTTAGCTAAAAATACCATTAGAAACGCTAATCAAATTCAATTTAACCAGAATACTAAAAAAAGGAATATACAGGAATTGATTCATTCTTAACATACAGACTTATCTGCTGTTTTCTAACTCTTCACATCTACCCTCAGCCAAAATAGTCTCCCAGTAATTAAAAAGAAAGTAAATTTAAGAAATCCTGACCAGACTCTTTGTCTTTCTGGAAACCATAAACTGACAATACAAAATTCCCATGTCTGTCAGCAATGTGCAGGAATAAGGAGCCCTGTAATTGGAAAGGATTCTAAAAATCATGTTACCATTAATTTTCTTTTAAAAATTCACCATTATTGAACTCTGTTCACCAGTATTTGAACTCTGGGAGAACCTGGTAAAGAAATTTTGTCAAATTCCAACAAACGTTATAGCTTGAAGAAATGAAAATGCATGTATAAGGACATGAAATGAAATATTAGAGGAAATATGAAGAGCTGATAGCTACAATAGTTCAGCAGAGACTTTCTTTCTAAATTAGGGGTATTAAAATTTGTTAGGTTCTCAGAGTTAAACAAAATACTCAGATGCATGCCTAATTCTCTCTCCATTTGTCATTTTAAATAAACAGATATCAATTTTGATGACTACGAAAGAAATTCCATTAATCAGAGACCACCAACAACTATAAAATAAAGGTTAATAGTCCATCACAACAGACAAGTCCAGCAATAATCTCAATGGCCTCAGTCCTACTCCTGAACAATGAGTCTAACACCATCCCTGGCCTACATTAAAGAACTTGGAGATGTAAAGGAGAGTATGAGGGAGAAGGGAGCAATTTTTAAACCAGTTGAAAACCACCACATTAAATCACAAGCCAAGTCCTGCTTTGCAATTATCAGACTTCCATTTATTCCTGAACCCATGCACCTAAGAGGGGCTTATGAAGTTTTACTAACATACCTGAAGACAGACTATGAGGAAAAATAATCTGAGCATTAAGAAACTCAGCTTTTCTTTGACCTGTATGTCAAAAACACCTTAAGCAACCACATGTGTTGTCATACTGGAAGTTTGTCCTCTGACAAGAGACCACATACAAAAAGTTTCAAGTGAAAACACGATTTGTATACGGAGCTTGAAATGCATGTGGGACAATTTAGTTTGTAATTGAAAGCACACAGAGTGTTTCCTGAAAGGAGCTACTGAAACTCCACTTTTACTCCACTTTCAAGAATTCTTGAAAATTTATTTCTTTTCTTTGTAGAAAGAATAAAACTTCTAGGGGATCATTTCTGTTTTGCATAGCATCATTAATCTCTTGTCCTCTTACCAAAATTACTTCCCCAAATTTAGGAAAAGGGAAGAGTTATTGCTTCACACATATTTTCAGAAAAAGAAATTTCTATGATAAACAGCTTTCTCCCTTTTCACCATTTTCTTTAAGATTGCATACCGAAATGCTTGAGTGTCTGCAGTAGAGGAAGGCCATATATTTGTTTTCAGGTGTAGTCAATTAGAATCAGAAAACAGACATTCCAACTGCTGTTCACACTTCTGCAAAGCAAATATACTCTAGAAACATCTTGGCTAAAATCTCTCTCTTTTTGGTGCATATAAAGCTTTAAAACTGCAGGGAAAAATATGCCCTTTTTTTAAAGCTAAATGTTTAAATAGTTATTTATTAGTAACTCAGGTGCACTGAAATGAGTCACTTAATTTGCAGTAGGACACATAAATGAAATATTGTTGGGAGTTACAAAGCCAGATTTTTAGCTATTTGGTTTTGGGTGTGGGGATCTTTCTTTTGGAAGACTATCTTTTATTAAAATCACATCTTCAAATTCTTAAAATGCAAAATCCTTATTGTTACAAATCCTTTGTGTAATCCTTAGCCAACAAATCCATTATTTTAAAGATTTATTTCCACTACTTCCCTCCCATTTAGAAGGCTGAGCACACAAAGAACTTTTTAATAAGGCTGAAAAAGAAAGCAATATCCCATCAGTTTTCAAATAAGTGTAACACTAACCGTGGAGTAATAATGGAATTCCACCTTAGGGTGTAACTAAGAATAGACTTCCCTTGCTCCTGCCATCAAAAGCATACAGGCAATGCTTAAAAGGGTAAAGTCACAGCAAAGATTACCAAATACAACCCCAAGATCCAGAACACACAGTAGAGATGCTGCTGTGTGCCAGTTCCACTCTTCGTAAATAATAATAATAAAAACCAAAACCATATAAATGTGGACAGTACTGCAAGATAGGATGTTACCAGCCAGTAACATAGTGCTTGTGGTATTTCTACAGGCCAGTTCATCTAAATAGAGGAAAGCAGTTTTCCAATAGTTCTTTCCATACTCACACAGCTAACCTCCTGATGGTTACCTTCAACAAGCTGAAACCTAAGAGCTCTGTCCTAGAAAAAGACAAAGGGTAGATATCCTGTTTAGTGCTTCCCCCATCTTCCAACCTATGCCTCCATAGACAAAATGTCTCTTCCATAGACAAAACACCCAGCAACATCTGTTTAATTTCTGCTCTGCACCAGTGCTCCTCTTCAGCCTGATTGCAGATGCAAAAACAATTAAAATTATTAAATTAAGTAGTTCTCAAATGGCAGCAAAATAGCCCTGCCAAAACCAGACTCACACTCAACAACTCAAAGCCACAAGTACTACATATTTCACACACTTGCTGCACAGAACTCTTAAGGTTACTGAATAATGTGTTAGCTGGTGTTAACATGCACAGAACTTCAAACATGTGTTCACTTTTCTGGTAGAAATCCTTTTATAAACTTTAAATTGATAAAACATCAATCACTGTAAACAGCCTGAGCCAGCCCAGGGGAGTACTGGCCCACCCTGATGTTGCAGTAATACTTCAAATTCATTAGCACGGGACTTTTTAATTTTGAAAAGCATAGTTGTATCTACTAATGTCCAGACTTATTAATGGATATATTAATATCCATATTAATGGATATACTGTTTTGTTATTACCTTTTCTAGCCTACCTTTTCATGTCTCTTTTCCTTTCATGTGGACTTGGTGAAATCACTAGCTAAAATAACTTATGGGTTTGATCTTCAGTTCCCTAATTCTCCAGGAAGTGCTTTTCTAAATATGGGTGGGTTTTACTTACATGCATTTGAAATTACTGCTGGCTTAGGCTATTTAGTATTTAAACTTAATCAGCAAAGCCAGCAAACATCAGAGTTAATAAGACGTCAAATGTGTAAGTTCATTGGCTCTGTGATATAGCAAGTTTTTTTAAAATGCAAATAAAGTTTTGTGACAATATTTGTGGGGTTTCCCAGGGGCCCATACTGAGACAAATATTATCCAATGCCGTAATCAGTGGGATTGAGCACAGCCTCAGCAAGCTTGCAGATGACACCAGGCTGAGCAGTGCTGTTGGTGTCACTGAGGGAAGGGATGGGTGGGTGACAGGGACAGTGCCAGGCTGCAGGAATGTGCTCCTGGGAGCCTGCAAGGGCAGGGTCCTGCACCTGGGTGGGGGCAATGCCCAGTGTCAGAACAGGCTGGGGGATGAGAGAGTGCTTTGAGAGCAGTGCTGCAGAAAAGGAGGTGGAGATACTGATCCTGGATATTATTTTCTAACAAAGATTATGATTATCATATCATCATGTAACAGAATGTCAAAGCTTTCTCAGTTAACAAAATTATCTCCCCTAGATATTCAGGGAAATGTCATCCCTACATTCCCAAGTGTTCTTTATAGCTGTTAGGTTATGCAAATGTATGGCAGAGAGGGACATGAGAGCAGTAACCTGAAAAGATAAGACACGGACAATTTTTCACACAATTTGAGTGATGGGCGTGCTTTGCCAGGTGGGCATTTTGGTTTGTTTTTTTTAAAAAAATTATAAATAGCATGCTTTTTAACCTAAAGCTAAAATTTTACGCTTGTCAAAAGAACTCACTGCACCACAATCTCAGTAAAAAAATAAAGGAAGAAATTAGTTTGCATTGACTTTAAAAAAAAATCCTATTTTTTGGATCTGCTGGAAACTGAATTTAAGGCACCCACCAATTCAATGCAGCTCTGCCTATCAGTTGAGATTTGCCAACCAAGTCAGTTTTTCTCAAGAGCAAAGAGCTAGGGGGTAATGTCTAAACATTTGAGAATGCAGAACACTTATTTCACTCTGAAATAACAGGAACGTAATAAAATCAGAAAAATAGAGTTGATCGTATATTAGAATATTGGAGTGAATTGTCCTCCACAACAGACTTGCTGCACAGACTGTGTTCTAACACAACTACAGAAAAGAACTGTTCAAGTCACATAGGGAACAACCTGCACAGGTAATTAATTGAATATTTATCATTCTATGAAGATGGTCAAGAATCTGTTAAAGTGAAGCTCATACATCAGCTCACAATAATTAAAAAAAAAAAAGGCAAAAGGTATAGAATCCACTTAGCACCTGCTCCAATTCTTTTTACATTGCCTGGGAAACTAAGTGTTGCTTGGTAACTCAAATCCATCTGTTCAAATTTCCTCTTCCAGTCTTCCATTTATATAAGAAGAGAAAAACCCACACATGAACTGAAAATATGATCAGGAAAAAAAAAAACCAACAAAAAACCGTATTTTATCACTGCATAAAAGATACAACAGTTCCTTATGTATTTTTAAATTATGGCAGAGTGAAAAGTGTCTGATGATGTCTCTTAGAAACAACAACACTTCATATCACAGATAACTTTTTTTAAGAATGGGAAAAGAAATGCTTTATTTTATTCCTTTTCCTTACCTCAGGGCAATACAAGGAGCAAGACACCACTTCCTCACACAGTAAGGACTTCATCTTTCCTGTATCTATATGCTGACATGAATGCCTACAGACCAGAGGCTGAGGGACAGTTTAAAAACTACCTCCCTGTGCATCAGTACTCACAGTAAATGCTGAACACATATATACTATAAATATATCCAAATGCTTCGTTTTCTCCAGAGATGTAAATCAAAAGAATCTTGACCAAAATTACTGCTATTAACTGCTGTGATTAAAAACAGACCCTAAAGGAGAATTTTCAAAACTTAGTGAACTCATGCAATGATGTTTGCATAGGTTAAGACTGGAAAACCAGCAAACAGAAAAACTGCATGTAGGCATAGGATACTAAATTCTGTACAGGAGACACGATTACATGTATTTAAAAAAATCCCCCATGTTACAACCAGAAGTGGCAGCAATAACAAACCACCATTATGTATGCTTTCCATGTCTTACATTTTTTTAGGCACTAAACTTACCTCAGTATAGGTATAGGGTTTGTTTTGTTTTGATAACTTTTGGAGTCACTATTATAGAAGGCCTGAACTCAGCAGGTACAGTTTCAACAAATAAAAGTGCCTTAACATACTGAGAAAAAAAATTACATGCTATGTATTATCTGATTTCTGTACCTTTTCATACTCAAAAACTTGGAATTACTGCTATTATAAACACCTTTTGTCATATTTGTTTCAAAAGAGAGACAGTCAGCTCAAGGCTTTCCAGAGTAATACTTTGTTTCAGGAGAACTTTATGAAGAAGGTTTAACATTTTCTTCTCTTAGCCAGACTGTCCTTCAGAAGAACACATTCTCTCTTTTATGTGGAGCACAGGACAATGTAATTCTCACGACCAGCCCAGGGGTACTGCAGTACTCAATTCATACCTCAGAAGGAGCTCTCTCTTTTTTTACCATTTCTCCTTTCTCTGGTACATTGAAATTAGAGCTTAACCTAACTCAGTCCAGGGCAAGTCCGTGATGCATAGACAAGGGATGCACAGACAAGATGCCATCAACCCTTTCAAGCTCTGGTTCATACAGTGAAGAATATGTAAAAAGCAAAGGGGTTACACCAGCCAAAAGTTTCAACTTCCATATTTTTGAACTTCCAGAATAAAAGAGTCTATACACAAATTCCTCCCCCCTTGCAGGATTTGCACATATTGATCAGCACCATTATTAAATAGAGATCTACATGGACCTTTACGTACCTGTATACATTTCATACTATATTAGATATAGATATCACAATATCGGTTGCTATTCCACAAAATGATCGTTTTTAATCGTCAAAGTGGCAAATTTCCCACTGTATGTAGGAAACCAGAACAATTTATTCAGCCCACATTCCCTTCCTTTCTGCTCACTGGACAGTTATACCAGGCTGGACACCGCTACCATTTTAATGAAAAACTCAGCACTAATCAAAAGACCAAATGCACATCCATTTTATGTGTAAAAATACAGACATTTCCCATCCATAAGCAGACACATCCTGTCACTAAGCCATTCCAACAGCATTTTGATCATCCATTAAATCTACTTCTCATTTTCAGGTGGGAAGGAAGGTCAGAACACACACTCAGTGTTTCATGCAGAGCTACCTCATCCACCCAGTCTGATTGCACAACCCCAGCAGTCCCACTCCAGAACTGTTCCCTCATCAGGATAGTGAAAGACAACTCATGGGACACCTTATGTGCCAGAACTAATCAGGATCCACAGTTTTAGGAATCCACAGTGGTGTGCCTCCTTCTAGGATCAGTGCTCCCCTTCAGCTGAACAGCCTTGAGCAGCACGGGGATGCACTGCACTGCTTCCCACAATGGCAATCTATTCCTTTTATTTATACCAGCTGGATGAGCAAGTCTAACTCGTTATTTATGAAAATACTTCTGAACTAGAGAAATTATTTTGATGCCATTTTGATTCAATTAGCTTGTGATCCCCACAACAGGCAAAAGTCAGTTATCTCATTGGTGAGCAGAGACACATAGAATAGAAAAGAACTCTCAACATGCTAAAAGACTCTTGTTAAAGTCAGTTCAGTCAATAAGCCATTTCTTCAAGGTTTGTCTTACACTAAACATGTCCTGTAGTACAACTACAAGCTAAAATTACACTTCAGAACACTTTTTGCCCCCCACAAATGCCAAAAACACAAAATACCAGCAATGTAAATGAGAAAGGATATAAAATAATATAAACAAAATGACCAATAAAAGTGTTGGCTTACTTCTCCATTCTAACTAAATGAAAAAGATTGGTTTAATACAACTGTGAAACTGCCTTCAGTTTGACAAGGAAATTTGCAACAGCACAGTTTGGCAGTAGACTCTAGTGTTACTATGGAGATTTGATTTGTCGAGTTTCACTTCTAAAGAGCAATTATCTTTGGAAAACACAATATGTTGCTATAGAATCCTTAGCCATAATGAGAAAAGCAAATCTGAAAAATTCTTGATCTCTATTTAGCACTTAATAAATGCATTAACGCTTCACAGTCTATATACTGTTCACTAAATTAGCATAATGAAAACTTGCAGGTAAGTGTATACCAAATTAATTCTTTTCAGAATATTCTATGGCCTAAAACTCAGAAAACAGAGAAAACTTCAGTCTGTGTGCTGACACAGGGATTGTGATACGCATAACAAAGGAGAACCAACCTTTTCCTGACTTTAACTTACAAATAAGTTTCAAAAAATATCTCTCAGACATATTAATAATGTCATTCTGAAATAGCTGAGGAAAAAGGGCTAAGTAAGTGAAAACTACAAAATTTCACTCAATAGTCCCTTGCCAAGTCTCCACCTTAAAGACTATCATATTTTAGGGGATGAAATCATTTTCTTTCATCATTTAGTCTTTAGCCCAGTTATTAGAACATAAACACTAATGCTGTAATTAACTCACTGATTATTAAGTTAACAGAAAACTTCTATGCACTGAGGCTGCAATGACCTATTGCCCCTCACTTAAATATATTTATAGTTCACCCATCCATCAATTCTTATACTTTTCTTCTGATACTTCTGTTAGGAGTTAGGTATCTGTTAATGCTGACACTTCTCTTTAGGGATTCTGTAACTCATACTGAGTATTCTTTTCCTTCCACTCTCCCTTCACACTACGGAGCATCAACTCTTAACCTCAGTACCACCTGAAATGTTTGATTTCACATTTACTTCATATTTCTTTCTTAAAGTTTTTATAGGCTTAGACAAGGTCAGTCCTAACAATTCTTTCAAATGTGGCAGTTTATTTTCTATCCCTTCCCAAACATCCCTGTGAGGAATTTGATCTAGGCCTTCTGTAAACCACTAGGGAGCTTGAATCTGTCACTGGTTTAAGCACACAGGACTCACCGAACATGCCAAGTCTCCCCTCTAGACATAAATGCCATTTATACACGTCCCATAGTTTTAATTCGCTGCTTATGCTACATTTGGAACCTCTCAACAAGCACCAATGTACCAAATTGTCACTAAATGACAAAAAAATCTGCTAAGTTACCCAGTAAGACTATGAATTGCCAGATTTTTCCTTAATTTAACTATATCAGTAGGCTGATAATAACCATTACCCAAGCTCTACTCACGTCAGATAACAAAGCTTAAAAAAAAGACATTTTGGCACAAGATAATTCAAAACAAAGAGTTCCAGATAGTTTAAGGGTTAAAAACTCTAAGAGGTAGGTTAACTGTACAGAGAAGAGAGAAACCGTGTGGAATAAGAACTGAAACCTAGAGGGTATAAAAAGTTAGCTGGTGGAAAATTGCCAAGTACATAACTCTGTTGACATATTACAGAAACAATTTATTTCATAGTTTACTTACTGCATTACTTCTTGGTTAAATACTATCTGGTTATTTACAGCTCTCTATGGACTCTCACAATAGAGTCAGGCAGATTTTCTAGGCCCCTATATCTTACCACACAGCCTCCATTTTCAAAATCACTTCTTCACATATCCTGCCAATTGATGGACTTATCCCACAAACGTCAAAAATTCTTGGCATCAGCTCCTACCTAACAGCAATATCTTCAGGAACAGGTCCATAGTCAGTACCCCAGCATGCTAAAGGCTCCCTTTACAGGCATTATTCATTTTCTACTTGGATATTGCTCCATGCCTTTTTACAGAAGACTGGATTTCAGGGCTGAACTTCAGCTCTCAGCAGGTCTCTGTGAACCAATGGTTTGACTCCTTCCTTATTTACATCACACAAGTGTAATTCTAGTCAGTGACATCACCACAGCAAAGTCATTGCAGATTAAATCATGTGCAAGTCTGTTAAGTATAACCATGAAGATGAGGATCTTACTGTATTTAGAGGCAATAAAAAGGAAATTGGTGTAACATTTTCATTTAGTAGCAAACATGCCAACAATAAAGCATCATTCTATGTTAGATCTCTTATTTGCACTTGTCTCTTTCACCGGTCAAGTCCTCCACACCCCACATCTCCATAAACACAGTTTTGGAAGTGTATTATTCTATGAAAAACCCAACACCAAAGTTTCTTTGAAATTTTAATAAAAACAAAAAATAACTACGTTTTATATACTTTTATTGTAAGTTGTCTTATTGCATTTGGATGACAGCATTTTCTTTAGAACAGTTTTACAACATAAGGACATTTTTTGTAGAAAAAAATGAGTGCAATGTAATCCTTCTTTTCACAGGCTTCTGATCCCTCTTATCGTTTGTGTTTTCTGTGAGGAAAACGATGGTACACAGGGTGAGCTCATCACAGGGTGATCTAAGAGAAAGAATGGTACAATGATGGTTTAATTTATTTTATTTTACAGAGCAATTAGGTAAAATAATTGTGATTCTGTACTTCATTAATATCTATCATGTAGCATTCTAAGAAGCAGCTACTATACAGGCCTCATATAAAATGGGCAGAATTACAAGCTGAGGAACTGCATCATTACCTGCCTCAATTTAGTCTTTCAAGGTGGGATCATCAATGTCTTTTCCTGACCTTCCTCCTACGTAACGCATTTCCTACCAGATGTTAAGAATCTGCAAGACAGGAAAATGGAAAAAGGCAGCTAAATTGATCTGTAGCTCATATTATTATCCAACCCCTTAAAACAAAAAGTAAACAGAGAAATTAAAACATAATGACAAAGTAAATTTAATTGAAAAATTAGAAAAGAAAAATATTCCCAGATACATGCACAAATTGTTAGCGCTGTGATCACAAACATAAATACGAGTGTGACTGACAAATAATTCATTCACTGGAGCAAACTTACCACAGAAAGGCTGGTAGGACTTCTGTGGTTCACCAGGAGGAATGGACCACCCTGAGGGCCCCCCTTTAGTTCTTCTGCTACACCCTGATGTTCTCCTCATCTGCAAATGTATGCATACAGAACAACCCCTATATACAGAATAAGTACCATTTTATGGGGTTCTTTTGAATTAATCAATGACTGGTTCACAAAATGAGAAATGGTCAAGTTAATGAGGGTTTTCTTGCTCAGGAACCAGATCTGAATATGGCTCAAAATTTCACTTGTTGGTTCTCTTTCCTATCTATAAGGAAGAGCAACTGAATCTCAATACCATTCCCTCTTTTCTTGAGCATATTAATGCTACCAAATTTCTTTTAGAATACTTTTAAAAACAGTTCTTGGAAATTCAATTCAATTATCACAACTTATCTGGTCATAAACAATTTGTCTGCAATTATTTATTCACAAACAATACTTTAGAGGTTAGAATTAAAGAATTTTTGACACATCGCTGTTTTGCTTATGCATTTCTCAGGGGGTTGACTATTGTGTTGGTTTGGGATGGGCTTTTTCCCAATAATTAACATTCATATGAATTATTTTTACCTTGGATTACTCAACAGCCTTACTCATGAGGTAGGTCTTTCCTGATAGTCATATGGGTTTCCAATACTTGCAAACCAAATATTCAAGGCACAGTGCTTAAACATGGTCATGCTCAATTACCAACATCTAAATACAGATGTTTATATCCATATTTGTCTGTTAATCATTATTTACCTATACCCATCTGAATTGTGGAAGTTTACTTTATCGGCAGATACCAGGTAACGAAAAAGTGCACTCTGTACTTCTGTTATTAGATTAGCTCTATAAGGTCATTGAATTTGAGGTGACAGTAGACCAGAACTTTCAAGCCTGAGTGAGAAGAGACTTTGCCTCAGGATAAGGCCTAAAGAACACAACAAGAACTACTCAGACACAGCAGCAATAGCTGGAGAGCAGGCAAATTATCTTCTAGATAACACAATTTACACAATTAACCTCATGGGCTTCTCTCACTATTCAAAAACCTGAGACTTCAGAATCTGAGGAACTCAAATCTAAACCAAACAATCTGAATACTCTCATGGCAGGAAGTTGGGATATCTCCAAAGTAAGTCTCAGAGATTTAATTGTGATTTTTAAGTATAGGTACTCAGAATAAAATATCTACATGAAAACTTCCTCACAACAGTGGAAGGAATTGCAGGTGTCCATCACTTCCTTTTTGCGTGTGTTCAGAAGTGTCTCTAATACTGCCAGCACTAAGATACAAAGTGTTTGCTCAGAATTGAAATATATCTGAATTACAGGATATTCTGTCTTCCTCTTGGAACTCAGTTTAATGAGGATGTTCAGACTGTGTTCTGTCCTTCCATTCTCGAGTAGCTCAGCTCAGTACACTTGTACTGACTACCTTCACTAGGGCTGGACACCCTCAAATATCCACCTGGGAAACATGAGAGTGCTGTGAATACACAGCTTCTGTCAAATTGCTGGAAAGCTACTGAGTTTTCTTTCCAGTAATTCTGAAAAATCCCAAGGTCCTATGGAAAAAGCATTTACCATTTTAGTAGAGTTTGAGGACTAGAAGTCTCATGGTATACTAAAGTATCACAAAGCAAAATCTCCCCTCAGTTTCTGCAGATTGTAAGAGTTTTGTACATTTTTAAGCACAAATGCTGTATTTTCACATGAATACATATAAAGCTCAATGTGTTTCAAAGGTCCGGGCCCTGAACACATCTTGTGCTGTCTTTATTTTCTAAAATTTATTTCTCAAATTTTGCTCAGTGTCCTTCAACCATAAAGAAATGAAGATCATATCCTATTATGTTCCAAATACCCTTATATACCAGCAGAGCCTATTCAAAGAAGGCAAGTAAGATCTGGACCAGGTACATCTCACTTCTACTTCTCAGACCACGTCTCTGGCAATATTGCATAAAAACAAAGCGTCTTAAATATTCTAAGTTATGAAATTAGATTTTGTCAAGACTTTAAGCAAAATCATAAAAACAGCATTGTTCAAAGGGTTTGCCTTCATCAGAAAAAAACCCTGAGATTTTAATGCCAGTAATTTCCAACAGAAAAAGTTTAACAGAAAGCAGTCTGGGCACTGCTCGGGTTACAAGTGAATGTATTTTATACTTAAGCTTTTGCATTACCGTAACACATTATCTCATATAATTAGATTTTTCCAAAACCTCTAGAAAATGAACTTTCCACATGCTCTGGATTTTTGTTTATTGCCTAAACATGGTATGCATGAACTAAACAATGCATTGTGGTAATAGGAATTATGAAAGAGCAACACTACAGCCTAATGGCCTATAGAAATAGTTCTGTAAAACCATCATTATCTCTAGCACAATATGTCTTAAACATACTACAGACTTTTAGTTTTGATCTTTATATCAAAAAGTAAGGGCAGAGATGAAAAAAACCCCACCCAATATAAACCTCCAAAATATCCTCAGTACTAACTCCTTAGCTCCGAAGCCATTCTTCTGCTGCTATGATAATGTACACACAGTCTAAAAGTCAGTGAAGAACTTGTATTTTTCACGTGCCACCCACCAAGCTGCAGTATAAGATTTTCTCAGTTACTTTCTGGTATTTTTACCTTTCCTATTTTCTTGCTATTAAGCAACAAACAGATGGCCCACTAAAAAAAAAAAATAAATAAATCATAGGCCATACTGTAACAAGTCCATAAGCCACTAAAAAAAAAAAGTTTAAAACCATCTCTTAATTCAGTGCTATTTTATCTTAACACTTATAGCAAGACAGACTTTCTTTCACTAAAAAGTCAAAGAATTGCTTGCACATTTAACCCCAACCGAGACAACAAACAAAGTTGGATTTGATTTCTCTGTGCATTAAATTAGGCAAGATTAACAGATTCATATATAAGACCACTATATTTTGGCTCAGCTGTTATGGTACAATGACATCTGAAACAGCTTTTGACATGTGCTTTCAAGACAAAGCAATATACTGCCTCCAGTTATCACCTGTAGTGTTGACAATTATGAAAAATTAACGACACCTCATTATTTTCACTCTTTCCTCCACGATCAATCATTACCTCAATTCCTTTTCAAGAAATCCCCAACCAGTCCCTGAAAAATCCCAAAGAACTTTGTTCTTTATAGGTCATTTCCTGCTTTTTTATCTTGCTGGTTTCCAGGTTAGGTGAGACTCTGCCTCTGAGTGTGACAACATCTAAAATCTCATGTCCTTCAGGAACTTGCCAGCAACAAGAAATACAAGTGTAATGTAATAATGACTTCCAGTTCTGTCATCACATTGAACAATCCCAATACAAACTACTTTGTTCAGGTACCAGAGTGCATAAATCTACTCTTAATAAACTGGTTTAGCATAGCTGAGAATACAATGAAAACTTTTAAAGGTATTTCCTTTTCCTAGCAAGCTTTCGATAGGCTGTTCACTCAAGAAAGCATTGGAAAAACTATTTTCTGAAGTACATCTCCACAACTGCCAGGTGTTTTGTAAGATATCACAGTTACAACATGCTCTGTGTATGTATTGCCTCTCCCTCACAGGAAGTGTCAATTTTTTAATTTATTTTTACACCAAGAATCAGGATGTGTAGTGCTTCAAATCCTAAATGTTGGAAGTGACAGTTTACACATCCAGAGTTCTGAAACCATGCAAAAGACAGCATTAGTGCAAAATATGGACTGTTCAATTTTATTTCTGAAAATAAAATAGGTGTTCTATAGAGAACTATACTCAAAACCTCGCCATTTTCTTCTTTCTAACGTGTATGTTTTATTGTGTCACTAAAGAACATTTTTGCATTTGGAAATGTTCATGACAGAAGCGTTGGCATTATCACTGTCTCAGAATTATTGGAAAACACTTATGGATGCAGTAAACACAACTTTGAATTTACACCGGACAAAAAAATAAAATACTTGTCTAAAATACCTTTAAAAGAACATTTGTCTGTCTTCAGAATCCATCTTTATCATGAGACATTTCACATAGTACTCCTATCATGCAAGAGAACTAATACAAATCGTCCCCCAAAACATTTTTACAGATCCATTAATACCACAAATATCACTTTACGTAAGATGCTATATATAGTATATTATTTACATAGAATACTATATTTCTGTAGCCAGGAAATTCACTTGGAAAAGGAAGATTCATAGTCCGTACATGGACATGGATTTTGTGTACACTGTTTGTGTACACATTTATCCAGATGCAGCTGTCATTCCCAAGTAATTGCTTTGTGAGGAGGTTGGGAAATAACTGAACTCCAAGCCGTGCAGCCAGGCAGGTGTGAGAGCCAGGCAGCCACATAAAGTCACTGCTGTGCCTCACACACCTGGAACAGACTTAGAACAGCTGCCACTTATTCTGCACCTGCACCAGGGCCACGCTCCCAGCATGAAAGAGGGAAGAACAAGGCATGACTGCTGCTGATCTTTGTGCCCCAAGTACAGATGAGAGTGGAGGAGGGTGTGAAGTTGAATACAGAAAGGGTCAAAACTTCTCAAAGAAATGCAGAGGACAGACAAGCTGGTAAACTTTATTTCTTCCAAGTTGCTTGTCCTGGTGTTTCCCTCTCAGTGAACCCCAAGCACTATGTAACACTTCAGGAAAGAAAAGTTCTGAATCTATTCAGAGACAGACACTTAACAGTAATTCAGGGGGTATTCAGATAGACAGTAAAATTTTAAAGCTGTCCTTAGGATTAACAGCTCAGGCAGGAAGGGCTACAAACTTTCAGACAAAAAGGTTTTTCTGATATCTAAGAGTGCCAAGTAGTTCTCATTATTTCAATGTGTCTCAAAAGGCATACAGGTTAGCACATAACCTGATGAAATGTGTAATTCTGAAACTTGTATTGGGCAAAAATTTTGAGTATGGTTTCATCACAATGATGAGACACAGTAAACACCAAAGGGAGCCCAAAGTCTCACAGAAAAGTCTCAGCTGTTTCAGCCTGATACTGTTATTGCTGAATTCCTCCTTCAAAGTGAAATGCAAAAGCAATGGGAGACAAAACTTCAAAACATTAGATCTGGAATATTTAACTCAGCTCTGAAAAAGAAGGGGAGGACATTATCATGGAAAGAGAATTCTTGCAGGTCTTTCATAAAGCTCCAAGTCGCTGCAACCTCAAGCTGCAGCAGTCCAGTGAAAGAGCAGAAACACTAATGACTGCCACGTTTACAAGACATAATTGTGACCTGGACTGAACATAGTCAAATAAATTTAGCTGTCATAATGGCAAATGCAATTATTCAAATCATGTATAAAACCTATTTCAATCTGACAAAACAAGCTTTCTTCATAAATTCCTTCATGCTGTAAATTGCCTGAATTTTAGTTTCCTGTAGTAAATAACTATCCAAAAAAAGGTGCATAACTCCTACAGCTGGCAAACAAAATGTGTTAAGCCAGCTCTTCTGCTCAGCTTCCCAGGAGAGCTTCTGCTCAAAGTGTCAGCATTTTGTAAATAACTAGTAAGCATTTCACAAATATCAGAATATCATGATGCACGTACCAGTTCCAAACCCTGTTTGGCAGCATTTGTCATTGCACAGCCTACACTTTCCCTTATTTATGGAGTTCATCACTGTTACTCTAGCAGGAAGGGATCATAGGCAATATTCAAACACATCTGACATTAGACCTAAAGCTCCACAAAATTGAATGAAGGATGCTTGTGAAGTTCAACCACCATAAATTCATTTACTGGGATTACTCAGCCTGCTAATAAGGTATTCATAATTTGTTTCCAAAGAAATAAAAGGGAAATTTTAATGAAACTTTCTAATTCTATTTTTTTCTATCAGACACAAAAAACACTCAGGTTTTTGCATGTTTAAATCAGTATTTTTTTAGACTTTGCTGGAAAGCAAGCCATTCAGAAAAAAAAAAGTTAATAAATTAAAGAAAAATTTTGCATGTGGCACTTGCCTTCCAGATAAATGCGATAGAGACAAGAAACCCCTCCTGCTGAAGGACACAGAGGAAATAAATGACCAAAGCAGTCCCAATTTGAAATCATTCCAGAAGCTCCATCTTACCATCCTGAAGACCACTATTGTTTTGATAAATTCTACTATCTGAGTTGGTGTTAAAATGAACATTTTTTCTGGGCCTATGCTTGTCTGTTCCCAATCTCTTGGTAAGAATTCCTTTTTCTGGCCAATCATGCTGTGCCTTAATGATGCAGATGGGGAGTAAGCACTGCCAAGACCTCTGTAAACACTCACAATACTGTTGAGAGGCTGAAAGGTAACATTATTTTGATAATGGTTTCTGAAACTTGTTATCAGCAGAAAATCTTTTCTCTGCCACATGTCCTCCTATGTGAAAATATGCCATTTGCAAGTTGAGAGCTGAAAATTATTCTCTCCAGGCAGATCAGGAACAAGTGAGAACAAACTGATTGCTCTGACTGAAACATGCAGGTGTTCAGTCCACCAAGGCTCTGAAGCAGACCAACACTTTTGTTGGAATAACAATGCATCTGCAACAAAAATCTTTCCTCCTGCACTACAATGGTACATTTTTAAACAGAATATAGATTCTACTTCCTTTGTGAGAAAGCTCTACAAGGGGAAAAAGTTGTTTGTGGCATGTATGTGTAAAGGCACTACAAAATCAGAAGCATTGTCCACAAGTGTGCTCATCAGTATGTTGCTCAAGCTATGGAAACCTGCACAGGCATCTTTCATTTGAAGTAAAAAAAAAAAAAAATTAAATAATTTTTTTAAAAAGGAGAGAATTAATGCTGCAACTCATGGAACTATCAGAGTGGTAATTCCTCAAGGATACTGTAACTCTTCATCAAAACAGATGCTTAATAGATGACAGCAAAGACAACAATCGAGCAGATGGTATATTGGGTCTTCTCATCTATTTGACACCTGCACGATCACTTATGAAACAGCAAATAGCAACAAGATTAATTACTCATATTTGGAGACAGCAAAGTCCATCAGCAATGACATTGCCTCTGACTGTTAAGATGTAGCAGACAAATGTGCTTTCTCCACGTTCTTTTGAATGGCAGCTTCTCCCCCGAGATACTGAAACAAGGAATGCTGGAGCCATGGGAGTGCCCACTGTCTCACAGGTGCCCCAAGCTGACAGAGGCTGTGGTTTAATTCAGCACTGCTAAAAACTTGCTAACACCTGAAATGAGCACTGCTGGTTCCCCAATGTGCTTTCAGATGTGTTTTGGCAGTTGCAGTATCAGAGCAGATATGGTGAAACCCATATCCAAACCCATTCAAAGAGGAAAATGACCCCTTAGTTTGCTCTTTCACTTTTGTAAATCAAATTACAATCCTTGACTAACACATTGGGACTGAATTCCACTAATCCCTTCAGACTGCATTCCTGATTTTCTGCAGAAAGCTGCTCTATCCTTTTCAGTCCACTCGCTTTGGTTCTTAGACTTAACTCTTCTGAACTGCGTTCAGATCACAGACTAAAATAAAATCTGTGTGGAATTGTCTTTGCATCGACTACCACTCTAAAATGAGCAATGAAAAATAACAAATAGGGTGAGATGCTCTGTGAAAACAAGACTGAAACACAATCCTCGTTCAAGAGAGCCATCTAGTGCCTACATGCTCTACGTGAAGGATGCAAATCTTCAAGTTAGCTACTGGCTGATTTGTGGGAATTTTTTAGGGCCTCATATTTTTTCCCCATACTTTCAAATACCTGGTAATCAATGCACTGTTTCTTGCTCAGTATCTGAAGACCACTGCTTTAGTTAATAAACCTTGCAAAAATTGAGAAGACAATGAAAAAGTAGACATTTAATTAACTCAGTATTTGCAGGAACTTGCTGAAAGGATCTCATGAACTGAGAAATTCCTGAAGTTCTCCTTCTAAAGATCATGCATTAGAGAAATATTTTTCCAATGTTTAGTTTTGAGTCAAATAATGAGCTAAAGAAAATAAACCCACATATTTTACCTTATATTGTTATAAATCTAAAACCTAAGACCTATGTACTTTTATAAATAAATTTATATTCAGGGAAATTAAATGTGTAAGAGCCAAAGCCAATTAAAGCAGTGCAACTACAAAAAATAGATAACTAGATGTTAATTGTCTATTAGCAAATGAAAATAATGCATTCTCCACACGCATATTTTAAGGAGAAAGGTGTGTGAAGCTCATTCCCTTTAATAAATGGGCCTTTACCAGCCCCATTTGGAAGTCTTTCCCAAAAACATACTGGTCTGGATGCAATTAGGAATGAGACAACGTTGCACAGCAGTGGCAGCATAAGAACTTGGCTAATGGAGGATACAGTAGCCAGAAGCCAGTGGAACACCACTAAGAACCTGTTTGCAGTTCAAGTACAAACAGTTCAAGTACAGCCATCACCTGACTAAGCTTTTCTCTGTCAATTATTACATTATTTTCCTTTTTGTTAGTAATATCAGTAGAATTTGGACTATGTAAAAAATCTTCCATTATCACAGTTCTCTGGGAGGGAAAACAAGGTGTGTATTTAGAAAGAACACATTCAAGTAAATTGCATAAAGAGCAGGGCAATGAAGAACATACAGAACCAGTAACATTCTAAATATACTCATTAGACATAAATGGCTCTGAAACATTTGGGTTGTTTTGTTTTGGAAGGGGTTATGTTTCAGGGAGAAGATCATGTGCTGATAAATGGAAATAAACCAAGCAGGTAAAGACATTGGCTCCACCTACAGAAAAGCTCCAGCAAAGTTTCCTTCCAACAGTGTAGCCAACCAGTAACCAAGTCTGGATTCATTTATTCTCTCAAATCTAATCCTATTCCCCTTAAATTAGTCAATCCCATTGACCTCATCTGACTCAAAAAAAAAAATCACCACAAAAAAGCACCACCATAAACAGAATTTTGTCCTCAGTGCTTTCAAACATATCCACGTTTTTGGTGGATATGTCTTTAAGAGCATATTGGGGTTACTCACCAATATTTTAGCCAAATCTTTAAAGGGTGGTGAAACATAGCCATTATCAAATTTCCTATTTGTGCAAAAATATATTGAAAGTCTTATAATCATGTTGGAATATCAGCCTCAAACTATTAACAATCAAAGATAATTTCCTATTATCAGGATTGTCTCACAAGCCAATAACTGCATCTATAAAATTAGGATATGATTGTCTATTCACTAAATCAGAAATATTGTTTTGTTAAATAGTTTAAGCTAACATTACACTTTTACTTCACTAAGCTGAGCTTTAGGTGAAACTTTAGAAAGGGTTTACATTATTAGCTGTGTTCTACTACCTATAATAAAACTTCCACTTTTATTACTAAAATAAGCCAGCACATACCAAGGCAAAACTCATTTTCTTACACAGAGTTTAAGACTTTTACAAGGAAAGAATTTAGCAAATGAAAAACAACTTTTTTAGCAGACTGGGGGGTGGAGAAGGGACAAGGTTGTTTTTAAAGATGAAAAAACATTTTCTTCTTTTGAGTCTTTTCATCCTTGCAAAGGAAGAAGTGTGCTCATACATATATATGTATGTATACAGATATAGACTCTGGCAGGAGATTGGCCTGTTCGTGTCACACTACATGGATTTCCAGTCTAGGTAAAAAGCTGAATATTTCCAAAGACAAAGGAGTCTCAACTTAGCTAACACAGAGGGTCTAAATCAGAGAAGTGTACACTGGAATTCAAGGGTGGCCGACTCTCCCCTTCCCTGGAAATTCAGTTCTGAGAAAATACATCAACATGTCAGAGCTGTGAGTCACCTCCATAAGCTATAGGTATTCATACAAAAAAGGACAGGAAAATGGAGCTAGAGAAAGTGAATTACATTATAGAAAAATCAAGTTATTGGCACAGAAATGAGTAGCAGCACATTTACAGAATAGGGAATATGAAAGAAACCGAAATTGATCATTTTTCTCTATTTCATTGTGGCTGGTCTCCAAAATCTTAACATGCAACCAGAAAGTAGTAAATGTGTGAACTGAGCAAAGAGCCTTGCAAAGACAGTATTTTATGTCTGGGGACAATACTTGAATTACAGCAATTCAAGCCAGTCCCCAGGTTGCCTTCTAAAGGATGCACTTTCCAGGAATGCTGGCAGGATCAACACTCATCACCTCCATACATGAAAAGGTACAGAAATCCGGCTTATTTATGGATCTGGTTTTTCTCTCTTCCAAAAATAATTTTTTTAGTTGCTAGTATAAGACATGACAGTTTCAAACTGACAGCTTCCTCATATATGAGATTCCAAACTACTGGTGGTGGTGTCATGGAGGTCAATCCTGCTTTTAAAGAAAGTGATTTCTGAACGAACAAAGCTTTCCAATCCTTCATGGACTTATAAAAACTATTGCAACCAAGCACCCTGGCAAGAATATCACAGGGCACAGCAAAATCTGAATGGGCTATGCTAGAAGTAACAACTGTTCTCTAGAGCATAAACAGGTTCTTTCTACTTTCTCTTGTCTCCAGCAACAGCCAACACCGCAGAGTCCTTCTGTATACTTAAGGGGTCACCTTAAAAATACATATTACTATTGATATTTTGCTAAAAACCAATTCTCTTTATAGCAAATGATAAGATTAATATTTTGAGTTGAGGCAGGAGAAATAAAAGGAAAGAGGTACTAATGAACCTAATAAAAAAGCTCAGTCTAGAATGGTTGTTAATCTGCGTAACCAACTTCAGGGAAGAAACGTTTGGTGTCGATAAAGCATTTCCTTAGTAAATTACTACTGGCTCCAGCGTAAGACATTTACAGTAAACACCAAAAGTCTGCAAGGCATCTGTTCTATTCACAGTGGAAGAAGGAACTTTGCTCCATTAATAACTTTAAAAACATGCAATAACTAATTCATGATGGCAGTTCAAATCCTATCAGCAGCCTTCGTTATTTGACCAAGCTGAGTTCAAAGATACAGCAAAGTTTTAAAAAGCCTCTTGAAAGTCTAGAAGTACACTTTAAATTATTATAAAGATGTGTTGTTCTTCTTTCTACTAAATATAAGAAAGCTGTAACTTTAAACCACGAGCAACAACATTATTTTAAGAATACGTACAAGATAAGAGTTAAAATGTGTATATAAAATCCTATATGACCTCAGAATTTGTTTTAGTGAAATTGTATGTTGTACAGAGAGGGCATGTGTAATATACATGTAGGTATATATAATAAAATACTTGCTGGAATTTTAACATTTGACTTCACTGGAGACTTAGTGGGACTTTGCCTTAGGCAAGTTTTTAATAGCAATAATAAAAAAATACTTAATGGTACTTAGGGTAAATAATGTGTGGTCACTATGTTTAAAAAAAGTAATACTAAACATCTGTGCTAGATTTCCACATGATAAAATCCCCATATTACCTACAGTTTCCCAAAGTTATACAGAAACAAATGTTTATTTAAAATTCTAGAAGAGACATGTGATAACCAATTTAAGAACTTTAAGGCAAGCATCTTGTGTTTTCTGACAGGAATGTATATTTAGTGATCTTCATGATATTTAATTCTGAACATGAAGAAAGCCATAGTATGATGTTATGGCTTCAAGACAGATTTTCAACCAGTAACAGACCAAGAATGTCCTTTTTCTTAAGTCTACTTGCAAAGACCACTTTGTTCCCCGCAAGATACGTTAATTTCCTTATCACAGTAATAGCTATTCATTTTCTTTCAGAAAACAACAAATTTAATCTACCTTTGAAAAACACTAACAAAAATATAGTTACTTAAAGGCATAGGATTCAGTCTAACAGTGATGGAAAACCAGGTGCAAGCTGGGCAGAAATCCTCAGAAAGCATGAAAGAGCTCAACACACTCTAAAGGGGCTACATCCCCCAAACTGAAGCAGAAACACTGTTCTGCTCACACTGTTACTCAGAGCTACATTTGCTCTCTCTTGCTTTGTGAATCAGAAACTAATGAAACCTTTGCTATATTATAATTCTCCAAGGTGGGAATTCTGCTATCCCTGCGAAAGCTTATTGCCTAGATTTTAAATTCCTTGATAAAGAAATCTAACCCCATTTTTTGCACAGCTTAGTTCCCAACATTTTAGTGAACCTTGCCGACATTGACATTCTTTGCTGTTCCTGTAAAAAAGCAGGATTCCAACTTCAGCTTTATTCTCCTTCTCCTGCTCTATAATGTGCCTCACATTTGCCATTTCTAACGCCCTCAAACACAAAGCTTGAGTAAAACTGTCATCACAGTTTGCTTCGGTGAAACAAAGTTTAAAGATGCGTGGATTGCACGCTACAATCTTTGAGGGCCACAAAGTCAACAAATCACAGTCTGTGTCTCCTAAGAATATGAAAGCAAATGAAGAAAAAAAAAAAAACCAGTGTTTTATTTTCTGGAGTTATTTCTCTGCCTCTAGTACACCCGCCAATTCCATGACTATCGCCTGTACTTTCTGTAAGAAATACCATCTACAGCCTGGAGAACTTGCAGATCTTTGAAGGCAACTAGATAATATAATTATCAAATTCTGCTGAGTCTACTCATGGGGGTGGGTCAGGGAAGGGCAAGAAACAAACAATGGCTTAAAACCAAGAAATTTCTGCATGATTCTTGGATATCCAGTCAGAACAGTAGGATATTTATCTATGGTAATGTGCATTCTTGTGTGAAATGGGCAGAAAATTAATAATTGACAAGGTAGTAGAGGCTTACAGACAACAAGAAGTTATTTCTCTCTACCTAGTTAAGTGAACTTTGAAAAAGTTACCAGCTAGAAAAAAGCAGCTGTGGAATAACAAAGAACACCTCCCTCACTATTTAATGTCTTGTAGGATCAGTGCTCATGGGGCGCAGGTCAAGGAGAGGGAACTGACATTCGTTTGAGATACGGGTGTGTTGAAGAGGTTGTCCTTAATTCCCAATGTTTCAAGATCACTTGCTTCAGTTTCTCTCACAACATGGTACTTTAATTCCCTGGCTTGGTCAAAATATCGCCCACCAGTGATTATTAACAGCTTTCTCCACCACTATGTTGAGTTATCTAAAAGATTAACAAAAAGAATGAACAAAAGAAATTCCAGCTTTGCACTGTTTAAAGCACTAAGCAATGAACAGCGTAAGAGAGAAAATGATGTTTGCATTAGGGGAAAACACAGTCAAAAGCTCAGCAAAATCCATGTGAGACTTGACCTTCCTCTAGCTAGGCTGGTACACAATTAGATTTCATGAACTGAGAAATTAAGATCAAAAGTAATTTTAAATTAAATACCAACACCAAGGGCTTATGAGAAGTCCATCTCTACATTACATTTTAATGTAGTGTAGAGGCTGTATAAAATCAGCAGTCTTCAGTTAATTTTTCCCATATTTGACTTGATTTGCACCATGTTAACTTTTTTCCAGACAGCACTCTTTCTGCTAGAAACTACAGCAGAATCTATCCTTGTAAAGGTAAACTGACATGCATAAACCCTATTTGTTGAATAATTTCATATGATATTACACAAAATTTTATCATCCTTGCTTCACAGAATGACCAAATCATTTAGGTTGGACAAGACGTCCAAGATCATCAAGTCCAAAGCTTTGAAAAGCTCCACCTTGTCAATCAGACCATGGCACTGAGTGCCACACCCAGTCATTTCCTGAACACCTCCAGGGACAGTGATCCCATCACTTCCCTGAGTTGTCCATTCCAGCATTTAACAACCCCTTCCATAAAAGAATTCCCCCTGAACCTCCTCTGGCACCGACAATTTCAAGTGCAGCAGCAGAAATAAAATAGCAAAAGTAATTAAAGAGAAGAAACAGCCATCCAGGATTTGATCAAACATAACATTACACATGACCCAATACTAGTTTTTCAGAAATACACTCAACACTTGAGCTATACTCCAACCTGTAAAAATAAAGAAAGCAGAATATTTTAGATGATGTTCTAAAATGACAAATATTTTGTTCAAGGTATAGAAAGATTAACACAATTTGAGTGAATACTAAATAATTCATGAATGAAAGTCATTAAAAATGTATCCAAGTTCTAGCTTACTTTTAAAGCAGTCTCAGGAGGAAAAAAATGTTCAGTAACTCTGCCAGGTGATTTACACAGGATGGAAACCTACAAACACTAGTTATGGAAAAAAAATAATCAATCCACTGGGCAGGCTGCAGAAGATTCAACCTAGTAACCTGTTTTATCATATTGAGACCCTGTATTGTGCAGGATGTAGACTAAAAGCAGAGACACAAATTCAAATGAGCACTGCAGAACAAGGATTTACCAAGCTACACATAAAGATCAAAGGTTGATCTATTTGGACTTTTAACAAATATGTAATACTTTTAAACTATACATAACGTCTGATGTTACTTCAAAGCATGCAGACAACTTTCCATAACAAGAAAGCAAAAAAAATATTTGAACCTCAGAACATTTTCCAAGAGTCCACCAGAACAATAAAATCCAGAGTCCTGGATAAATAAACAGGCACCTACTAAAACATTTTGTTTCTAAAGAGTTCCTACAGCCTATACATCATACTTCCAAAGCTCCCTACAACCAACTTCAAACATGCAGAAACTTAAAAATAAAACCTACAAGTACTATGTGCAACAGAAAGAGAGCTGGACAGAGACTGCACCCAAAGCCTTGAATTCTTAGAAAAACAACGAAATTGTGAGCCAAAATCTCCAAAACATTAGACAGTTCCTGCCAATCTGGCTGGGACAGATTCCAGACAACAAATCCAGTAAAATTTTAAACCTTGACCACTTACCAAGGTATATCAGCATGTCATAAGCAGTAAATCCCATTCTATAGTTGCAGCTCTCCAGACAAAAGACAACCTCTATATTCTCATATAAACTGAGGGAGAAACAACTTTTTTTCCTGACCCTGAGAACAACTGGGGGGGACATCAAATTAATTCAGTATAAATACAGGAGAACAGTCTAAATACAGTATGCACAGTCTATAGGCAGCAACAATATCCCCTTTCAGCATATCTTGGACTAATCAGTAAATTGGATGCCAATTGGACTTTACTTGGAAGCTTACATTTTATCTATTTTTTGAGCTCAATTTAGTTCTATTTCTCACTGTCCTTGATAACCATTCTCATTAGAAATGCTCTTCAAATTTCCTCATGTCCCATATACAGCCAAATTAGGGTTCACAAATTTAATTGACACTGATACAATAGAAGAAATACAATCACACAATCACCCATCCTTGAAAACAGAGCATATGCAGGCCTAAATCCAGAAACTTGTCTGCTAGTTTGTAGAACTTATTCCACAACCCTGCCTCATCATAAATTCAGTATCATTAGCTCCTTATGCAACTCTTTTCGGAATCCATTAATGCATTACATTAGTTTTAATTAAAATTCTGCCCATGAAAAGATTCAGGATCCACACCTTCACGAGAAAACTTTACTGAAGTATATCACAAAATTTTCCACTTTCTAAGCTTCAAACGGACAGCAGAAAGTACTGAGTCCTCAATACACATTCTAGGTTAGAATAACCTAAATATAAAAGGTTAGAATAAGCTAAATATAAAATAATTTGTCCATAGCAAAGAAAATATTTTGAAAACAGTCTCTAGATGTAAATAGCTGTTCTTAATCTCGAGCACTTAAGATCTTGCACTAATTTCATTTGCACTTTGATCTGTCAGGCACGTTGGCGTTTTTAGTGACCACACTGCTGCTGAGTCTCTCAGTGAACAGACGTGTTTCTCCTGACTTCTGGCTGTGTGCAGGTTGTGCACTACCTCCCTGCAAATCTTCACCCTCCTTAGCAGGGTATTTGTGAGGAAGACTGGCCCTGCCTTGTTTGCCTGACAGTCACATGAGAACACTGCTGGGATCTAAAGGGGCAGATGGGCTTGACACCAGGCCAGATTTTCTTTCAATTGTACTAATCCAATCATCCCAAATCCAGGCCCAAAAATGCATTTACAAGTGATGGAGGCAGCTGGTGCAGGTGGGCTTGGGATCAAATTTAGGCTTGGGATGAAATCTTTTCTCAAAGTAGAGCACAGCCAGCAACACAGTGTTTTAATGTGACATTATGGTATATTTATGTAAAAAGCTGAAGTATCCCCACATGAAAAATACATTACAAATACACATAGGCAGAAGCCTTTGTTTATATGGAAGGCACGTGATTTTAAAATACTCTTTCCAAACACCAGAGGCATAAAAACCCAACACAAAGGGAGCATGCACTCATGACTCTTTAGTTAGAGCAGCAGCAGGTATCACTTCCCTCTTCAGCAGGTCTAGTCTTCACTTGCCAGATATCACTTTGTCAGAATGAAAGGATAAAGAAACTTTGCAAAGCAACATTTCAGAGACAATAAGCTCAAGTATACCTACTTCTCTTCCATATTTCCTTATTCTTGCTTTCAAATATCATACAGTCCTGCTGAGTACTTATTACAGATGTAAAATAAATGCATATCATCCAAAAGTTAAAGAAGAAAACACTTCAATTAAATTTCTAAAACTGCAACAAGTTCCATGACTATTTTTAACAAAAATATGTATTCTAAACAAATAAATGAGTTTTTCATTACCTCTCTAAGATGCATGTTTTCCTTCTCCTTCTGATCTAAAATCACTTCTAAATGATTAACCTGAGATTCAGCCTCTGCCATCCTTCGAGTTCTCTCATTGTCATCTTCCATTCCTTTAGAAGGCAAACCTTTACTTTGCAACATCTCTAGAAGCTTTTTTATTGATTCATCTCTGGCATTTAGCGTTTGCTTTTGTGTTTCAATCCTAAGCTCCATTTCTTCTAGAGTTTTTCTCAACAGGAAGAGCTCCTTAGCTTGTCTATCATGTTCTGCCTGAAGTCTTCGAAAATTCTCCTCTGTGAGCTCAATGGTAAAATGCTCAGCCCCTCGGTTCCCACTTTCTTGCTGGAGAAGATGGTTAAGGTCTCTCTGGGTTCTAAGCTCATCTTGAAGTGCCTGGATTGTCATTTGCAGATGCTGCAATAAAGAAGATGAAAGAGAAAAAAATTAGCTTAGGATCTGAATGCAGAATTAGTATTTGATTGAAGTTTTGTTGTATGCTGTTACAAAAAGTCATTAGAATTAGTAATGAAAGTATACCAAATGATCTTATACAATATCAAATGCAGGTGACAATATTTGTAATGATATCTTTCAAGTGCTTCTAGAAAGAAAAAGGACGACAACATACACAGACACAAAATAACGTCAGCTACAGATAAAATTAATAGCAACAATGCAAACACTAGGCCGCAACACATCCGTTAGAACAATCAATGTGTACCTACAAAGCTCAAAGACTCAGTATTCCATGTTTTCTAAATTACTTCATAGACTAAAGATAAATCTGCTCTTCATGGTGCTCAACAGTACTGCTGTTTATAAAGTCAATCAAAGCCCTCACTACAATTAAAGGGGACTTTGGGGAGGGGCTGACTTGGGGCTGGTTGGTTTCATTCTTTCATTTTGGAAGCTAAAGCTATGAACAAGTTTAGTAAACAGGATTACTGTATCTCTAAAAAGCAAACAAAAAAACACAATAAGCAATACTGAATTTTAAAAACAAATTTACTGCAAGTAGTGGACAAACCTTTGTTCTTCTGGCATCCAAAAACTGAACAGCATGGTAAATGAAAAAATGAAGCAAAATCAACATAAATAAAGGTCAGATGCAAGCAACGGAGATTCAACAGAAAGAACTGAATTCAACAAAAAGTATCTTCAACAGAAAAACATAATTTTATTGAGTTATACAGAAAGGCAACAACAAATTCACAGTACTCAAATATATAAACTTAGAGACAGACTTCACTCAATAGATGTGACAAAGAAAAACATATTTGAAACAATCAGTCCCATGGTAAATTACAACATTCCTATTGAATATTGCTGTTCTTTTACACTTTTGGGTTTTTCAGAACACTGTAATTTATCCTAAAATATTTATACTACATCTGAGTACAGGGATCTGTCTGTGTTTCAGAGGTACTTCCTGCACTCCCTACGCAACACAGATCAAAATCAAAATGGATTGTGCCCGTGTTAAGGGTGGAGTACAGATAATTAGCCTGAATTGCTGTGGTTTATTATGTTCATTTCAGATTATATCTTCATCTGACAATTTGTTTTTCTTATTTTTTCCCTCTACTCATTCCCTACACAGCATAGTGAGCTTTTAAAAATATTAATTCCTGAACAGGCTCACAGTCTGTACCAAAGGACATTTAACTGAAGGAACTAGGGGACTTAAATGCACGTCATCAGACCTTTTAGGTTTAATTGACATTCTGCAACTCCACACTCTAAAAACAAGAAAAACAACAGAAACCACAGCAAAGAAAAACCAAACAAAACAGCAACAACACAGACACCAAACTAAAAACAAAACTTGATTTCATTTAATACTACCTTCGTGTTTTACACAAGTACATGTAAATCTGTTGAGCTTTAGCAATGATTTAAACTAAATGAAAAATCCAAAACCTTGAGAAACCAACCTTTTGAAATCGTATTTTTTATCAGTTGTTTCAAATGGAAAAGAAGTATTGCCAGTGGTAGGATCCAGTTAGACACTTTGAATCTGTTCTATCATTAAATAAGCACTGCTTTAATGTACATCCAGATCTTAATTCTCTTAGTATCTGCATCTTATTAGGCACACAATCAGTTGAAAGTATACACATGTAGGCCACTCATTTGGAGCCCTGCTTTCATTTAATGGCAATTCTTTTCTTAGTCTTGGCATCTTTTTAATTAGCTATAATAAGCTTAAAAACTCCAGTAAACTTAAAACTCCTTTAGATGTAGCAACTTCCCAATTCTGACTACTAACGTGCCAACTGTTTGTGACCCCAAGACTGACTACACCTTCTGGACTCCAAAATTATTATTTGTCCTACTTCTCACACCTGACCAAGAACCTGCTCTGTGCTACTATGCTACAACTAAGCAACAGCAATATTCAGTAATTACCAATACCCCAAAAATAGTCAAAATTTTCTCCCTGATCTGAATAATGATTTAAGATACATCCTCCTAATGTTAAATCAGACAATATTTATTACTTCATGCTACAACTTATTTACAAATGAATGTTTTTCCAAAGTCAAGTAGTCTCTATATATCAAATGTCAATATGTCTATAATAAATCTAGCTAAGCAAAAGGAAACTAATTCTAAAATATCATGTCTTAACCCACAAATAAAAGTAAACTTGACATACACATTGCTAACACATAAACCTTCTGAATCTAACCTCTAAAAACCAAAAATTGTTGGATCAACACAAAATAATTAGAAATCAGAACTCAAACAGCAATTCTGGTTAAGATAAGAGACCAGTTCCTTTTCTGCCCCCAGCAGCCTGTGCATGCAGTCCTTAGGCTCTACCCAGACCCACATTTGTCACTAAGCATGATAGTAGCTCTGGCTGCTTCTCTGTAATTATCTTAAAACTAACAGCCTCAACTGTGGCAGACTACTGCTACTTTGACATAAAAGAATCCATTTTTGTACATCTTCAAGACTTAGAACATGGTGGACCAGATTTAGACTTCTGCTGGCACAGATTTTTGTATCTGCAGCTTGCTAAGGAAAGGACAGAACAAATGTTGTGAGGGTGGAAAGAAATTGTAGGGGAAGGAATGTAGGAGTGCTGTGAATATCTGTCACACGGCTGTCCTTACAGACACAGAACTTTACAGGACTTTAAAAAAAAAAACCATCCAGGATCTATCACAGTTTTTATAATTTCTATTAAAAATGGACCACTCGACCAGAAATATTTCCATGCCAATTTCTTGACAATATATAAACAGTTCTCTCAGAACTTTTTCAATCCTTCTCCACAGCCCAGCTCCAAGAAGCAATCCACGGAACTGTGAATTGCCCCATAAACTGAAACAGAACTATAAAAGGAAGATTAACTAATAGCTCTTCCCAGACTTGCATTCTACGCAAGGAAGTTCCTCTAGTCTATGCCAACTAACTACACCCAAAAGAATTGCCTGCTGAGAGCTCTCCTGCCTCAGTGTGCTTTGGGCCACATCAGCTCCTGCAGAGCATCCCAAAGCCGCAGATACGGGGAACAGTGCAGGGGAATGAACTCACAAGGAAACTTGCTGACTTAAAATTGCTGGTCCACCTACAGAAGCACACAGCTTCTCATGCTTTGCACCATCACACTACCACCAAAAGCAAAAAACACGCTCAAGAACCCAACCTACTGGATTTTAGCTCCTGATTCTCCTGTTTCTTTCCCACCCCAGTAAATAGAGAATTGACAGGCCTGAATCAGCTGACACAGCCTAGTCTCTTGGCAGTGGCAAATATAAAATGATACAGAAGACTGTGCAAAAAAAATCCTCCTGTGTAATTGTATGCTATAGAAAGCTACAGCTATACCTGAACAATACACCTGGACAAATATAACAGCAAATTATCCTGTCAACCATACCCTCATTCTCTAAAATCAAGCTTCCTTATTTATTCCATAATCTATCACTGTTCCATTTTAATTGTTCACCATATGAGGCTCTATCATCGAAAGGAAACAGACTTCCTAAAGCTTTCTTATGAACGGCATCTAAATCAATTTGTATGTTAAATTTAGTTGTGCTACTGAAGTAAGTATGAGCATTACACTTGCAAATATTTGTAACTAAGTACTGTTAAAGAAAAACATGCAAATCCTAATTTTCTTCTTTAAAGGAAAAAAAGAAAGGGAATTGGAGATTTTTTTCATTACCATAGATTAAGAAATTGATTCTCTCAGGCATTCCCTCCTCTGCTTATTACAATTCATAAATCTGGTATCCAAAAAACACCACTGAAAATCAGTTGACTAGAATATTGCCTGAGTAAGACAGGACTGACAGAAAGAGTTGGAAGGAGAAGACAGATCTAATTTGTGAGGAATCACAAGAGATTCTGACCACACATGATGAAACTTCAGCATTAAAAATTCTGAGCGTGAGATGTGAGAGAGCTTTTGCATAACACTGTTTGCTGATATTGCTGATATAACCCACATATTTGAAAAGGGAGAATTCTTTACTGACTTTCCTTACTTTTTCTTTCTTTATGCCTTTAAATTTGGTGTCTTGTCAAATGCTATAAAGCCTGCCCTTACAACTGTGCTGTGCAACTTTAATAAGGAATCTTGTCACGTACATTTAAATCTGCATTTCTTAACACAGATGTGGTGGGCTGAGCTTGGCTGGAGGCCAGGACTCCACCAAGGCACCCTATCACTCCCCTCCTCAGCAGGACTGGGGGCAGGAGGGGAATAGGATGATATAAACCTCGTGGGTCAAGGTAAAGGCAGTTTAATAAAACAAAAGCAAAGGCCACACACAGAAGCAAAGGAAAACACAAGAGTCACTCTCTATGTCCCATGAGCAGCCCATACCCAGACACTTCTTGGCCAGTAGGGCTTCAGTACAGCTGCTCCAGGAGACAAACATTGTAATAAGGATGACCCCCCTCCATCAGCTTTTTGCTCAAACCTTTCCTCCTCTTCCTCCTCCATTACTAATTAAGCGCCCACCAAGCTGCTCTATCACTCCCTCATCCTGTGCTTTGCAAGTTAAATGAGGAATCTGGTCATGTACATTTAAATCTCCATTTTATTTTCCATGGAAGCAGGAATACAGCTTAGTTCCCTGAGATGCAAATGCAGATCTTAATTCACACGCAATCCTGCTTCTAAATTAAATATTCTCATTATGTGCATTTTGTTTTAAGTTCTTGGCCCCCTGTGATCATTGCTAAACCTAATTTCTCCTCGGGCCCCAAACCAGCAGTGAGGATCCTATGGCATTCTACTACTGTTTGAAAAAATCCCAAATAATTACGTAGTCCCTAGAGTTTTCTGAGAGCATAAACTGCACTCCAATACATCAATAACCTATTCTGGAATCTGACAGGGTAGTGCTGACATATTTAATCTGAAGTATCAGACTTCACTACTATTCAGTCAGCTTCTCTGGGTCATCTCACACAAGTATTTTGGTGAAAAAACAAGTATTGCCTAAAGACTTGAGGTCATTGAATGAGAATGCATCCCCATACAGGCTAAAAAGTTTTAGTACTGCAAATTCCAGAGCAGTTTTGCACCTATTTCTTAAGGAACAACCTGTAAACATATTTCTTTCCCACTCCCCTTGTTTGCTGTGGGCTGAGAGATGTTGATGAGCCAAATCTTGTAGTCTATAATCACAAGAACCAGAAGGTCAAGAGGAAGGGACTTTTAGAAATGTAAGAAGTCAGACTTGAGAGGAATAATCTGCAAAGATACATGTTGGGGAAAAAAAATCAATTGCTTTTGTTATTAAAAAGAGGATGTTTATTAAAACCTTTGTCATCAGTACCATAGCAAAATGCAGGGGTTTGTATTTAGGTGATCCTTACCATGACAACTTTTAAGCAGTCCAATTATGCTGCTATGACAACACTGGCCTCCTTTTATTCACCTCTTCCCTTTGGAGAAATACTGTTAGTTGCACCAGAGTCACTAAGAAGTATAATAGTTGACTGAAAAATCATCAGTAACAAATATTTTTACCTATAAGAATGCATGTGGAAGAACCTGTTTGCAGATTACTTCTTACAACTTACAGGAAGAAAAAACAAAATGCTTTTTAACGAGACCTGGAAAGCAACATCAGTTTAAGAAAAGCAGATTATTATTTGTTTCCCAATAGTTCTGTCTGCAACATTAACTACCCAGCTACGAACAACGCACAGTTTAGAAGCCCTGGATACTCAGAGATAAATCTTAGGCATTCACATTTTAAAACTATTCTCAACAAATAAAGTAACTATATACTGTGAGAAATCCTCCATCCCCTCATGAACTCCAGCTCCTCTGATACTCTTTCATTGCCTGCATGGAAAGTTTCTCCTTTTTTCAGGATTGAAGCACTTAACCTTCCCCAAGGAAGCTCATAAACCATTTGGGATGATAAAGCTTTACCTTCCCCACACAAAATTTGCCTCATGGCCTTGGCTCTACATAATCAATACTTGTGATTTGTATTTTGACTGCCCATTGTTTGCCAAAGATGAGCAGAATTCCTGTCCTGCAGCTAATCCCAGGAGGAGCTGCAATCACTGAACAGAAACATTGCCTTAGTTTCCCATCATCACAGCACAAGCCTAGGAAAGTGAGAAAACACCCAAGGCCTTGTCCAAACAACAAAGAAAATTCCACTCCCCCATCTATCTCACCCACAAGCCCCACTGGTAACAAATAGATACAAGATGAAAAGAAAAACAAAAAGCACAAGAGTACATCAGTCCCAGCTCTCTGCTTCTCATGGAATAGACTTCCAGTTATCTCCTCAGCCTTTTATCTAGAGGGAACTGTAAGGTTTCAATTCTGCTGATGCACTGTCTAACACTTTCTGGGAGCTTTTGTTTTTGAGACTGCCTTCTCTGCTGTTAAAGCTTTCCTATGGAGGAAGATTTAACACAATAAATATACCCCTAAAGTAATAATCACATGCTTTCAGAAAGTAACAGTGCATTATCAAGGGTTTTCAATATCTTCTATTTAGACAAGATATTTGCCGACACACACAAAGCTCTCAAAACAATGTGGAAAAAATTCTTAAAACTGAGTAAGTGTTGTTCACTAACAAAACATTGCACAGTGTATTTATTACAGACTGAAATTTTGTTTCTGTTTTACTTCCAAAACAAAAAAATTGGAGAAAATTAAAAAAAAAAATTCTCTCTGATCTCTAAGTTCAAGTCTCCACACACTAAGCAGATTTTTTTCCCAGCAAAAAGACGTTCAACATCAAGCCTTTTGTCAAATAGCATCATATTCCTCTTTTGGTACAATTAGTGGGGTATTATGTATTCAATGCTCAGTACAGAAACTACCATATCCAGATTAAGTCAGCAAGTCACAAACAGTTAACTAAAGTGACTGAAAAACTAGTAAAATATTATTTGTCTCACCCTACCAAGCTACAGGTTTTTAGCTCATTTTCATTCCATAAAATTGGTTATGTATTTGTTATCAACATGGAAATTGATTACTCAAATGTTGGGAGAAGCTAAGAGCATATTTTTGTTTTGTGGGGATTTTAAAGAAAAATAAATGCAGAGCTCACATATATCCCCAGTGGACCAGCAACAGACTGAGCACCACCCTTGTAAGATCCCAGAATAGATTACCAATGTATTGCAGTGCAGTTTTATCTCTCAGAAAACTCTAGAGACTACATAATTATTTGGGGGTTTTTCAAACAGTAGTAGAATGCCATAGAATCACCATTCCTCACTGCTGGTTTGGGGCCCGAGGAGAAATTAGGTTTAGCAATGATCACAGGGGGCCAAGAACTTAAAACAAAATGCACATAATGAGAATATTTAATTTAGAAGCAGGATTGCGTGTGAATTAAGATCTGCATTTTTCGCAGGGAACTGAGAGCTATTTCTGCTTCCATGGTCATGTACAACTGAAATGCACCTGTTGAAAAACCTGGGAATATTTGCCTTCTTACTTTCATATCCATGGGATTATGCTCTGTAACACCAGTTAAGTGTGAACCACCATGCAAGTTGCAGTTAATAAAGAACAGAAAGTTAAGAATTGGTTGCTTCTGACTGCCAGCTTTAAAAAAAAAAAACCGATAAGCAAAAAAAAATATTGGCAAGTACTTTCTGCTTTCTTTTTTGACAGTAGAATGTATTGTGCAGCCTGCTGATTCAGTCAAAATAATAGCATAGCAAAAATCTTGGATGCTAAACAAGCCTATTACTTTCTTATTTCTCAAAAACTGAGGTCAGGGTACATTAAAGGAATTTTTTTCAGGCACCAAGTCAAGAAATTGCTTACAAAAGGAGAGCATTGAGAGCAAACAAGGTCACATTTCAAACACTGAAAAACTTGTGGTATTTGATCTTCAGACCCTCCCTTTATCTGCTTGAACTTTTGCTACAGAGTTCTCCTTCTGGCAGCAAACTATTACCTTGAAAAAAATGAAAATAAAACTAATCCTTTTCCCAGATTAAAAAAAAATGGGCTCTATTTTCCTATTTTGTAGTCTGCCTCTAATGAAACATCCCACTTCTTTCATTAAAGAAATAAAATAAAATCTGAGGAAGGGGATTTCTGTGGACAAAGTGCAGGTTCTGCTGAGGCTATCAAAGAAAAATACAGATAAAGGAAAACTCTAGAGGTGTCCAAACAGTGTTTCCAATTACAAAGTCATAACAGATCAGAAATGGTTGCTACTGTCAGTAAACAGCAAGCCACAAAACCCCGAATGATGCTAAAAAATGAAAACAACTATTTGCATAGCACGCAGTATGTTCTTGTTTCTCAGAGGACTTTAATACTTGACACACTGTAAAAGTTACCATTTTATGTATCATATCTAAGAAGCAACACAGGGAACTCAACAGACTGAGAGGCTGCCAGCCTCTCCAGTGGAGATTTTGGTGATTATTTTACACTACATTGAAAGACAAAAAAGGAAACTTAGAAGACCGGACAAAACCTCAGCACTGATAAAAACCTTGATGTTTTATTTATGTGTGAACTGGGGGCTTGAAGTTTCTATACTTCAGGAAATCTCCATTGACAGAAGAGACAAATGCAGAGCATCACTGAAAGCTGTGGGAATGGGACATCTTAATATTTATGCTGACCTTCTTACCCTTGCCACCTTTCCATTTTGTAACTTTCTAACTATATTTTTTTAAATGCAGCCACTAGAAAAATCACATGAATATAAGTTATTCACATAACAATTTCAAGCACAGCTTTTAGTAAGCCAGAAATACAAGTTCCAATTGCAACCTCTCCCTGGTCTATTTTAATCAGCAAAATACATAAAAGAGCACTCTTCAGCTTTCAATTCTTTTTCACTACTAGGAATAGTACTGTGAGTTGATTAACCATAATACATAATCATTTCCCATTGAAACAATTTGAAAAGGAGCCTTAGAACTATGTGTTCTGATACAGCTAAAGGAAAATGGAAAAAAAAAAATCAATATAGGGATTTCAGAGGCTCCACTCAAAACAGACTTCAGTTAGAGCCAACAGTGACAAATGATGTATCACAAAGCAAGATGACCATCTGGAAAGCCATTTCATCCTAGTTTACTGAAGAAATGCAGATATGCAGGAAAGAGAAATCATTAAGGCTCAAAAAGATCGCTGCAGTTAACAAATATATGCTTTCACAAGTTGGGAGAACCTTGGTTTCGCAGTGAACTCTGTTAAATCTGGATTTATTCTTGTCAGATTTCATAGGAGTCTGTTCACGGCCTAAAGGAACCCCGGACAGCTCCATAAAAAATCTGCAGCTATGGAGTGTTCTCACAAGGTGGCACTAAATCCCCAGCCGCCAGAAAATCCTTACGGAGCACAAACGCGCAAGGGCAAAAACCCACGGGCACGAACGGAACATCATTAAACAGACTGCAGCCACGGACATCACGTAAATAAATAAGCCTATCTACAGATTAGAAATCGCATTAATATTAATTAGTATCTTCCTAAACACCACTCAACAATTGATACTGCACAAAATACTTAAAATACTTGACTTTTAATTAAGCATTTAAGTATTTAAGATTTCAAGGTTAGGTACTACTACCTTACATTCTTTACACATGATTATAAAGTTGTATATTTCTTTGGAGAAATATGTATCAAAGTAATGACATAATTTTGACACAATCCACAAACAGTAAGAAATTTCTCAGCTAAGATATAAATGCACAATTACACTCCCAGGGAGCAACCATGTGCAGTAAATATCCCTTTTTAAACTACTTGATTTTTTTAGCCCTCACCCTTTCCTTGCATGTTGGTGGAGTCCTTTCCCCCCCAAGTGCATTGCATAACCTTAATTACTGAAATTGTAGTGTACCCATATGCTGGGCTAATGTTTAGCGGTGTTCAAACTCCTGAAGTGTCCAGAAGCCTTCAGGGGGTCCTTTGTTGCCAACCTCAATTAAATAAGCAGGTACTGGGGTCATTTCAGGCCAAATGCATTCCATAGTGCTGAATTTTAAATTGTTAGCACAGTATACTTCTCCTCCAACAGTCTATTGGTTTCTTCCTCATTTTTCACACTACTTACACATTTACATTTTTCACATTACTTACATACTTACTTTAAGTAAGCGTGCTGTAAGAATATTCAATTTTTACAGGTATTAAGAAAGAAAGGAGTTAGTAAATCTCTGCAACTACTTTTCAACCAAACACAAAAGAAAACAATTATTAAGGTAAGAACAAATAAAGGAATTTGAGGATCTGCTCTGTGCTCCAAGCATTACATTCACAGAAAAAACAATGCTAAGTTCCACAAGCACACCACTATTATTGATTTTCTCTCAATCACCCCACATTCAGGATAAGACACCACAAATCCTGGGGCTGGGTAAGGGATTTTAGAACCACCTCGAAGTACAAAATGTTTACTTAATTATAACTGCCAGGGGGGTTTTTTCTGCACATCACATGCTTACACATCTGTTGGCTATATAATGTAAACTCATTGCAATTTAAGTACAGATTTGTGATCAGAATGAATATCCCCTCCAACATATCCTCCCTTAATCCCCAGTTTTTGCACTGTATGACCAGAGAGGATTTGTTCTATTCTGTATAAAAGGAAGCGAGAGTATAGAATCAATACTCCTGTTGTCATCCGAAACATTCCATGCATCCTGCTCAGCTAATGTCAGTTTCTGTCAATAATTGACTAAAACATATGGGCTCTTTTCTTTGTATAAAGTTATATAATGTTTTATCTTTCTACTTTTCACTTCATGCTCAGGTGCATCTTCTATTTGACTTTGAAAACACCATGTTTATTTATGTTTATTTTGTTTACTTTATTATGTTTGCTTTGTGGTGCTGCAAAGATTCACAAGTTTTGCTGTTTCTGCTATACAGGTGCTCAAAGACTGCACTGACAATCATTATTTAGTGAGACAGCTGTTCCTAGAGGTGTTTCTCAAGGAAAACATTTCAGCGTTTTCTCAGTTCTGTTTCACAACACTGATTATAATTTGTATCCTGACTTTCATGAAAGACTTAAAATTAACTAGCAAGTTCAAAATCACACATTGCTGCACCTCATCTCTCAGAAGGCAGACTACCTAGGTTCAGTACACTGCACTTCATTCATGTTCTTATATCACCTAATTAGCATAAGATAAATTATTCTATTGGTGGACACCATTCAGATTCCATCCTAGAATTTTAAGAGAGTTATAGAAAAAAGCACACTTTTTACAGCTCAAATTACTGAAATAATAATCTGGTAAGCTGAAGACAATATTAAAAAATTAGACAATCAAAGGTAAATGAACTTCAGTGTAAAGGTTATGGGATAAACATTTGCATATAAGGGCCAAGGGAAACAAAGCATCTCTGCATTCCTGCTCTGGTCACTGTTGGTCCTTAAGAGCAAAGCTGATGGAAAATACAAAGATGTTGGAAAATGCTCCCCCTCTAAACCTGAGAGCCTGTATGGCAATGAGAACACTACCACTGAAGGATGAGTGTGACAAGCAATATGATCTTTATAATGGTTACTTGGTTTTCCCATATTTCAAACTACTCTTCATAATGCCTTCTCTCAGCCCAGCTATTGCTGTCCTCAGTCCTTAGTATACTTGCATCAGATCCAGAAGAGCTGATTCCAACCCCTCCATCTGAGATTTTTCCTCTAACAAACAAGAGAATCATCACTCTATTTACACACCAAATATCACCAAAGGTGATATTTTCACACCACATTCCTAGTCACAGAAATAGCACATTCCACTTTTTCCAACAGTTTTATACACACTAATTGCAATAAGAAAAATTAATATTGAGGATATTTCAAACAACTGCGCTGCTTCCAGAGGTAATAAAATATTGAATTATTGTTCTCTAATTCAGGGCCATCTAAACACTAAGACTTGGAAGAGATCCTGCTCTGAAATACTCTAATGCTGTACAGATGAGATCATTTGTAGCAGCAAAGGATTAGTTGCAGGGGAATTGCTCTCTACTATTTCACATGCTACAGCTCCCATGATTTCCAGTTTGCTTTCTCACTCAATCTATAAAGAAGCAAATGCACTTACATCACCTTTGAGGTAAACAGTAATGCAAGATGCTCCTTGAGGTGTAAGATCTGCCCCAGAATTCTCTGGATCAAACCTGTATGCTACTCAGCAAATGAGAAAGCCCTGTGCAAAGGAAGTTCTTATAGAGGATTCAATCCACCATAAATGAGAACTTATATCAGCTATTATAAATGAATTTAGAAGCCTGCATCTTAAGCTATTAAATGTAATACTATACTTATGAAGAAAACTGCATTTGTTTTTTCAACTGAAAAAGAGAGAAAAGCAGGTTTTATTCTGTAAGTATAACCTAACATCTTTACAGTCAGAAACCTATTAGCCCAAGAAGCCAAGCTTGTATATAAACCTACATTCAAAATATGTGAAACAGAAACATTAATCTGTTAATTAAACATAGCATCACTCCAGTCAAGAGACATTTTATTAGAGATGCACAGAGAAATCAGCATTAAACACAACACTCTTCTTTAGTGCTCCAGAGCAGACATTCTTACTTGCAGCCTGTAGATCAACTTGCTGGTGAAATAAGTGGATTGATCATCACAGGATTATTTACTTATTTTAAATTTACTCTACAGCAGGGAGATAAAGTTGCTAACAACAACAGGAAGCCCCCACAGGCACCTTTATTAAAAGTTACTTCTACACAAGAAAAAAATAATTAAAGCTTTTCTCTGAGGAATCATGCCACATTCAGTGGTATGGAACTGCCACCAATGAGGGAGAGGTACAAAAAAGAACATAACAGCCAGACTGTGTTCAAAGACATGAAGGAGAAGAGGACTAGACATCAAAAAGTGTGATTATGGAGTTCAGGAAAGAGATTAGAAATGCTAGAAATGAGAATAAAATGGAACTTCAAAGGCATTACACTACCTTTTATCCCTAACAAGAACACTTGCCAGAATGGTGGCAGTAGAAGCTGCATTACAGGCTGTATTTTTTTCCTCTGATCATTTTTTGTATCTCATACAGAGATGTTACATGAGAGAAGCAAACAGGTGGACAATGGAACGCTCACCTTTTGTCAAGTCTTAAACCATTATCTCAGACAACACAGGATATGAATTCTACAACTTTTTCCCTTTTTTTCCTGCTTCAATTCCTCTGTATTATCACCTACCTTATTCTACTACTACAAAAAACAATATGAAAAGAAAGACTACAGCATTAAAACTGCAATTGTACTCACAAACACAACATACTGACCTCCCTGATGTGTGCAACAGTGAAGCAGAACAGAGAGCCTTAGCTCAAAAGCCTATTTCATACTTTTTATTTAATGTAACTTTACTCCTAAATCAAAATTCAGTTGAATAATGAACCACTTGCTATCACTTCTAACAAAAAACCCAGCACATTCAGTCTATTCAAGCCACGTCAAAGGTACTCACTGGGGGTTTTTTACCTCTCTCAACTGTCTTTTACCAAAATAACCTTGATCAGCTCCATGATTCATCTGTTACTTTGACCCTTTCTTTAATATTCTCAGTTGTATTGGAAACACAAGTTCAGTCCTAGATATTGAATTTTATCTATTAAGAGAAAGACGTCTAGGCTACTTGTACTCTGACACTTGGAGCAAAAAAGCTTTTATAGAAAAGTGTATCTTAAAATAGCATTATGCCCTTTCTCCTGCCAAAAACCTTAGTAAAACATATTATACTTTTTAGAGAGGATTAGAGGATTTTTTTTTCCTTTGATACACAGAGCCTGTAGAAACCCTGAGTGTTATCCATATTCAATAAGAATCAACTATCTGGATATGAAAATGTGAATAACCATTCCGTTTTCCTCTGCTCATCATAAATATTTATCGACAAACCAAAATCTAAAACATCTCAAGCACTTTTTTTATTATTGATTACTTTAAAAGATAAAAGCTGTCCATTCCAAACCCCACATTTTATCCTTGTATGCACATTTATATATAAAAAGCTTTTTAGTTGCAGTAAAATGTAAATATGTATTGGGATTAGCCCTATTCCTTTTCAGCTCTCAGTTCACCAAATCACAGAAGCTGCCAACGTGTTACAGTGTCATCTGTGCTGATTACTTGCACGGGGAGAACTTGCTGTTCTTCAGCTATTTCTGAGACAAAAATGGAGGGGGATACCCACTGGTATCCATAATCCACTGCTCAAAAAATCCCTCTGGAAAGGGTAAACAGGAGATGCTGTAATCACTGTAGGGCTCTGCTGTTTCTCTTCAGTTTCAAAGAGAAGGAAAAATAACCCTCAGGGAAAAGTGTTTGGAGGGGCCTATCTCACTTGCAATGCTTTGCTGTCTATGAGTTTAAACCACTTTACTTTAGATATTTCTCCTCTTTATTTCTTTTTTACTTGTATTCTCATTTTCACCCTTCCAATGCTCTCCCAGGGGAGTGGGTGTCTGGGGCTCAGGTGCCAGCTGGGCTTAAACCACAAGCAAGATAATTGCCAATTAAATAATTAAATAATCAATGTATATTTCTAAGTCGTTGTTCTATGATTACTCTGTATTGTGTTTAGTAAAAACAGTATTAGAAAGGGAGCAAAAATAAAATAAATGTGTAATGTCCTAAACCTCAATTAGCCAATAGCAATTTTCTTGTTTTAAGAAGTGTGCTTCCTTTCCTTCCAATGCCACAGGAGGCATAATCAAGCTGGATCATAAAAAACAAATTCCAGGAATGATGAAATGCAAAATATCCTGACCTCCTTGGAGAGTAATACTGCTTACCTGCCAAGTGAAAAGCTTTCAGCCAGCTGGATCATTTATTTTTAACTATCACTAAAGAGAAGAGAAAATAGCTCCAGGCACTTCAGAAAACAAAGGAAATGAAACATTTAATTGCCCTTGTAATCAAATAGACTTTACATTATTATTTTCTTCTGTATAATCTTTTATCACTTTTTTTCCTAATAATATCTAGAATGGAAATGCTAGAGTCTTTGTAAGTTCAGGGCAAAGAGTTCAATAATTTCTCACTTGGGTAACCTGACAAGACACCAGGGACCTGGTGTAAGACCTCCCTTTAGCTAAACGTGCTAAGTCTAACCAAGAATTTCAGAATAAATCCTAATAACCAAGCATCTCTACTCAGACTTATTGTGCAACTTCTTTTATATTCTTCTCTACTATATCCTCTTTTCAAAGTTTCTTCAAAATGAAACTGTGCTGGAAGTTATTCCAATGGTGGAAGATTGATAACTACATACCTACCTACAAAAGAAAGCATGCTTACAGTTCTTATTGTATTAAATTCAATTGTATGAGACAAAATATCAGAAATCTGTTATTACTGATGCACAGATAGATTTTTCTGTCCTGAAGCCTGATTCAATGCAAGCATCTGATAAAGCCATTCAATAAATAAATCTATGCACTGTAGCCAGTTATAAATAATACCCAAATGTAGCATACTTCCCCCCAGCCAGAATTCAAATTTCATTTCAGCAGAAATAATGCAAGTATTTGCAATAGCTTCAGCTAATTAGACTTTTCAGCACATTGATGGTTTTCCTGGCTCTTACTCTGGGAAGCAGTAAAATCAAAATTTTCATGACATACAAAAGAAACATCAAAATGTGCTTACTTAAAAGTTACAGGAAAAGGAAGCACTTTTAGACTTTTGACTTTAAACTTTACCATCTTTTTGACAGTCTTCATCTCTCTGATCTCAATTTTATTTTCTTAAGTCAAATGTATATGGTAGAATGGAACCATTTCTGGTACTTTATATCTGGTGCCTTGGATTTTGAGTGCTTTCCAAAGTAAATGGCACCCAGGTAAAGGAAGCTTTGTCTAAGAAGGTCAGAACAGTCCTGATCAGATGGTACACCTCAACACTTCTGTCTTCCCTCATAAAATGTTGCCTTTACTAAACACAAATGCATTGTCTCCTAAAATATCCTGTAATGAATCTACATGGCAGTTTTGATATTATGCCTGTATTTGATAGCAGCAGCTCCTTGTTGAGAGCTCACAATTATTCAGTGTTTGAACAGCTTTAGTGAAGTGAGTTACCACAACCTGCCTGTGAACAGGAGTATCTGCTCTAGCTTTGCCAACAATTAATTTAAGTTCGCTGTGGGCATGGTTCCAGATGGAGCTGTCCCCCTGGCACTTTTTCCCCTGATAGGGAGACACATTCCCTGCTTGAGAGAACCAGAATGAAAGAATGTCTGGGACACAGACTGATGGATTTGCCTAGATGATGTCACTGTTCAGGGATGATGTCATTATTTATGATGTGACCAGTCTGCTGTTACAAAGGGAGGGGGTTGGAATACAAAGCAGGTCCACACAGGTAATTCATCTTCTCAACTTACAGGGAGAGGTACAGTTTAAATGCAGTGCAAACACAAGCTGAGTGCTGTACTTTTACAGAAAAGATTGTAATTGTATGACTTAGTGAATGTCTTACAAATCAAAAAAAAAAAAAAAAAAAAGGAAAAAAATGGAAAAAAGAACCCCAAAAGGCTCCTAGATGATGGGTCTCATTTGCTAACTTAGCAAGGAACAGTTTAAATAACTGGAACAACTGAAATACCAGTAACCTTTAATGAACTGGGAAAGCATAGGCCCAACTGATTGTTAGGTGATAATAGGAACTACCACGCAAGAGAAGCCATCATAAAGTTTTATCCCTGGCTACAAAAGTATTTAGTCTCCCAATATAGATCAAAAAGCACAAGAGCCCAAAAAAGAAATCAAGGATCAAAGCAGAAGTCTCAGCTGTTCTCAAAAATTGGCCCAGATGTAATAAAAGAAATTAAATCATTATTATAAAGCTAGGGGTTTTTTATTTTCTATTTTGTTGTGTCAATCAGCACAGCAGCTACACAGTGGAATGTGTGCATGCATTAAAAAAAGCACATACAATGAACATCTTTTAAGCACATCAAAATTCAGACCCCCTTAGATAACAAATGAAGGCTCTCTTGCAAATCCTAAAGGGTTTTCTATAATGGCCTCATTTTTACCCATTAAAACATCCATATCAAAAAATGGCATTTTAGTCTATTCAATACAGAACCTTTAACTCCACTGTTTGGTAAATGCTTTTAACAAAAAAGATGAGCTCCCTTTTACTTGCTTTCTATAAAATTATCTCTGACCTAAAGGTACTACAGAACACCTGCAGTAAAACTATAATGCAAACTTCATATATTCGAAAATCTAAAGTTGATTCATCACTTTTAGCACTGAATCAAGTTATACAGAAAAATTGTATTGAAAACAACACGACGAACACAGATCATTGATGGGTATAAAGTTCTGCCCATCTGAATAAGGTTTTGTGCCCTTCTTCAAATGCAAGATTTCACAGAATATAGGAATATATAGGAAATTCCTAGAGTTATAGTGGTACCAATCCTACTAGCCCTTACTAACAGGTACTTTGCACATGTTTCAAAGATTATTTCTATTTCATTTCAGAGTGAAATTCTCTTCATCAAGTTAAACACTGAAGGAACTTCAAGATCACTGCACATTGGGATATTCACCTGCAGCTACAATACGAACAGTAAGTGAAGCTCTTTTAGTATTATTTCAGTAAAAATTACAGAAGTGCAATATCTTGCATATATGAAACTGGGAGGCACATACTGAACAAGTTATTTTACTCATGTATAAAAGTAATGTGGGTGTTTCACAAATTACTGTGACACAGATAATAAAATTAAGACAGAACAAGAAAAATCATTATGCTGATGACATTATTTAACATGTTTCTCATCTGCTATTTCAATACATTTGCAATTTCTAAAACACAAAAGGCTAAACTCTATAGAATAACTCAAGACTAAAGTATCTTTTCTGTGGAGCTTTCTAGGATCTGTGGGGCTGTAGAGAGAAAACTGTCCTTGCTTTTACATCTCTCCTTGCTTTTACATTACAGGAAAATATCCTGAAGACTTCACAAAAGATTCTTATTTTCAGACACACTCAGAAACCTCAGAAATGTCCACAGAAATCCATAGTGCCTTCATTTCTCACTAGTGGATCAGTTTGCAGTAAGTACTAAAACACTTTTTTTTTTTAAGTCCAGGTAGGAGGTGACAAAATACTTCACCAATAAATACACTCTGTAATTCAGGTAATCCCTACATGTCAGCCTTAAAGGTAACATTCACACCCATTTTCTACCCTTTGCTATGGTAAAATAATTGGAGCCTGCCAGAAACTGCAGGGAAATCTTGGCACATCTATCCACTTGCCAGTGCATAAAAGCCATACAGGCCTTCTAAACTTCATTATTTCCCCAAGAATACCTATAGGGAAGGTATTAGTGTGGGATACATGTACATTTGATCAATTCTTCACCTAAAAGTCTGTTCCCTCTTGCAAAAATAACATTTATACCAGCTTTTGAGGGCATTTGAAGCCCATTTTAGGCCTTCCCAACTGCCAAAAAGCACACAGAAACCGAGTGCGAAAAAGCCCCATCGTCAGTGATTATAATAAAGTAAACACTCTGGTCAGACCTAAAGTTGTTCCTCTGAATAAATCAAATATAAAATTGGGGCTTTCCCCAACCATTGCAAAAAGAAATCAAATTTACTTTTTTTACTATACACCTATTCTTGCATGCCTCATGGTTTTATTATAGAAAACAAGTGCACAGTAACATATGGTACATCTGTTTCATATTTTGTCTTTCTGCTGTCGTGCTGTTTCCCTCAACATTCAGTAACACACAGTTCTGTTGGCTCATAATAATTATTTTTAAGCTGCATATGAAACACATCCCACCTCTACTGTCACTCCAGGGACATGATATTCCTCCCTCTTTCCCTCTTCGTACAAATGTACAGTGGAATATAAAGAGAGCAAAACCAAAACTAAGACAAGAGAAAACAGGAGTCATTATCAAACACTTGACATTCCTTCACTTCCAGAAGTTTGGTTTTGCAAACACTCCTACATTGTAATTCACAGAGGAAGTGATGGTAATGGAAAGGAGATAGTACCAGCAGAAATAATAGTTAAAACTCATTTAAGCAAACCCTAATACTCGCTCACATCTGTACAAAGACATATTCTCCACCTGAATAGGCAACCTCAGGCACAACAGCCATGTGAGAACATCTGTGAGCCAAAAAGAGGGCAAGAGCTGGGAGAAAGCACCGAGAAAAGAATGGTGAGGAACTGAAACCAGGAACATGGCATGAGCCAGCAAAAGGCACAAGGGGTGAAAATAGAGGATGAAATGAGGTATTATCTGTAGGGTGAACTTTCAGATTGAAGCTTTCTGAGAAATAATAAACCTGGCAGCAAAGAATGTATAATCTGTAGAAAAACTGGACCCAGAAAGGGGCAATAAAAGCACAGCAGGGGAGGTAAAATGGGGGCAGTGAACAGGTAAATAGTCAAGACAAGTGTGAGCACAACATTGTGGAGAGAATTTTTTACACCTGCATACATACAGAATAGCCTGTCTCTCAAAAGAGAAGATATGGGGAAAATATTGAGAGAAACCAAAAAGCAACAATCTTTTGTCAATCTAATACTAGAAGTTGATGGTGCTGGCATTGCATCAAAAATGCAGCAATAAATATAGCCAAAAAAATCTCAATTTGTCCAAAATTTGCCTCTAGTCTGTCCAAGAAAATATAAATACTTCTTAGCAGCTGTCTATTCCTATGGGCTTTAAGTCACACTTGACAATGGGACACTGATTGGCTAACCTGACTGCCACTTTGTTAAATAAATAAACATTCAATAAAAATAACACAGCAATGTTGCTGAAATGCCAATTGTAATTGCAGGACTTGAAGCCTCCCCATTTCTTTGTGAAGCAGATGGCAGTTTTGCTGGAAAGCAAAGGACTGGAGGTAGTTGGATTTGGCACACTGAAAATTGGCACCAGAAGTTGAAAAGGCTACATTGCAATTTTGTCACAGGGAAAGATGGATCTATGAATTAGGTCATAAACAGTGAAGGAGAAGCTAAAGGAGCTTTTAACTCTCCAGCCACTTCACCATTAAAGAGTCTGAATAGTTTCCTCTTATTACACATTTTACAGTATGCTGTAAAAACCATAAATTAATAAATTATTCCAGCTATAACCCGAGGGCCTCTTACTGTTTCTTTCCTGTTCTTTGTGCATAACCACCAAAATAACTGCACTTTAATAAAAAGTTGGCATGTGTCTATTTAACAAAAAAGTAAGTTATTCTCAGCAAGAAAGGTGTTTTAAGCACATGTTGAGCAAATACAGCATTATTTACAGGAGGAAAAGGGTTTTTAGACATTCATTGATCCAACTGATAACACTGACATGAGATCCTCTATCATATTTCAATAGAACATATGGCTTTCAGTAGATTATTTTATGAATTGGACTGTTGACAAAAAAAAGCTTTCCAGATACACCATTAGCACTACACTAAACTGAAATATTACTATATTCCCACATACCAACATAACAATACCAATATGCTTCCTAGCTGTATGAAAGGCCTTTATACATAAAGAATCAATATGTGGTTATAAATATCTAATCAGAAAATACAAAGTCCTATGAAATTGTTTTACAGGATGATTCAGGATCCCAATAGAATGGATACAGTAGAATATGTGAAGAAAGCTACTGAAACAAAAACTCAAAAAAAATTTGGATCTTTACAGATAATATTTCAGAAAGTTTTATTTTTTATTCATGAAAGGAGAGCTAGGTCATACTTCCTCAGTATTTTAATAGCAAGTAAACAGGGCATCAGTAATACACAAAATACAATGAATTACCAACTTTCTTCCTCCTGGTTACTTCACAGTCGTGAAAGTATAGCAGTGCAAGTCTATAGAGTGTGTATTGCATCACTTTTTCAAAACTTATGTTTTACTTTAGAATGGGATTTTGCAAGACTTTAAAAGAATTTCACAGCATGAATTCAACAGCTAAATGTAGAGAGATCTGCTCCCAATTTCCCCAGGAATTTTTCACAACCTTCCTTCAAAGCATTAAGTATAAGCTTGCACAAACTAATTTTAAAAAGAACATTCTTCTCTATCTCAAGAAAAATATATATGAAAACACATGGCTTATCTCAAAAGTGGCATTGTTTGGGTAACATCCACTCCAATTCAAGGAAGGAAAAAACAGGGCCTTCATACATCCCTGATTCTTTCATGTATCAAGACTATGTTCCCGTTCCAGATGCACTCAGAAGTTACCCTCCTATCTTCTATTAGATTTGGGTTTGTCCTTTATTCAAGTACAAGCAGCAGCAGTTACCAGAGAGATATAGAAACTACCAAAAATCATGTTCACAATTTTACAATTCACTCTGATTTTTTTATTACCATGCATTTATAGTTCCACCCAGACTTTTATTCCATAGCCCTCATCTCTCACCATACATTCATTCGGTGCTGACAGATATGTTATTCCTTAACCATATATGTATTTATGCCACCAACTTCAGTGCACAGTAAGGAGGATATAAACAGTCTCAGGGCAGAGTAAATTCAATTATAGGCACGCAACTAAAATATAGCACAGCATACCTAATGAAACCCTTTCATTTCTCAATTAAATTTTTCAAAGTAAACATTTCTGCAATCATGTTATGAACATTTTTAAATTAAGTCAACCCTATGATCACTTAATACTTTATTTCAGATGGGTCATATCCTGCCAGTTTTCTTGGCAAGCTCCTTTTTGCCTTCTTTTTGCCACACCTCCACAGTACCCAGAGTATCTCAAGACAAAGCAGGCAAAATCCAGCCCTCCCAGTGAAGCCACCTTCCCAAGTGACACAAGGGCTGAGCTGACATTGAGCTGCTGGTACAGCGCCAGCCTGGGCACGCTCCAGGGGCTCAGGGGTGGCAGCAGCTGCCAGCTCTGGGCCCTCACCCTCCACCACAGCCCTGGCCACCACAGGGTCTCAGGGACCAGAAGCACCAGCCAAGCACCCACCTGCTCACAGCACAGCTGGCAGGTGACAAATGTTCAGGTGATAAAATTTCCTAGTGGTAGACATGACCTCACCCAAGAGAAACTAGTTGAGACCAAGGGATTTGACCCATCAAATACACACGTCTTTCTCCACCTAATGAAATATTCAAATGAACGTTCTAGTATTACTCTAATATGTTGGAAGAAGTCAGTTTTGTTCATGTTAAAAAATAAATCAAACTGAATTAATATTTCATAAAAAGAAAGTTAAATTAGTATGTGGGATCTAAAGCTAAATTTGCAGAAACATTCCCTATTTCATGTTATAGAAGAAATTACTCTAGGGATTAATTTATGTTCTTATTCACAACCATTTTTCTAATACAGTCATTAAATTCTGTTTTATGAATCACTGTTCTCATCTGGGCTAATGCAATTAAGTTCTCAAGACAGAACAGTAGGTGTGCTGGTGCTAATTAATACTCCCCTGAGGTGAGCCTAGAGTTTGCCTGTGTCCCCAATACACCTGAGGTTGGCATTAATCAAGATAACAATTCTTTCTTGGCATCTCTCTGAAGGAACAAACTGGGCATTTAGGATCAAGTTTCTTTCCATCAGTACACACCCTCCACAGGCTCTCCCTGCTCTAGTCCTGACATGTGGTGCTACCCTCACTTGTAACCAGAATTTCACCCCCAAACTGCAGTGCTTCCACCTAATCCACCTTAAGGAGTTGATGCAACATGATTTTAGCAATTTCAGCTGACTACTGATTTGGTAAAATCTGATAACAGGGGAAAAAAACCAGCCTGTACATGTGGCACTTAAGACAGCACCTAGGACAGAAGGCAAATGTTTGAGTTTGTACCAAACCCCACAAGAGCAGTTCTGGCTGTTTCTGTATGTCAGCTCTATTTTCCTCCCTTCTAATGCCTTATTATCCCGTTGCGCCACTGACAAAACACTAATGAACAAACAACCAACCAAAAAAAAACTTGTTTGAATATTTTAACTATTTCAGCCTCTGCCATGAAGCAGGCCAAGAAATTCCTCTTTTTTATTCTCCCCACAAGTGGTTGGTGGGGTTTATAAAAAACATTTTGGTTGTGCTTCAAAAAGAGTTCTGTGTTTTCCAGTATGCTATTGATGGATGTACTGTACGTAAATATAGGCAATTTCTGTTTCTCCTGTTGTTTTACATTTGTTATGTTAGTTTATTCTTATTGTGTGTAAAGCTCTACTCCTGTATGCACAGTTAGGAAGGTGTACTAACAAAGAAAGTTGCTAATACTTTTCTGTTATATTAACAGCCAGAAAATACTAAGTGTATAATTTTTAAGTCTTAAGATTTTGCTTTAGTTCATTAATTCAAAGTTTTCAGAAAAAATACGCAACTTTTAAAAATACTACTAAGCATTCTTGCACAAAATTTGAAAATCTCAGAAGTTTCAATAAAAGCAGCTCTTCCATCTCATAACAGTTTATGGAATAAAAGAGATATGCCACACAAGGTGGGGGAACCAAACAAAAACAAACAAAAAACCAAAACAAACAAACAAACAGCCCCGAGACGGTTCGTTTCCCAGTACAGGAGAAGCAGTCAGTCTTGAAAATACTTTTGTGTGTCAAGATATTTTTAGTCTCACAAAGAAGGATGCTGGAATTGCCAAAGGCTGCCAGCCATCTAATGGAAGCAAAGAACACTACAGATACCTATGGGTCAATGTAAAACTGGATTTCAATAAATGGACTTCTGTAAAGCACTTTCATACTTCTGTGGTACTCTGAGAAGTGTCAGAAGAACTCTCTCATTACATTGGTCCACTTCCTTGCAAATAATGTCACTCATTCTTTAACATATCCATGCTCCAGCTTATAAAACAGAGGCTCACCCCAAAAAGTCACAGAAATGCTGCAAGGGCTGTGAAAAGGCATCCAACATGCTAGACACACAACATGCAGGTGCCAGCCTATTCCAGACATTTGTGCTTTTTTTTGAATAATAATTCTATTATCAAGGGAAGAGCTACTTATCTCAGGCATACCTGAAAAGTTAGTCAAGGTATACCAAGAGCATAACAGAGAACATATTTAGTCTCAACTTCGAGAATATTACGGTGCAGATTCCAGATCATCAATTACAAGTGAGGAAAAAAAAAAAGGGCAAATTAAATTCACAGTAAGGAATCTGATACACCAAAAAGAAAGCATTTCATGCATCCCTTTAGGCATAATCACTGTTCTGATGTCCTACTGATATGAAACCCCCCAGTTTATATTTTAGTAATCAATTACTATAAAGAGATAAATTTCAATACTGGATAATATTAGCAAAAGAATAATCAGAACATTTATTTAGTAAAATTTATAGCAGTCTTAAAGGTCAGATTTGGGTTCAGTTTTGGTAAGATTAAATCATGAAATCCCTTACAGCACAGCAAGAAACCATGCAACTAAAATAGTGAGAACCAGTCTGAGCTGATGGAAAGCTGATATTTCACACCAGAAAAATCAAAGCCTCAGTCACTAAAGTATAAAAATACTTTTTCGTGATTGAAGAAGGCAAATTAAGTTATTTGATGGCAGAGATCCATATTCAAAAGAAATGCAGGAATTAAATTCATATGCTTAGATGCTATGAAACCTTTGCCAATAGAGTTTCTGAACATCAAGTTTTACACTAGATCCAAAACGCTAAATCAAAAAAAGAAGGTATTTATCCAGTGAATATTTCCAGGTGCCCAGGCATGACAGAGCATGGACTCCTTTAGCTACTGTACAGGGGGTTTTGTTTCTGAAATTAAACCTCCACAATTTGCTTCTCAAATACAGACACTTGTAAAGCATTTGTTCCTTAAATACTTAGTAATAAATTATTTTAAAGATTCAGTACAAAAACTGAACACTCTACTTTTAACAGGAAACATTGCTAAGGCCCCTTGGTTTGCTGTGTCATTCAGGTTTTGCCCAGCTAAAGGAAATTGTAAACTAAAATAGAATAGCACTACCAAAATCATGAGACTGTGTTCAGACTCGCTTATTTCATTACTTAGACACTAGATAGCTAGATAAAAAGAGTAAACGGCTGAAGCAAAAGAATCCACAAGAAAAACAGCAGAAAATGGTAAGGCATTAAAAGAAAAAGCTGTATTATCTCAACAACAGAGACAGATAGGAGAGTTACTTCATATACAAGAATTATCAATTTAAAATGTAAAGTTTAACAGTGTAGCCGTGCACAGGCAGAATTTAAAAATACCAGTACAGCAAATGTGCACATATATATTTACTCTTTCTAGCATTTGCCACAACTTGCTCTGTTTTACTTCAAATTCTTATCTGGCAGCCTGGTAAATGGAAAATTGTGAAGTGCAGGAGTGTGTACAGTTCCCTACCCTGGCAAACTATGAAAAGTGCTACTACATTTGTTGAGCATTACTATGCTAATTGTCAAAGCTCCTGCTGGGTTCTCCTGACTTCCTACCTTTCTTCTTTCAGCTGTTTTACATGTGTTCCTAGAAGATAAGTAAATATTTCAGTATGATTTCTTGAAATGCAAAAAATATTAGTATCTTATTTGAAATAAAGCTTAATATATATTTGATATTACAGAAATTTTCCTCTCTGAAACAACCTCAACTTGTAACTTATCCCATGTTTTACCTACAGAGTAGCAGGAGTTGTGACACACACTGGACCAAAACCAATCAACTTCTGTCTAACATTTAACAGAAAAGCAAAACAAAGTGACTCTATAAAACAACCTATTAATTTAGTTAACCATTCTAAATTATCAAGTTCTCTTTAATTGTATATTGTTATGCACTGGTTTTAGGTATCTAACAGTTGCAAAGGTGTTGATCTGAAGTTCATTGCTTGCCTATGCAGGTGACATGAGAATAATTCACCTTCTCTGTTCTCCTCTAATAGCTGTAGGAAATGCAATTCACCCCCAAAGACAGAATCACTTCATTTGAAAAAGGAACTTCTTCTTTACCAGTTTTGGGTTTTTCTTGCTTCACAGTTAAAGCATTAAGTTTCACAGTTTCAGAATAATTTTATAATAGAAATAGTTCATCTGATCATTCTGTTTGGAGCCTTTAACAACTGCACTTCTTAGTGCTTTAAAGAAAGGAACATTTGAAGCCATGGTTATTTTACGTAACAGCTCTCTTTGGGACTTTTGGTGGGGCCTTGCTTTTTTATTGGTTTTAAAAGTTCTTTCCAGAATTTGTACCAAACATGTTTTCCTTCATCTATAGCTTATGAACTGCATGGATTTTAAGTTTTTTCATCCAGAAAGCTGATGTCTCAGTACTTGAATTATCTGTGTACATCTGGAAATTCACACTATAACTAGCAAGTTCAACAGCTTGAACTGATACTATCTATTTTCCCTTATTCATTTACTACAGAAAGTAAATTCACTCAGAACAACTCATTGCAGACTACCTGGATGTTCCTCTTCCCTGAACTGTGAAGAGAGCAGGATGAACCCTTTTTATAATTGTCATTATAAAGGTTTAGAAATATCTACAAATTCCTCCATTGTGTCCACAGCCATGTTCCCAAGTGACAGCTTGCTCCAGTTAAACTGCTGGTCCTGCAGCACAGCCTTTCACTCCATGTCCTTACTCACAGGCAGGCAATATGGGAAAAAGGAAGGCCAAACCCTGGGGAACAGGAAACATTGCTTTTTCTCCTGCCTCCTCACATCAAAGCTTTTTATCCTCTCAGATATGGGTGATGCCTGCTACAGCTCTTCGCCTGCACAGTGAAACAGAAGGGGACTGCTTTTAATGACCACATGATTCAAAGCATTGTTGAAGAGGAAAGAGTTACTTTTGAATTTGGGAAAAGGAGGTGATACTGTCTTACAGAATTACTACCCCAAGACACAGGAGACTTTAGATTTAGGAGTCAAAGAAAATACATAGTCAAAGCTGAACAGCACAACAGAAGACAGGGAGATAATCCTGAATGTGTAAGATGTGTAAATGGTATAAATAAGGAATTTATACAAATTTACTCACTCTTCTTAATCACACACAATCCTGCCAGTAGCCTTTTGCAAGCTGAATTAAAAACAAAAACAGCAGCAAGCCTCATTATGTGTTTTCCTGAATTTTCTACCATCTGCCAAAAATGAGTTAATCAATAAAATGAAAGGAAATTCATAGCAAAATAGATTTACTATAGTTTTTGCAGTGAAAACTGTTTGTTTCTGCACACTTAAGAATTCTTCATCTGTTAAGATTATTATTAAAACAGATGATTACTTAATTCTAGAAAAAAGATGTATGATGAAAATAGTTCTTAAAGGCTGAAGTTTGTTGTAGACACTATTAAGCCAGGATTAGGGGGAAAAAAAAAAACCACAAAAAAAAACCCCCAACATATTTCGACAGTAGTAGGGAAAGATTGATCTTAATTAAGACACTGAAAAAGAAAAACCCAACTCTTCAGATTATATAAAGATAGAATTTAAAAAATATACTTATGGACATTTGAAAATCAAGTGTCCAGGGCAAACACCAAACACACTGCTAGAGCTAAAATGCACTACTGACCTGCCAAAGAGTGTAACTGAATGGCAGACTGTGCTGTTCACTGCAGTCACGATACCATCAGTATCCAACACTCTCGTGAAGCAGCTATACAAGTGTAAAACACAAAGTACCCTAAATGTGACACTGACAGATTAGGAAAAACAGCAGAAGATTGTGAGCAATTGCTGGTTGGCACAGAAATAAAGTGATTTTGCAAGAGCTCTGTGCCCCTTCCTGCTAAAATCCAAAGTTCTGCAGAAAATGAATGAGCCGGCAAAGGTCAGAAGGCATTAAACCACACACACTTGTCAAAGCACAAACTTTCAGGTTGGGATATTAAAACAGCAGTCACAACTTCCAAAGAGTAGAACTTGAGATAAGTGAAATATAATTGAAACATGTCTTCAAAAATTCTACAAGCTGAAAAACCCATTCCTAATGGATGTTCAAATGGTGAAAGAATGCCTTGAGAGCTATGAAGGGTAAACCTTCCTCAGAATATAAAGACAAATTTCACACACAATGAGACTTATTCTAAAAATGCATACAATAACAATGCTCAGTTTCACAAATTTTCAATTATCTAAAACCTACAAGAGAACTGAAAAATTACCCTGCAATAATCCAGCCAGCTGGACAATAATGCCAGTCTCCAGAATTGGCAGATGTGTGCAGCAAATGCAGAGACAGAAGACTGGTGGGGGAAAGACACCCGCACAAAATAATTGTAGAAGTTGGGACCAATTAGGTGTGAGGCAAAGGTGTCTTCCTATATCCAAACTACTTCTATACTTTTTTGAGTGGGTTTTAATTAAAATATGTTTAAATACCTGAAATATTAATAATGCAACGGTGTGTAACAAAATCTGCCATAAAATAGTTAAGTTAATAAATGTGGCACTATTTTTTTTTATATGTATTTTATCCCCAAGTTATCCTCAAATTAAGCTTTTGGAATATCAAATAAATAGTAGCTTCTACCTCACATATTTGGAAACAATTCAACTGGACACAGTTGGGAAATAAACACCTAGAAAAACTTGGGAACAAAACTTGATTTTCAAATACAGTTTCCAACTGGATCAAGTAACCACTTTCTTCTGAGACCACTGTGACATGAAAAAAAAATGAGATCCTGTAGTTGAAACAATTATGAAAAATATATTCCTAAAGATAATTTTGTTTTCTTATCAATTTGCATAATCTTTCCTCCAATATTTGATTCTATGTTTAGCCATCAAGGCACCACTTCCTACACAGTGAGGCAATGCTTTATTACCTGAAAGGGATAATGCCTCACCCTATTGAGCACAGAATCACTGGTGCCCTCAATTCATGTTTTATTGTTACATCTATATACGTCTTTAAGAAAAAGAAAAAAAATCTCTTCGCTAAAATGCTACTTACAAATATTTTTTCTTGGACTTTGCCTGACTGGCACTGCTTGTTAATTCTGCAGTCCTGAAGCCAGGACAGTACAGTGTATTCAGGTGGAAAAGTCCATCACGAGTGTCCTTATCTAATTGCTCAAATTCTCAGTCTGACAGCTCTCCCTCTTCAGGGGATGAGTTGCCTGAACAGGATGAAGAATGCCTGGTTTTGCTTTTGTAAGCAACTTCTGTGTTTTCTACTCCTTAGCTCTCTCCTCCCTTCCTTTACTGCACCAGGGAATCTCAAGACAAAAATATCTCTCAAGTGTAAGGAAAGTATCAGATCATTCATGCACAATTATGCAATTATGAAGCTCATTCATTCCCATATTTCAACCAAACTAAGAATGTACAAGCTATACATTAGAAATAGAAAAAAAAATACTAAAAATAAATATACTAAAATAACAATAATATAAAACTAAAATAAACATTATCCACCAGAGGGTGATGTAGGAAGCAGTGGTTGTTAACCAACGATGAAAAATCATGCCAAATCTCTCTTGCTAGCAAAAGTTACACCAGCATACAACCCAATGTGCTTCTGAAAACAAATTTTTTAGGAAGAACTTCTTCCAGAGTATTGTAGTATCATTGCAGTGGTATATTGTAATTTTCATTACAGTGTTAATTATCAGAAATATTAAAGGTTGTGGATTTATTTTGGATTTTTCACACTATATATTAAAACAGATAAGACAATATAATATGTACCTAAATGTATTCATGTTAACATCAAACTCACTATAAATCTCAATTTTTCAATAGGTAGCACATACTCTATAGCCCAGAGAGCTGTGCTGACAAGAAGGTACATTTTCAGAATGACGTGGAAAGAATTTTGGCTTCCAAATAAAGAGTAATTGGGAATTTTGATTTCCCTCAAGATACAGCTTAGTTTCTGTCACTCAGATAAGAAATTTAGTGACCATTGAATGCAAAACAGTCTGATTATCACAACTTATGTATAATTTTTAATGTACACATGTGCATAATTACATATACACATCAATAGAACAGCAGGCTTTTATTACTTTATTATTTCATTGCAATGTTGATTGCAAACTGACTTTTGAAGTTGGGATTGAAACATTTTACTTATGCTTTGGCTTATCAGGATTTAAATGTAACCCACTAGTTCATCTCCACCTTCTAGAGCACCCAGAGGGAATATTATACTATAATATTCAGGCATTTCCTCACTGAATTAGTTAAGACCATTATGCTTTACCAGTAACCAGGTACCTGGAGGTTAATGTCACACACAAGAAAAAGCTCACATTAACAGGACTATTCTTTCAGCCTTTCTACCTACAAATTTCAAAAGCTATACATCCATTTACACAGTTTAAATCAAAATACAGAGAAAAGATCTAATTTTCAAAGCACAGCTCCCTGCCTCTTCCTGTGGTTCTCTCAATTTAAATGCAGGATTTTGCAGAGAGACTTGTACTGTACAGAATTAATGCTGTAGTCAATTAAATGGAAACTTGAGTGAGTTCAAAGAGGTGGCCTTGTTTGGGGGTTTGCTGCTTCTCTGAAGGTGCACCCCAAGGTGCGTTATGGTTTTCCCGTAGGTTCTGCTGACCTTGGCTTTTCTTCTACAAAAATGTCAGGTGGTAAGACCCCACCCTCTCATTCAATTACAGATGAGACTGGAATACAGACCTTACAAGACCTTAGCACTCTCTGAATCTCTAACACTGAAATATTCAAATCGATTTGCCTCAGGCTTTTCCTTTTGGCAAACCCATCATTTCTTCTTTTTCCTTCAGGGTACAAAGAGTACTTCACATGAAATCTACTGCCTTCTTCTAACATGTGTTTTGCTAGCTTTTTTGTCATCTTCCAACACCAAGAGTAAGAGCAATAACTATCCTGTGGCAGATGCTTAAGGAAATTCAAAAAGTAAATATTTTCCCTACCCCACAGGCCAAATATTCTAAAATTAGTAGATTCAAAAGACTTATTTGCTCCTGCCACAAGCAATCCAACTTGAACCAAAGTTATCCTTTATAAAATATGCCAAGGGTTCCTGAATCCTGGTTTCTTTACCAACTCAGCTGACAGATATTCCAGCAATAAATTCAAGTAACAAATACTATCTTGCAGCTGACAGCTTTAACAAGTGACTTGCTAGCTCAGTTCCATAGTCAGGAACACCAGACACCTTCAACAGAGCAAATGACAAACAGTCCAAGTCTGACCCTGCATGACATGAACCAAGCATAACTCCCAGACATGTAAAAACTCAGAAGAAAATTGACTCAATGACCAACAGATCAAGTCACCACCACAACACTGCCCTTACCCTGACAACAATCTGAAATGCATCTTATGAATTCAGGAGCATACCAGAAAAGAGAAAGGTTAGGAAGTGTCACGCAAGTTTATCTTTAAATCATATACATATATAAAATAAATATAATGCTTTGCAGCACAGCCAAAAGGGTTATGTTTCTCAGAAACAGTCCAGAGGAGGAGTTCTGTATTGCAGGCTAATTGAATATGGCATTATCAATTGCCTGTTGGAGGATTTGGGGACAACTGTCAGAAAATACAAGATGAAAGGACCAAAAGGAAGGAAAGCATCTGAAATTTTACTAATAAAGACTAAAACGTAAAATGAGAAAGAAATTACTCTTCTTTCAGTACTTCCTTTTCTCTCTTCCACTTTAGATGATGGAAAATTCTGAAAAATAATTTCCAGCATTTTTTTTCAGATTAAGTCTAACACCTCAAGGAAGGAAACCAGTTTAGAGAAACTAACAGAGAAATAAAAATATACTTTAAAAAGTATGCCTGGCTCCATCACAATCAGTGGAAAAGAAATGCACCAAGGATAGCATTTGATGTATTATCTATGATACCTACGAGAAACTGTATTATTGATGAGATTAAAGGTTTAATTAATATCTCCAGGAGACCTCATTTATGTTTTGTAAAAAACTTGCTTTCCAAACAAATTCCTGCATTATGAACCCATTTATGATTAACATGATGTATCCAATACCACCCAAATCTAACAAAATTGAAAATGGTTGATATGCAATTACCTCTCTCCTAATTTCCCTAAGTCATTGTGACAGCATAAAGTACCTACTAGGATAGAATTGAAGCTGGACTTCCCTAATTTAAGACAGGAGGGGGTAAAAAGCAGCAGGTGTGGCTTAGCAGCAGGTGCTGAACAAACACCTCCAAGCAGGGGTACAAGCATAAAGCAAGGGTAATGTAAAGGTAGTTTTATCTCAACTGATATTCTGCTAGGTCTACATTTTTTCTGAAGTGGTCTTTTCTGACACCCTGTCACAATCCTGGCTTCTGTTAAAGGGTTTTACCCACACAGCAACACAAGAATCACCACTGAACAACAGAACAAAGTGCATCAGATTGGGGAACAGAATGCAGTAACCAGCTGAAGTTGCAAGGGAAGTTTAACTAACAGGAACAAATTACTAAATTCAGCTGAAATGTCATCTTCAAAAATAAATAATAAACCTACAGCCTTTCAGAAAAAACTGAACTATCACATGAGGAGTTAAGATGATCACCACCATTACAGGACAAAAAAAAATCCACAAGAGAAACAGCAGCAGCTTTTGTAGTGTTTTGGGGTGAACCATCAAATACTAGGATGTGACTATGTTCAAAGCTGGTGAGTTCACAGTTTCGAGTCACAGAGCCTCACACAGTTCCAACCACCTTTCATTGCAATGATCTTTCTGCTATAGCTTCAATCCACCTTCTCAAAATGTTACTGGTCTTGTTTATTCTTCCTCATGAAGAAGAACACTCACACTCATTATTTGACACTCATTCTAAGACTTCAAGATGCAAATGAATTTCATGCTAGCACTTGGACACTGGATAATTGAGAATTACATATATCCTGAATTTAAAGTACGTATTTTGCAATATTCAATAATTTTTAGTTTCCAACATGATGAATAAAGTACCTTTTGCTCTAAATAAAACAGTACTCTCTTAGTTGACAGCTACACACAGTGCATTCTAAAGACTACAATTCATGGTCCTTACCTTTTTTGAAATACTGGGGACAACAGAACAAAATCAAAAACTACTTTTGTCAGATCTCTTTATACCTCAAAAATGCCCAAAAGGGTGTAACCTATTATTACTATCCCTTCCAATCTACCACTAACATGTGATACAGTTTTCATAGAGCTTAACTTTCATTTCTACTTTTTAATATATATATGAATACTACTATCTAAACCAGAACAGCACCAAAAAAGCTTCAGCCAAGACTAAACAAGTACTTGCACAGTTACAGAGTCACATGCCTATTATTCCTTTTTCTAGCTCAATACTTACCAAGCTTTTTGAGACAGAAGGAAAAAAAAAGTTAAAACAACTGAATTCCCTCATTCACCCTCAAGCACTTTCAGGTTATTACTCCATCAAAATTTCCTTGGTTATCTGTAGTGTCATGGCCCCCTCCTTACCAAGTTCTACTCCCCACCAGAGCCAGGAGCTTTTCCTCCTCATCAGTAACAACAACCAAAGGCAACATACACCCTTCTGGCACAGCTTATTTACTGCTCCTCACCAATTACACACCATCCCTCCTCAGCAGAAGAGTCCTGCTGTTTTGGCCTCTTCCCATTACACAGATATTATTATTTTCAACATAATATAAAATCCACTGATTTCATTCTGCTTTCCTATTCAGATAATGACCGTTTGATCTGTTCTGTGTGGTTTAAAGCTTAAGCACTTTGTCGCATTTAATAAACAAAGAAGTATTTTGCACTTACCTAAATTGCCATCAATGTACATGAGTTTAAATGAAGAAAACAGTGGAAACATGCAAAATAAAGTTAAAATCAACAAGTAGGCATGCAGGTCAAGACAGAAATATTTTTTAAAAACCTGAAGAAAGCAGGAAACAGCACAGTGAAAAACAGAAAATAAGGTGAATGGATGTGATGAACCTACTGGCTTCACAGAACCATCCTAAAACTAAAGCTTAAGAAGCTTTCAGTGGTTGTAAATACCGTATTAAAATTTGACATTGGAAGTACTTTTTCTTTTAGTAATCTCTTTTAGAGACTCATTTAGTAAAAATACAGCCAATTTCTTTTTTTGAAGATTATTTATATGTAAACATACCTCAGGTAGCATAGCAAACCACAAGCACAATATTTCTGTTCCTCAGGCTCCTAGCTTTGAGTTGTGTAACCATGTACTTCATTAATACTCACAATAAGCTTCAAAACCCCTGCTGTTTCACATATTTACGCAATAAGATGGGCTGAAGAGTATTTATACCCCAAAAAATCCTCCTCTGATATCTGGTATTAACAAACAATGAAAAGCCCTTTCCAAACATTTATCAAGTGCATACTTTTGACTCATTAAGGAAGGCAATACCCATCTATGAACTCACACTAAATACCCAAGTGTTGGCAACTCCCTTCATATTCCACTACAATGAACCCACAAGAATTTCAAAGGGCATAAATAAAATATCTAAAAAATATTTTTTAATAATGTATACCTTAGCCTAATCAATGTTTTAGCAGGGACATAGTTTAATTAGCACAGAGAAGGGAAACACCATTTGTTAGTATATTTGAAAATTTGTTAGTATATTTTCTTTTATTGTTCTATTTAGATACATTTTCACATGAAATAACACTGAGTAGCTACTCACAGCTCTGAATTCATGAATACACATTCCCTTCTCTACTGATTATTTTATCAGCTCTATTCTGCTAATTGCAGCATCCGAGTTATTCATATTGCTACAGATGGACAAAAGTTACTCCAAGAAACTATTTCAATATTTTTTTTTATTCAAAAGTGTAAGCCTCAGAGGAACTGCTCACTATCCTTTTTATCTCCTCTCAATCTCATTAACCAGAAGTAAATTCCTGCAGTATCAGGGTAGGAACTAAACTTCAAAATATCAAAATTCATAATATGTTGTCAAAGAACACATTAAATCAATTTAAATCACCTGGTTTTCTGTAAGGAAAAATAGGATCATGCTTATCCATTTATTTCCAACAACATATAACCATGCCATGACTGAAGAAGAGCTACTGTTCATTGAACACAGTGTCCATTTTGTATTAATTAGGTAGTATTAAATGTTGACATTTTTAAGTAATTAAAAGGGGCTTTATTTTGTGCAACAGGGCTTAATATGCATTTTGAAAAATGTCAGTGATTCAGTTTTTGCCATGTCATAAAAGCAGCATATCAACTGATAAACGTTAATGTGTTGTATTAGAAGCAGCCAATCCAAATCAATAAATTAATTTTCCCTCTTGACAGGCAGGCAACAACCTTGGAAATGAACATTGCTGAATAATGTCTTGTGTCTTCCCAGCACTTCCCACCTCATGGCCTTCTGCTCTCCACTAAAACCTTCTACACTAACTCTCATGTACATTACACATGATTGGAATCTTCTACTCAAACCAGATTGGGGGGAATAACTATTCATCTAGGGGGAAAAAAATTCTCTGTTTGAGACATTGCAAATGGATGATTACAAGATGAAGAACCACTTTAAATAGTTAAAAACATGTAGAGTACTTCCTGCCCCTATGTGTATCAACATATACATAAGATAATACCAGTTATGCTGTGAGAAAATATCACAAAGAATATGAAGAACAAAAGACAACTAAATGTGGGCTGTGACATCAAAGTACAGGTGCTGAAAGCATACACTTTCAGAAATAAAAGTTTTCAAAAGAAAATCACGCTCATCCAAGTCTACTGTCCATAAACTTCCTCGTGGATCTCTTTCTGCTTCCAAAAGCTTTAATTTCATCAATTTTCCTGTTGAAACAGATCCCACTATTTCAATCTAATTTATTTTCATTTATAATCCTACTTTCCAGGATGTTTTTAAGCCTTCCCAATCTTGCCATTATCTGGATGCATAACACATCCATCCTTTAGGACACTGATGAAAGCCTCAAGCACATGACAGATCCCTACCAGATCCTACTGGAAATCTTTGCAATTTCACCAGGAATCACTGATGATTTGCAATATTTTTTCAGAACCTACAATAAAAATAGGAAACATATTTCATTCATTCTCTCATTTCACTTCTTTTTTGGCAGGCAGATTTGCCCTTCTCCCATCTCCTGGGAGCTCCCAAACTTTGTTAGGAGACCCAGGAATCCAGGCAGGGTCACTTTCATCATGGATAGCCAACGTGAAAACACTTTTTAGTGCTTCAGTGTGAAACAACCCAGTTTTTAAGATGTTTTACAAGCCAGTAAACCTCAGACACACAAGGACAGACTGACCACTTTTAGGATAGATGTGATAGAGCACATCACCTTTTCTGTTCTTTAAAATTACAGCTTTCTGATGATTCTAATTTAAAGTAGTTGTTCAAAAGAGTTAACAGCCCTCTGGATAAGAGTGACAAACAAGCTGACACAGCCAGCTCAGGCTTCCAAAGCCATTCCTTCAGAAAGGCTCCTCTCCAAATGCTTACAAGGAAAGTGAGCAGCAATTACATAAGAGGATGGGTACTTTTATACACAAATATTTGATTAGAGGAGAGGAAATAGCAGAAATACATGGGTGACTCCTCAAACCAACAGAAGGTCCCTGTGGAGTTTTGCTGGAACCTGTGGCTGGGCTTTGTGCTGACTGACACTTCCTGAGTAACCCAGGGAACAGGGTGATCAGTAAGATAACCAAACATCATGAGGAAAATTAGTCATTCAGGGCAGTGAAAACAAAAACCAAATGCAAAGAAGAATGTTATAAAACTAAGCAAATAGTCAGAGGCTGGCAGATGAAATTCAGGGAGATACAAGTGGCACACAAGTGAAAATAATCCTAGCTTTAAACATAATAAGCTAGGATCTAAACTGGTTAGAATTAATGGTGAGGGTTTTTATCAGCTATGATAAATTTTTCCATTAAGATATTAGCTTAGTACTCAATAGCAGCAAAAATAAAGGCAGCCAAAACTGGAAAGAACAAACTAATTGTTGGGAATTTCTGTGAGAGACATATAGAATAAAAGGGCAAACAGTACAACATCAACACAACTCATTTTACACCTTATCAAAAACATGAGATGTTTTGGTCTTCTCGCCTCAAAAAAAAAAATCCCAAACATGTAATAGGTCTGAAAAACATCATGTTTGTGTTTCACAAGGAATTATCACACATGGTAAGATTCTCCTGTCTGGAAAAGAGCTGAGGGAGGGATGTGATGATGGCACTGTAAAGTCCTAAGTGGCACTGAGCCTGGCACCAGACATCAATTATTTATTGCTTCTTTCAGTACAAGGAACAGGAAATCCTATCAAAAGCAGCCAAAGTCTAGTGCAAAACCAAATGAAAAGCAGTGGTTCCTCACAGGTATGTTAGGCTCTAAGAGCCTGTGGACACTGGCATTTTAAACAGGTCCAAAAGTAACTGGCTGAATTTAAAATTCACTGAGGTATTAAGCACGGAGCAGCAGCAGCTGGATCATAAGGAGTATTCTCTGGGGATATCACTGTACACTTGTCCTCTTCTGTGAGTGTCTGGACACTGTTAGCAATGGAATAGAGCTGCCCAATCTCTGTGGTATTACAGAGTAAAGATTCATGTTAAATATACACACAAGGCAAAATACATTGTTTTTGTCAGGTTTGCTGTTACAAGAAAATAAGAGAATTTGTCAAAAAGATACAACATGAACGAACTCATAACTGAGTCACTAGTGACTAGAAAGTCAGTAGTCACTAGTCACTTTCCCCTCAAGATAAGCAAAACTAGCTTTTAGGGGGAAAAAGCAAAACAACCTCACTGTATGTGACAAAGCCTCTAAATACCAGATTCAAATTCCAAATGTCAGTATAGGATATTAATGTGACATTTCCATAAGAAATACATGGGAGTGTATTAGAATATTTCTCCTCCTAAGGTGACACCAACTACCACCATTAAAATACCTAACCAACAAAGTTGCTGAAAAATAGAACCTCCACCACGCATCTTTTTGTTAATATTGGTTCTAGCAGCATCCTAGTGCATCTGCTATAAATAATCAGCAACTACTATCATCAGTCTGGATACAGAAGTTATACAATACAGTAATAAATTAATTCATTGGACTGAATTCCTGATCACAACCCAGTCAGTTTCCCACTGAAGTAACTGGTAACAGACTTGTCAGCTCTGTAGATATTTAGGTTCATGACATGCCTAAAGGTGGAAAGTTTGCTGAGAAGCTCTAATTGACCACAAACTTGGAAGTAAATTGAAAATCTCAGTTGTTGCTGCCTGCCAGCAAAGAAGTTTAGATTTGGAATCTGGAAGTGAGAGAAACCCAGGACTGTGTTTTTGTCTGGGGAAAGTTAATAGATGGTCTAAAAGGGAGCAGCTTTAAAAGACCAGAAGCCAAAAAGTGTGTGGAAAAAGGAAGGATTTTTTTTATCTATTCTGTGCTGCTGTTTTGTATAGATTTGTATATACAGCTGTATATTTGATATAGCAAAGTGTCAAAGTTTGGCTGTACAGATTTATCCATCCAGACTAAAGTATTTCAATCTTTTTGTTAACTTCAGGAAAATAATGTTACATTTTGAATAGAAGTGTTTGAAATACATATTTACAAGATACTAATTTTCTACAATGCAGGTCTCTGAAATGTTACTGAAAACTTCACTTCATTCTGTAATGCAGAAGTACAGAAAACCAAATATGAGGATTTATCTTCTTTTAACTTTAAAACTGTTAACTCCCTGTACAGCTCAAGCAAAATATGCCTCTGGATGTTTATTTATACTTTTTCAAAAGTGGCTCATTTACCTCTTCAGAACATGTTGCCAAGACAACATTTAGACAGTTGTAGCAAAAAAAACCAAACCCTAGAGAAAGTTCCAAAAATAAGAGAAAGGGTAACAACAATTATTTTCTCCATCTAAAATGTGAAGGGATGCTGCATGAAGGAAATTATAACCTGCATTTCGATTCTTATTAGCGTGCTTTCCTGCAGTTTAGTAGTCAGAAGCAGATATACTAAGACATACAATTCTTGTGGCAAATATCAAACTTGTGCCAGCACTGGATACGGTACCAAAAGCAAAAAATCAAGTGCTTGGTTGTAAATCAACACAAAGACATTTTCATAATTACTTACCTGATTTTCTTCATGGGAAACTCTCATCTGTTCTTTAAGAACTGACATTCTGGCTGCTTCTTCTTTCCTCAATACTCTCTCTTTCTTTAGCTCAGGACTCCAGAAAGTTTTGATGCTGTTCATAGAGGACCCCAGCTTGCTGTCCTTAATGTCTAGCTCTTTTCTGAGAAGGTCATTCTCCCTCTGTAGATCCTTCAGCTGAGCCTGCAGATCTAACATGGTGCTATCCCTAACCTGTCTCAGCATGGAAGGAACCTGGTGGTGGTGGTGGTGTGAGGATGTGGTCAGCCCTCCGTGCTGGTCAGTGTAAGAAAGGACATCTGTATGTGACAGTCCAGCAGAAGCAATGTTGGGGCTGCTCCCCATGGCTGTGACTCGGCCACCATACACAGCTCGATTTGTAGCCCTTCCAAGAGTCATTGTGCCCTTTGGGAAAGTAGTAGAAGCTACACCCTCGTGGTCACTCAGGTACATTGGTCCAGATGTTGCATAGGCTGCATTAAGGGACTGGATGTTCTCCATGGATAACGTCTTCCCTGTCCCTCCTCCTCCCCCGCTGCTGGTGCGCCTGTGACCCAGGCGAGGGGACCTGGGCAAGCGGGGAGACCTGGAGGGGCTTCCTTCCAAGTTGCTGATTGTTCTTGCACTTCCATACATTTTTCTTCTACTTTGAGGTACTATTTAGTAAGAAACTAGTAACGCTAAAGTTGAACTTTAAATTTATAATTCCGGCTAGAAACACTGGCAGTTTCACTGCATTCTTCCAGTAGGCAAAATCTGGTTTTCCTCCCAAGGCAGACCTGAAAAAAATGTTATAAAGTTAAGTTTTCATTTTGGAAAATAAGCTTACAAGTAATCATCACATATCAGAAAAACCAACTTCCCAGAGTAATAACTACAAAAATAAAATCCGCTATACATTTTATATTTAGGATGATTAGTTGAAAATGCATTTTCAAACTAATTTCAATCAAAATAAAACTGCTAACTTTTTTCTTGCTAGCAAACTTTAAGCTAAAGCTTGTTAAACTAAGTTAGAATTAACAACATGGGCCCAATAACATACCTTAGCTGCTATGTTAATGGACTTAAATGACTGACAACATGAAATTCATATAAAGAAAAGTAATTGTTGTTGGCATAAAAACTACCCTCTTAAAGCCTCCAGAATTCACTCCCAAGGCACACAGATATAAAGGAATCTTGCTGATTTACCTTTTCAAGTTTTGGCATTTTAACATTACTGTCCAAATCAGTCCCTCTTTTCAGCTGTCATGCAGCATTCAAGAGATGACCCACAGCTTGTTCCACCACAAGAACCTGTGCAGCTTTTTTGCCATCTCAACTTCAACACATTGACCAATAAAAAAAAAAAATTCTCATCATGGTGACTGGGGCAATGCAACTGCCTATCCTAATTCTCAAATGCCATCCTCTGGCCAAATAACTCATCAAGCTCTCTGAGAAATCCATCCTTGGATCTTTCTAGTTGCCTGAAATATTCCATAGCTCCTTCATAGACAAATCTCCCATGAGACCAGAGCTGAAGATCACTTTCCTTCCACTGGTTCCTGGCAGATCCTGAGCAAAAACAACAACAAATCTTCTAAATTGATAAAATTCATCCCACCCTCTTGCTCACTCAATTTAAAAAATACAAACAAAATAAACATCCCATAAAAACACTACACTCTGATCTGGTGAAAAAACAATACTGCTAGCAGGAACTGCCAGTGTCAATTTAAACTGCACACAGTAAAATATTTTTAGATACAGCAGATATGATACACGGCCAGGTGGTGGGGTTTGGTATAAATTTGTTGATCCTCAGAAGCAGAGGTACAGAATATTGTATCTTATATCACAGCCATACTGTTTTTCCTTTTCATTGTACAGTCTGATAAATCAGTAATTTATGTTTCTTGCTTAGAGTTATTAAGTAACTTACTTAGCCTTCTCTTTATGTCTCTGATACGCATTTTTTAGGTACTTGTTTTGCTTTTTAGAGCTTATTAGTTGTGAACTAATTAGTTGTTCAACTTATGTGAAGTTTTGGAAGTTCTTATATCAGAGAACACTTATTTTCCTTAGCACTCCACAGTGCTTACCACTGAGCTCTACTGAAAAAAGGATCCTCATTCGTTATCCAAAGGGAGCCTAACTGCTCACTGAGCTTCTTAAATAATGTTCAAATGCTGATTGAACATTGTAACTTCTGAAAGCAACAGGAAAAGAGAAGCAAAACACCACCAAAGTGTTATTACCTCCATAGCATTTTCAATTTCTTTTCCCCCTAGAAGTATTCTAATCAAAACAAAGACCTCTGTGTTGTAAACACAAACACACTGATGATATGCTTGATTTTCTTACTTTAATGGGCTATTAAGGACAGCTCACAGCCCAAAAGCTGAAAAACCTGACTTTAAAAAATTCTTAGGGTTTCTCCATTTTCATTTCCAGTTTGTTACCATCTACAACCTGAGTTATACAGACTGGCTTTCCTGCAAACACCTCAGAAAAAGGCAAGCACGTGAAAATATGCTTTTTCAACATGTGGACTTCTTAAGGATAAAACTGGAGCCTTCCTTTATGGCTGTGAAGTCTCAGACTCAGTGGAAGCCAGACACCACTGCTTTCTGAAAGAGGGGAGAAAAAGCACCGACATCATTTTCTGCTCTTTACTGCTTATACATGGAGCCTGCCTAGCTTCAGGAAGATTTACTGTGTGTCTCAACACATCAGGAACTGGAGACATGAAGAAGCAATATCAGCCTCAGGACCTCCACAATTGCCACACAGATCATCAGCTACCGCCTGCAGAAAAAGAGATCCCATCTTCCCACAGACCCAGCTGACAGAGCCATCCTAGTTGGACTTGGAGAGGCAAGATAGAGACTATTCTACTTTGAAAGGTAAATTTATTTTGTATTGCTACTTGAACTGGACAGGGAGGAAGGAATACTAATACTCTCAAGTAATAATTTTTTTACCCAAGCTGCAAGTGTTCCACTAGCCAGGACAAAGGAGTCACAAAGGTCATATCCCCCTAAAACATCCTCTGAGAAAAAAAGTCACCCAGCTTTGTTCAGTCTGGTAGGGACAGACTGCAGACCCACTACACACATTTTCCTCTAAGAGTTGAGTTTTAAAATCCAAATCAGCTTAGTACTAGGGAAAAAACCCCAGATGCTTACCTGCTTGGCTTAATATTTTCTTATTTTAAAGAAATGTCTTTAATGTACATGATGTAAAATTAACCATTATAATCATGAGTTTATTATTCTGCATTGCAAACAAAGCAGTATTTTATATGGATCCTTTTAGGATCCACAAAATCAAGCATGCATTCTCAGCTGGGGCAGGAGGGCAGGCACTAGACACCTTGGCCCATGCTCTCATCAGCCCTGAAAACCCCAGCAGACCTGATGCCATTCATGCCAAAGTCCCCCCAGTGCCTGCCACAACTTCAGCTTGCCTTATTTTCCACATCCCTGCCCCACCTGATCACCTGCATTCTGCACACAGCAACATCATGGGTTCACATTACCCACATGGCTGAAGTCTGACAACTCATTTATTTGTCTTTTAGCTTTCTGTTTTTATAGAAACCTGGAGCATAGGATTCTAATCTGGATGCTACTAGAAGTTATCACTCAATTTAGTTTCCAAGTCCTTACTTCTACATTTAACATACAGAGTTTGCTTGAAATACCGTACGCACAGTACCCCATAAGCTCTGATTTTCACTGGTTACACACTCTTACATGCTGAGGGATGATTTAGGCTTTTAGTGTCCCCTCCTGTGGCCTGAATCACCTAGTCAGCAGGAAGTTTGGGTATCAGCCAAATACTTAATAGCTTTGCACATCTACTTGCCAATATTAACATTGAGCCAAGAGCTCAAATATTTGTAAAAGTACCAAAAGCTTTAAAGAAACCTCTTCTTTAGAGTTAACCTCCCCAAACAATATATGGTGACAGTTAAGTCCAGAAATCATCAACAGAATTCCAAACTGTCTAAAACTGTTTGGTACTATATAGCTCCCCACATATAAACCAAAAGAAGCAAAATAGAAAAAAAAAAAGTGATGTAGAACACAATGCTCCTATTTTCTCTGCCAGAACTGCACTTTGAGGCACCACAAAGGGAAGGAGAGTCACAGAAAAAGATCTGTTCCATAAAAATACGTCCTAGCAAATAATAATTTCTTTATTTTGATAACATCTTTTCAATACTCTCATCACAACAAAAACATCTCTGTACACAGAAGACCAGGAGCACACGTGTATTAAAAGTAGTGACTAAGAGTCAAATATTTCTAGCATACTGTTTTGGTTTACCTAGGTTTCCTACTGCTTTTGTAGTGGCACAATACATTCTCACACCAGAGAATATTCTTTTCTTCACATGTTTTTTACTATCTGTGGTGATGTAAAAGAAAAAAAAAAGGCAGCAAGCTGATACAAACCAGATACAGGGAACTCAAATCTCTTGTAGAGTACCCTTCCTTTCTTCATTAATCTAAGTGACCAGCCTAGCATATCTTCTTTCAATGAAGTAAAAAACAAAAAGAAATACAATGCTCTTCATATGGTGTTAGTACAAGACCATCATCACTTCTATTAAAAAGACAAAGCACTCTTTTCCTACTTACCAGGCTAACCGAGTTATTTCTTCTCCCCAACCTTTCCTTAATCCAAAAAAGAAAATAATCCATTTCTTCCTACTATTCTACCATTCCTTACAAGTTTGAAAAACAAAGAATACATGACAACTTCAAAAGTAACATTATAACAGAGGGCCAGTGGAGCCACAACCAACACCAAAGAAGTCTTCATGCCTCTGCTCTTCACTGTTCCTCAGTACACACCTTTTATACTCCTGAGCTGACATGCATTCCACCTGTGTGTCCTCTCTACCCTTTTGTAATTGGTCACTGCTGGGCACTCCATGTCTCATCACCTTCAATACTAATCACCTGTCTGACACAGCTGTAGCCCATTAGGGATGAGGCTCAGCCACAGCCCCACTCCCAATTACCACAAGCTGTGTGCCTACAACACAACATTTTCATTTACGTTCCTTACAGTGTCCTGAATCTGCATTTCTTATGCAAATTTAAGTTTTACTACAGTCTGTAAAGTACATTTCTTTTTACTAGTTAACATTAGTTTATCCCCTCTCTTGTAGCTTGTTGTAAAAATTGCACATATGTAGTTGTAAATAAAGTTAGTTCCAAAGCCTGTTTTAATCTTGCAAGCTGCACATGTCCCAGCGCTCCCATCACTGCTAAATGGAAGTACTGGCATTTATCACGTCATAGGAACAGTTCACCAGGCCTGCCTGCCTTTCATTTCTCTTTCACACAGAAGAAAATATGAAGGCAAAAGTAGGAGTGGCTGCTCAATATGCATCTAATGATATATATGGAAAATCAAGTTGTTAGGCATTCTAATGCTGTCAGGTGCAGTGACAGTGATGAATACTTGTCATGCAATCAGAAAACTCCACCAATTGAAATATTTGATCAAAATGCCATATTAAAAATCTTGAAAAGCAAGCAGTTCTGACACAGTTATCAGGATTGCCAATTATATTACTCTCAAATGTACTCAAGTGAAGGGTCAACAATACCTTTTCACTCTTTTATACAAGTTTCATGGGTTTAAAACAAGCCTAGTGTTCAAGAGAGGTGCATTTCTTTCACCGCATTTTACTCTTTATTAAAATGTTTGAGACATTGTAATTATTTTAAAACACCATAATAGTTAGAAATAGACTTTAAACAATATAAGTAATATTTAAATTCTACCACTTGACACCTCTATTATTTTCTAACTTTTAAGTTAGGTCTCTGTTGCTCAAACTCCAATTCTTAACATTTTATCTCTAACATTTCCATTAAATATTTTCCTGCAGTCCTGCATGTGACAAGTCTTCCCGGGGTTTCTAAGATGCTTAAGGAAGGTGAGAAATTTCAAATTTGTTTCATTTTATATTTCTGATGTTGTGTAAAATATTAAAGACCTGAAAATGGAACATTAAAAAAAAGGGCTTTTATAGCCAAGCAAAGGCAGAACCATCACATCTAATTTAAATTGTTATGCCAGAGAACACACTGTATCTTTTTAAAAAGCTATAGGGCAGCCTATCTGCCAAATCTGGGCAAACACAACCACGTACAGTCTGTAAAAGTTACCTGCCAGTGCTGAGCACTTCTCACTATCCAATCCCTTCTGATTTAACAGTCACTCCACAGAAGCAGGGATGTTTAGGGTTACCCTTTGTTTGAACCATGAAGCACTAGCACTAACACTGGTGTGAAGAGTTTCAGAGGTGCAGGCTAAAACACCTCAGCTTTAACTGACTGAAGCTCCCAGTCCCATTCTCACTTATGTCATTGTTTTGCTGCCCATCTGCTCTCTGCAACTCTTAACATTGGGATTCTATTTTTTATTGATGGGTGGGAGGGTGGATGGTGTGAATCACAAGCAACAAGGGACAGAAACACATAAATTCCAAAACACTGCTTGTCCCTCTTCAGTTTTTTGGTTCTCCACTTCCCCGCACCATAATGACCTTCCCAGAATACACAGATATTTCCAAAGACCTGGCCAGCTTTTGGTTTTCCAGAGAAATGTTTCCTAACATTTCAGTCCTTGCAGGTATGCAGGTGTCTCGTGTGCTAAATTCTGCATCCTAGTCTGTATTCCTCATGCCTTCTATCCTGCAGTTGTTTATCACTTGCCTTTTATTCCCTTCTCAATAAGAATTCTCATTCATCAATGCAAGCCTGCATTTACAAACTCCAGTATTTTGTTGAGGGTTATACTAAGGGACATGGTAAATCAGGCAAACAGTACTTTTCATTTAACTACTATTAAAGAAAAACAACAACAACAATATGTCTTGAATTTTTACTAAAATAGTCTCCTTTGGGGAAAAAGAATAAAATGTAAAAGTGTCCAACATTCTTCAGGATTACTTGAAAGTTGTGCCTAATTATTAGCACAGTTATGCTTTGCTTTTGTCAGCATTTACCTAACTTGAATGACCAAATAATTTACAGAAACACAGTTATAGACTGAATTATCCTTTGAGAAGGTAGAGCTTAAAAATAAGCATGATTTACGAAAACCTAAATATTTTCTAGGAAAAATCTGAAAGACCAGACTTGTTCTGTCATTCCTATACTGCCAGCATTTATACCAATTCTTTGAAACAAAAGGCTGTTCAGCTGGTAATATATATATTAAATGCATATTAAAGACTACATTCATTTCAGTAAAATAACCTAAGAAAATAATGTAAAAGGAAATTGACTGAGCTCATAGTTTGACCTGTAAATTTGTCTATTTTCACATTAAGTATGCTTAAAAATATTCTGTCATTTATAATTATGTCATATTAATTTTAAGATGCATTTATAACTCTTAATGTTTTAGAAACCACCAGAGATACTCCCACACAATAGAGTACTTCCAGGTGAATTCACTAAGGCTACTCTCATGAATGTTACTAAACACGGGCTTACACATTTGCAAGATAAAGCTGTATTTTTTCTTTTTTGCTACAAAGCTTCCATTCTCATTAAAAAGGCAACAAAATACTCAGAGGATCAGCTATTAGGGCTACCTGTGCAGCCTCCAGCAGTTCTGTAGAATACTTAAATACCGGGATATTTAGCAAGCCTAAATATCCATGCTGCAGCTTACATTTATTTGATTCTAGAATAGCAATGTGCGTACACAAACTGCAAAACAAGAAGCATATTCGTGCATTCAGCATGCTTTGAGGCCAGCACAATGTAAAAACCTGTAGAGCATCTCTCCTCTGCTCTCTTTGCTCAGATATAAGAGTATGCACGTTTCAGTACCATGCCAAAGAAAAACTGGCTGTGCTTCAGCCACATCAGATCAAAGCTGTCCAAGGAACTTACAGGCTCTGTAAGCAATGCAAGTGATTTAGCAGATTAGCTTTCAATTCATCATAGAATCAGCATCCTGGAACCACTAGAAGACATTGCACTTCAGGAATTGCCTTTTTATTTATTTATTTATTTATTCACCAAAAGAGTTGAAGAGTTCCACAAGCACTTGGTGGCTGGCTCGTAATTTCACAGCACAGCCCAATCTGCCCCCTTTGGGCTCACACTCAGCTAAGCACAATCACACCAGTTCACAAGTGCAATTTAGAAGTCCTCACAGGCATCTGACTTAACATTTGAAGTTGATGACAGATGTTATTGTAACTGTTTCCTTCAGGAAAAACAAATGGTTTGAGCAGATTTCAAATGAGGTCTATAAATGAAAGCTGAGGTACATCATGACTGCCAAGACTCAGCCATCAAAAATAAACTTGCTTTACACAGCAAACTGTCTTCCAGAGAAGCTCCTGAGAGTACCCATTTCTTCCACTATTATTGGACATAGGTGAACAAAAAGAATTGTGCTTTATTTACCAGGTCACATTTGTACACTAATCTGAACTGCTCAAAGAACATAAGTTCTTTGAACAGAACTGTATTTCAGCAATATATTTTGAGGAAAAGAATGCACTACAGAAAACTCGAAGTCGAAAGCCTCACCATCATAGAAATAACACAGACCTGTGCTGTTTTATAAAGTAATTAAATAATTCAGACACTGCATGTGCCAAGAGATAATGAAATATATATCTAAGTAGATTACCAGTAAATTAATTTTACTGACCGTGCAAAGTGTTTAGATAACAACACTGAAAACTGAAGGGACAGCAGCAAAATTTCTAACAGGACTCAACTCATATTTGACAAAGAAAAATCAGTTCCTGACAATTCAAGTACTATGGTCTCCAAGTCTTGCAATGAAACAATCCAAACATACCAAACAGTGTAACCACAAGTACAGACATATTAAACCTCCATGAGGAATTGGAATGAAGCAACCAAGATGTGCTCTGTAAACCTCTCAATGTATGGAAAGATTATGTCCCATTAGTAAGCATTCTAAGTGATTGGAGTTACTCATTTGGAGGGAAACTGCCTCACACATTACCAATGCTCTGTGCAAAATCCACTTTTGGACTAAATTCAAAAATGGCAGAGATTTTTGTTACATTTCTTTCACTTCCTTCGAAATAAATTGCACATTATATCCAACTAAGCAATCACTATAGACAATGCTTTCTCTAGTGGCTTCCCACCTCAACTCCACAGTACTTCCTGAAACTACAGCACATCATTTCCACACATACCTATACAATATATATTTATATATAAACATCACTTTCATCAATTCTTTTACTCCATTCAATGTCCCATAACATTTCTCACACAATGAGATTTCAGAGTTAAATCCCTTTGAAAATCTCTCAATTTTCAATTTTTGTAGAATTTAGCTACTAGATTCTACATCTGCACTGTGACTTCAGTTAGAGGAATAGGATAATGAGCAGGACAAACAGTGGGAAGTATTAAAAAAACAATCAGAGTATTTGTTGAAAGTGGGGTATTCTAACCAAATAAAAAGTACATTGATCATTAAAGAAGCCACATGGTAACTAGTCTGAAACATTTCCAGCGATTGCCAGTCTGCAAGACTGTCTTAGAATGAGTTTTGGAGATCATCTAGAAAGCAAGTATCGCCTTTCAAAAACCTAATCTTCAAATTTCACAGAAAAGCTCCGGCTTTGCTAAACATCCAAAATGTTAAAGACTCCCACACATCCAATCACAACTTGAAACTCTGACATACACCTCAAATTCTTAGACACGTTCTTCTGCTTTCCTAAAAGCATAGAAATTCCAACTCTACATATCTCCCTCACTGTTCTCATTTTAAAGTAAAGGGACAACACATAACCTGCCTATTGCAAAGTCTAAATTTCTAATGTCATGAAGGAATTCCAAGTTTCTGTGAATAGAAATGGTGTAGCAGTAACAGAGCTCTATCAAGAGGAGTGCTAAAATATCTTTGCTCCTCCTCTCTCCTTTGGCAGAGCTCAGGACCTTAAAGGAGTCCCTGAAAGGAGATGTGGTTCCTAATTGTTGCCATTCCTTCAAAGCAAAACCTGGCTACTTAAGATATTCCAAAGCTGGGAGGCCAAAGCCACTATCACTAAATAAATCAAAAACATCCCTGAAATCAACCGGCAAGAAAGCAACAAAATTTAAACTCCACAATGCTAACTCATCAGACACCTACATTTTCTCATACAAACATTGGATATCCATGCTTAGAAACCTCCTTGGACCTTCACAAGTAGCCAGCTGCTGCTTTCCAAGGAAAAGGAAACAGGTTGGGGGTTTCTTTGCATCTTACATACAAGCAGTAACAAACCAATATAAATCCATCTCACTTGATTTCAGAAAGACTGTAAAAGATTGTTTCTTTCTATAAAATACTTTACATCTTTAAAAATCTACTAAAAACAAAATGCTCCAGAAAAATATTTAACTGATGTTTCTGCTGATACGTCTTTTTATTTTTTTAATGCGAAAGTATCACTCAGTAGAAGCAGCACTACACAGTTCATTTCCAGAATTTAATTTCAACTATGACCCTGAAAAAGAAATTATGAAGTCATTTTACTTTCAAATAGCTCTTACACTTTTGCCAGGACTTAGTAGAAAACATAAGCTAGCGTTAGTGTTGCAAAATATAAATAAATTGAGGCAAGCTCATCGTTGCTAAGTGCATATGAGATCATTCAAAAACTAAGACTTACATCACAAAAATATCCTAAACCAAACAAAACAAAATATCACAGATAAGAGGGGTCACGTAATAATTTTTTTTAAAAACCAGTATCAGACTAATATTTCCTAGGTGGATCTAGGATCCTCCATATACATATATATATATATACACACCAGGCATTAAAAACTAAATTAAACAGAGATGATAACAAATGCATCATAGTGGATAAAAATATAATAAACACCCTAAGAGATACAGGTGGGGTAACATATGTTGTCTTTGGAAGTGATACACAGGCTGGTTGCCTCACCCTCTTTGAGGGGTGAACAACCCACTCTTTTTTCTTAGTCATCCTTCAAAAGGTCAGTTACAATCATCTTTCTAAAGCAAAAGAAAAAGCATCACCTTGAGCATGCTTACACAAAAACACACATGCTGAATAGCTAATTCTCTAAGTGCCACATATATTTGACCTTCTAAAATGGTTGAATGTGTTCTTTTGGTATTTGGCTGCTAAGAATAAGGCCCACATCTTTCTACAGCCTTCAGAGCAGGCAAGGAATAGCAGGAGGGACCAGCACGGACAATGGATCTCACACCATGCACCAGAATTTCACTACCACCAGTAGATCAGAAGAGTTCAAGAACCACCCACAGGACAAGAGGTGGCGAGATGGGTCTCCTCCAAATGCTGGCAAACCACAAGAGCAAGGATAATGAGTATAAGGCACTCAAACACTAAACAAGAAATTTCTCAGTTCTTAACTGGAAGATCTACCCCACCCTGGATGTGCTCATAAAACACAGCATGAGGTTTTTCCACAATTCAAACGTGTAGTTTCAACCTGAGCTGGACAGCCATAAACCCCAGGGACTGCCCTTATCTCGATGAGCCTCTGGAAGAAGAAATCATGTTCCTTTCACTCACTGGACAGAAAGCCTCTCCTTCCTCCCAGAGCCCTCTAGGAAAAGTGAAATGCTAACTCACCTCGATGCCTTTGAAAGCCATTTTACACACAAATATTTTTATTTTCAAACAAAAATAACAGTAGTAAAAATGCCTCCTTTAAGGCACTGAGGAGATGTGGAGTTACTTTCACACACAGCCTTTAACAGTCACACACGAAACCAAGGCTTGGACTCGTAAGTTTCCTCCATCAAGAAACAAAGAAAGGTTTTCCTACAGAAAAATATTCCTTAAGGGAACTGGATATACCATTACACACTCAGCGTGTACAGAAACAGACCCTTTTTAAAAAAGGGGCCCTTTTCTTTCTCCTGTTCGGAGAAAGGAACAAACGGGGAATGCACTGCTCCAGCACACGCGACCGTGAGGGGACTGCGGCTGAGGGGGCTTCGCCTGCTTTGCTGCTGGTGGGGATTTATGGCTGGTGTGGTTTTATGGCTGGTGTTTCCTTCACCTGAGCTGCGGGAGTGTTCGCCATCCCCCGCCCTTCCACGGGGAGAGGCCAAGGCAATCGGCCCGGCAGAGGGATTGGTTTGGGGTCTCCATGGGGACTTGCAGCCCTGACACAGCCGCCGGTGCGGAGCCGGGCCGGGGAGGCGGCCGGGCTCCCTCAGCCCTCGCTGCCGAGCGGGCAGGCTGGGAGGACAGTCCCCGATGTTTCCCCCGCACCGGGGCTGAGCACGGGCCGCAGGCGGGCTCTCCCCGCGCCCCCTATCCAGGCTGTGGAGCTCTGCGATTCGGGGAGAGGGAGGAAGGGAGGAGGGCGGCAGCGCATCTCCAGCATCTCCCCTCAGGGCAGGGCGGCGGGGCTCACACGGGGGATACGCTCCGTCCCCAGCTTGGCGACGGCGAAACCAAGTGGCAGGGGCGCAGCGACTCGATGGAGAGGAACCTCCCTCCCTTCTCCGCCCTCCGCGGAGGGGGAGCGGAGCGGGGCCTGCGCCCGGCGCGGCTGCCGGGAAGGGGCCGCGCTCGAGGCGGCCGCCCTTGACACGCACGTGGGGCTGGGGGTACGAGGATAGAAATAAAAACAAATCCCGAACGGACAACAGCTAAGTGAAACCACTGATTTAGAAAGCCGACCTGAAAACTAACCCTGGCAAGTAGGATTTGCCCTCCCCTTGGCTGCACTTATTGGCCGCGCTCGTGTGCAACGAGCTTGTATCTGCCAGTGCCAGTGGTCGGCCGCCGTGTCCATCACCAGGGAAAGAGCAATTCGCCGCTAAGGGAGTAGATTCCCATCTATCCATCCATCACTGGCTTAGCAGGTAGCCGCCTAGAAATCAATCACACACTAATATTAA
>VXAX01004168.1:1588684-1609888 GCA_013399835.1 Leptocoma aspasia
AGAGTCCTATTGCTGCTTTTAATAGAAATTGCAAGAGAGGTTTCTGGTTGACGATTCTGTAGGGAGAGGCACACTGTTACCAGAATAAGATGTGCACTTGGTCCCATTTATTACAATGTATTTCCAAAGCAATATAAAAAGCCTATTCTGCAAATTCATCTCCAGATTCAGCTACCAGACAGTCGCAAAAAGCAATATACAGCATTTCCTTAATCACAGTAAATTTACAGTCATGTATCCCAGCCATATTCTTGTTTAAGCTTCTCACCTTTCAAATCATTGCATCTGCCTTTCGTCCTCACATGGATTCTACAACATCACGTTTAGCTGGCATCCCATTTGCGCGGAGGAAGGAGGCAGCAGGGAGAGCCGGGGCCGCGGAATACCTGCGAGGGGCTGACGAGAAGGAACGTGCTGCAGTCGGGGGAGGCTCGTGTGCCCCTGTCCCTCGTCTTCCCGTCCCTCAGCGAGTCTCCCTCAGTCAGCTGCGAGCCCGGCTGTCTGGGTTGCCAGTCCCTGACTCAACATTCCCAGCATTCCCGAGGAGCCGGGGCTCCAGCGGCGCGGCTCGGAGCCGCCGGGGGCAGCAGCAGCAGCGGCACACGCACCGCAGCCCGTGATTCCTGCGAGCGGCTGGCTCTGTCCATTCATCGCCGGCCCGCGGGTTCCAGTCCCCACCCAGCTGCAAGTGTGTTACTCATTGTGAAACAGCCTAAAAATACACCTATGTCTGCGTAAAACTGCAGAGGCTAAATTGCTTTCTCGCCGCTGTTCACCGAAGGCCAGAAATGTTCAAAGGCAGGTGCTTCAGAACATGATGTCTAAAAATCCATTGCTGTGTGCGTGCATTTACATAAACAGAACAAACCCAGAAATCTGAATCTGTGTTTTGGCTTAAGTGTAAAAGAAAATTAAGATGACATCCATATTTATTTTGTATTTTTTTTTTCAAAAGCAGTACGCAGGGGGGAAAAAAGCACAGATTAGCTGCTATGCAAAGCCTGAAAACCTTTTTCATAAGAAAACTGAAAACTGCATTAAAAATTATTTCTGAGATTTTATTGCTTTTTATTAAGGGGAGTGCAAGAAACTTCTATAAACATCACTGGCTTCTCACCCTAAGAACAGAGGGTTTGTTCCCCTTCTATTTTCCCCTCTTCTCAATTATTTTTAGTTTCATCGCTTTGTATACAATTATAAGTGATCACCTTCAGTCTTTCGCTTCAATGCACTTTCATACCTTCCCCTACACAAAACTTCACAAACATGTTTTACCTGTCTCCTCTTGGTCTCATTGCAGTAACAATGATTTTAAGAACCACTTCAGATCTGTAGTTACTTTAATATAATCTCTATTTTACTTCTCTCTTTCCCACATGTGCACCTATAAATGCCACTATTAAACATTATTGAGAAGAATAACTCTTATGGAAATACTGTTAAAAACTATGTCAAATCAAATTGATTTCAACCAATCAAGTTTAAAATTAGCATAATCCCTTTATTGCTGTATCTGAATTATCCAAAGCCAGTTGAAATAATTGGCTGTCACAGATATTTATTTGGAGATGCTAGAATGCCATTCCCAGCAGGAGCATAGCATGGTTGTATTTCCCCAAGAAAGGGACACATGGTACCCACCTACCTTCGCTGTAATTGCAATAGAGAGCAAATGCTTTTTTCTGAGTTCAGAGTAATGGAATAACCACGATTAAAATGCAAACTTCAATTGCTTTAAGATCTGCATACTTATTTGAAGACATTTCTGTTCAAATAGTTTCAAAACCATAAAAAATATGGACAGAGAAAATCTGTTCCTGGAGACATTGACAAGAAGGGACATGGTTTTGTATACAAATAATATCACTTGATCTGAAAAGCAAACAAAGTATTCCTCAAGAGTTAGCAAGTCTGCATCTGTAAGAAAACGGATAAGCACTACAAAATGTGGGTCACTACACTGAATGCTTCAGAGCACAAGAAGTGTCCATTTTCAGCTTAGCCCTTAATTTGGATTCAGTGTGAAATAAGAATCTCTTATAGACCTGTCTCAGTATTGCTAAATCCAATTCTGTCTCAGTACTATTAATGATGACAGGACTTTTGTTCTAAATGGTGTCAGCTGCTGACAGTTTTTTAAACAATATGTCACACCATTCCTGTCTATATGAAAAGACAAGGAACATCAGGTTCTGCCTTATCTTTTTTGTGACTCATTCACTGGCAAAGACTGAGGGCCTTGTGATAGCCAGCAAAAGCCCAAAGCATCCTGACAGAGGACCAGTAGCCTAAGAATCTTCTTTCCAAGGAATAATCGCTGTGGAAAGACAGAGAGCTGCCATAAGGTTGCAACAATACTGCAATGAATTAAGCTTGCTATCATTCAATAAACTTTATAGCAGAATTCATCACAGCCCATCTCAGAGCAGCAGACCCTCTGCAGGGGGCTGTCAGCATTACCAGTAGCAAAGAACAGAATATACTCACTATTGATAAGACCATTGGAGAGCTTTGTGGGAAAAAAATATTTTGCCAAATTGTACTTGTTAGAAAAACGTGCAGTTCAAGAGAAGGGAGAAAAAGTAATCAGAATTTTACAGCTAATCTACTTACTGTATTAGTAGAAACAACATCCATGCAAAGAACCTCAAGGTCACATAATCCAAACCCTTCAATAATATTCATTCCTCACATTCAAGACCATGCTGGCATCCAAATCCAAAGGATAGGATAATAACAATTGTGTCCTTAAGGCTGAATTCTTTGCAGCTGATGAAAGTTCTCATTTCAGCCTAATCACAGGACCATCTGTGTTGTCCTCAGTGCCATGATGCAGGTGGGTGCCATTAAGCACAAAAAGAGCCAGATCAAATAAGTTAACTACCACTTTTTTTCTTTTGTTTATTGTAAGAGGTTCCCATTAACTACTAGACATATCTTGCAGCCAACTGTTAGAGGAAGGCAGTCTGTTGTAGAACTTAAACCACTATTTATGTTATAAGGTGCCATGTGATGCTACGTCTAATGTTTGCACTTGTCAACAGTTTCTATCTTCAAACAGATTTTTGGCTAGCAGATTTCAGTTTATTTGTTTTCTACCTTAAAAATGCAGTATATTCACAGTTCTTTCTGCTTTCACATCAGGAACTATGGAAATTGAAATTAATGACAATTTTTTTTTATTTCAATTAGCCCACATTAAGGCGCTAACCAAGGAAAGCAAATATGAAATACAGATTTTCAAGGCTCTTATTTTCCTCCATCTATGCTATACTGATTTTGGAAGCAGAAGAGTATAAAACATACTTATTACAACCATTCCATTTACTTATTCTAAGTGTAAATAATACAAAATAACATATAATGTATAATGTTACTTACTGACTTCAATTGCTGTGTATCTCTTCATCCTTCCCAATTATTTCTTCTCACCTGTGGTACTAAGACCTTAGCAGCAGCTAACTCCCTTTCATGTGTTGGTGAAGATGGATGTTATTTAGTGCTTAAGTTCTTTAAAAACAGAAATACAAATAGAAGCTTGGTCCTCGCTGTATAATTCCTAGCAAGCAACTGCAGGTGTGTGCTTTAAAAAGCCAGGAAAATGTATTTCAGCTTTAGTCATTGAACCTGGCCCTGCCCTATTTCCTCTGTGCTTCCCTAGTGCTACTTTATTTACACTGAAATTTACAGAATGAAAAAGAACAAAAATATTGCCTTTACCATGATGTGGTGATCAGATTTCAAGTGAGCACTTGACCTAAAAGAAACAAAAAGCTCCAAAGAAACAAAATAATTGAAATAAAGTTCAATTTTCTGTTGATTTCAGAATGAGGCCATATCAATCTAGTCCACGGAGATGGTGCATTCATCAGTCATTAACTATGGACTGTTCTTTCCTCTTTATCAGTTTATATATTCACCTACAAATACCTGTCAAACTGAATTACAAAATAGTTTCTGCTGCATGTTAAACTTCTGGTTTTGCTTTCCTCATGACATATCACCCAAGTCTGCTATCGTTGTTTTAAAAATTATTAGTATAATTTATTTATTATTAACTTACGTGATCACTTGCTTTCCAAAGGATGGAAAAGCATTCCTTGAATATAGATGAACACACAAAAGGTCATTGAGAAATTCATTATAATATATTATAATGCAAAAATCAAATAAAGAAAATATACTCTTTTGTAATTACATAATTTAGCAGTTTATTCTACTGCACAGCCTCTTTCTATTCAGGATAGAAATAAAGCTATTTTGGCAGATACTGTTAATATCATAGTTACAAATAGAGCAAAGACACTAAAATAATTTAATAGTAAAAATACCCATCTCACAGAAGTTCTCCAGCTTCCACATCTCAAAATAGGGTTATTAATAGGCTTTTGCACCAACTCTACAATTCAGAGATCAGAATTCAGAATTCAATACTATTTCAGAGAGTTAAAAATATTTCTTAGGAAAATTCAAACTCCAGGAATTTCTAACAGTATGTAGCAAATACAGCTTAAACATCTTGAGTGAGACTTAACATTTAAAATTGTATCAATGGCCCTTTATTTTCCTGGTTGGAAACACGGTGCTAGTGCTACCACTGTTGTACACATGAATATACACAGTGACTGTTACAGAGAAGTGCTGCTAAATGAGCACTGACTAGCTAACTCTTAGATGCTGGCATTAATCACTTTAAACACATCAGAACTAAAGTCCAACTGACTTTTCAGTAAGAATTAAGCTTTCAAATGCCAACCTCACTCCTGAAAAGTAAATCCAGATACTAAAACTTTACTTACAAGTAAAGTGTCAACGTGAGGCACTTCATCTGAAGGCAGCTGAGGTTCTCCTCTCAGCTCTCCAGCTGCAGAAAACACATCTCCTTCCCTACTTACCCTCTCAACCTCTACAGCAAACCTGGCACATACAAACACGGATTGTAGGACTATTCACCCCCAGTCCATCTGTTTTGAGAGGGTAAAACATTATATCAACTTTATAATACTTCACAAGATTACACGAAGTACATTTATGGGGAATTAAGTTGGATTTATTTTATATATTAATTTAAACAATTTACAACGTGGTTTTATAGGTGCTTTTACACATATATTAATATTCCTCTGCATGCAAACATGAAAAAACCTCCACCAGTGAGAAAGTTCAGAAAAATAGACAAAAGAAATTAGTAATAATCACACATGGGTTTTTTTTTCTCTAACAATACTTTATCAAGTGGTAACAAAAAAAAATCCTTGAATTTGCAAGAACTTTATTACGAAAGCCACCTTCTCCCTCTGGCACAGTTACACCTCAGGCACAGTCATGCTCACGAATTCCATACACTGAGTCTTGCAGTCCACTAGAAATAGAAGTGCCAGACTGGCAGGGAGGAATTCCTGTGCTTTAGCAGCCATTTCATACCCAGTTGTAGGGAAATGTTATATAATGTCAAGCTGACAATTAAAAATATTTCTCCCTTTCTATTTTAACTCGTGAGCCTTCTCATTTTTTTCTATATAGCTTAATAAAGAAATTAAAAGTCATCAGTTGAATTTAATGTCAAATTTAAACCTCCGTTATTGGTATATACATAAGTTCTTCTGTTACAATGTGTGATTGTGTTTCTATCACTGAAGTCACAGATTGCTCTTAGTTATAAAGAGAATCAGCAAACTTTATGAGTGGAATAGGATGTAAAAGTGGGATTGGAGCAATGAAGAAAGCAGAAACTCTCAGGGGAGGAAGGCAAAAAAGGCACTTACCGAGCTGAATTCTGGATCTAAAGCCTTCCCTAAGGAAAGTGCTTAATCTGCAATCATCAGTACTGAGCAGGCTTTCTTTAAAGGCACATTTCAGGTTCTGAGGGGAACTTACTCATTAGATGCTTTTGCAGTCAGACAATCAACCAGAGAGAAGGAGTTTCACCTACAGTTGCATCTCTGCTATTAAATTAAACAGGTTCAGGAAACACTTCTTGGCACAGAAACTGAACTGTTGAATTCTTAGAACAATCATATTTTGGACTGGACAAACTCCCCCCATTCCAGTTCTCAAGCATGTTTTGGAAGCTAGCATAGGTTTGTGTATATTCTCAACTGGAATTCTTCATGGGAATATGCTGGTTTGGGAGTTGAGGGAGTCCAGAGGCACAAATCAAGATAATGCTAAGCCATTTCTTCTTTATACCAGAGAGTTCTATAAAAATTTAATTACATGTGCTTACATTCATATAGTTTACAGGGCTGGTTCTAAGTGATAAAAATAAATGAGAAAAAGACCGTAATCTCTTTTTAGTTCTAAAATTGGTACAATAAGGGGTTATAACCTCTTGAAGTCAGATCCTCAAGTAGTGGCCAAGTTTTGCTCAAATGTGGGAGAAGTCCTGATATTTCACAAAGTCAGGCTAGTAGATGATTGACATAGGAATACTGATAAAAGGATGTTTTAAAGACTATATTCTAAAGCCTATATTTAATCTTTCTTCAATTTCAGAGACCAGAACTTAAATGAAGTAGTCAGAATTGCTTGTGTTATTTGTAATTCTGTGTCACAGCACACTGATAATCTCAATGACAAAATGGATATCCAATGGTTATGGGATCCTGTTGTGAGTGAAATGGGACAACAAAGCTAAGATAACTTCAGTGAAGATTATGGAGTATGTGACAACTGTCTGGTTGCTGAAATGTAGGATTCCTTGCCTAGCCTTAGGTTGTACACGAAAGAAAAACTACCTTAGTAAAGATAGAAATCTAATGTTCTTGTGTTCTATAGATTGGTTTTTCTGCATAGTACCACAAAAGTTTTGGATGAACCACAGAAGCAGGAAGAGTGTTTTCTTCTTAAAGGCTCTGGGACTTTGTAGTGAAGAAGATTTCAAGATTGAGACAACCTGAACCTTTGTGTCATAGATTTTTTTACTATTTTTACTAAGCATAATCTATGCCGAGGCAATATAGAAATGATGAGAAGCAGATTTAGAACTCCCAGAAAAAGCCAGGAAATAGAGATAAACAGAAGTATTGGTAAACCTCTTTTGTTAAATTACAAGCTAGAGGAAGCAATGCAATGCAAAATTTCACTACATTTATCAGCCACAGAGAAGGTAAGAGAAAAGCAATGGAAAACCTCACAAATATAGCTTATTTCCATTTTTTTCTCCTTCGGGATATCAGGCATCTATATACAAGGGAACTATTGACTCTAAACAAAAAGATTTTTCATGTTGGGTAAAGTAGTATTTTGCCAGGCAGTACTGAATTTATTCTGAAATCTTCAGGGCAATCAGAAAGCAAATGTAAGAGAGACAGGCAAACCATATTTTAGAGCAGCAGCCACTGTGAAGGGAAGGATAAATGCATTAATCACTTGAGTATAGCTCAGTTAAAAAGATTTTTATAAACCATGAAAGATCAGACTACAACACAGAGTACGAATTCTTGATCCCTGAGCAGACTGTGCTGCTACTGCTGTGTGAGAGTTGTATATGACCATCTTTAACGTGAATTAAGAACCAGAGAGACCTTGGGATAAAACAGGAGGCAGAAGTAACATCAGCAGTATTTTAAATAACATTTCTCTGCATCCTATTTACACTTACTTAAATTTCTCTCCTCCTTATTTAAATGTATTTTCAATTTTCAAATATATATTTTTATTTCCCGCATTAATTTTTTTTTAATACCTTGACCAGGCAGCCATGAAGAGGAGTACATTTGAAAATTAGTAGAAATACTTTGCAGCTCTAGCAATTGGTCTAAGAAAACATATTACCTCTCCGCACAAACCTTATCTCACTGGAAATATTTTGCTGCTTCTTTCATGCAGCTGATTGGATTCATGGTTTTGGTGTTGGAATTTTAGAATCCGAAACATTTCCATGGCCTGTGCTTGACAGACAGAAGGGTTAATTTAGAAACAAAAGGTAATCAAAACTACTTTGTGGTTTCTAATGAGAAGACAAGACAGGAACATTGGAGCATAACTAGAGAAAACAAAGTATTTTGAAAGTTGACAGTTATTGAATTTATAATAGTTTACAATTATATTAATTGAGGGAAATAGCACTTCTGTGGTCTCATTACAGATCAGAGATTATGGTGATTCATGATGTATTATAAGGAACACAAGTGAAGAAAGAAGATCAGGCTTACAAAGGATTTAGTTTGGTACAGCAGCAGGTACTCAGGAGCGTAAGGTGAGTTCAGGTTGTGAGCACATAAACCCCCCAGATCTCCAAGACCTCTTACAGTGCCTGTCAAGCACCCATTACTGAACTTTCTTGTCATATCTGTAACACAAAAGGTTGGTAGGCAAGGAAAAATGCTTGGCAGAAATATTCTGGTTACACTTTTTCTTGCAGGGCTCCTACCTGCATTCAATATTCACGAGCTCTCTGTAAAGCAGATTAGGGTGCCCAAAGGCTCTGAACCTTGGTTTCAGGCCCTTCTCAGACTCTGGTTGCACTATAGCACAGGTTTTCTTTTTCTTGCCAGGCTACTTTCTTTACTTCTTAAGAAGCTGCAGTTGTTGATTTTTTTATAGTCCTCTTCTTGCTCCCAATTTTTTTGATAAACACAACACAGCAGCAAAGGGAGCTATGGAACTGAAGGATGGTATTTGACAGGTAGCTCCTGATGAGATGAAGCCAGCAGGGGTATAGAAGCCCAAAAGCATGCCTTTGAAAGAAGAGTCATGTTCTTAAATATTGAGAAGTGATTCTCTCAAGATAATGCTTGCAGTCAGCACTCAGCATGTGCAGCAGCCACGTTCTGGAAGACAAAATTGGCTGCTTCAGAGCATTCAGTGTAAAGCAGACGGTTGGGGTACTGCAGTTCTCCTACACCAAGTTATTAAAAGACAAATCTTGTACACTACTGAAGCTCAAACTGAGGGGTTCCAAAATCATGCAGTTCTGATATAGAACAGAAAATATTCAAGATCTGCATATTGCCATTTGAAATTTAAGCTGTGGTCACCAAACCCACCCATGTAATTAGCGTGGACGTTAGAGATGCTTTTGGCAGATCAGCTTGGAATGTGGAACACTTTCAGAGGTGTAGAAATGACTAAGACACACACAAGTAGAGGAAAAAAACCTAAGGAAGATATGAATAAGAGAGGTGGGGGAAAGATCAGAATAAAGTACTGCAATCATTAGAATTTTTATTTGTAGAAGAAAAAAAACTCCACGTTGCAATGGAATTATGGCTGTGGTTATGGACTAGATACCAGAAGAATAAGTTGCTGATGAAGTAATTTTGTATTAGCCCAGGTCCAGCAATGGTCAGCACCTCAAGTACAGGGATGATGATGCCTACACCAATCACCTCTGGTAGTCAGGTTTTGATGGAATTTAGGATACAGTATTATCCTCAAGACTGCTGTTTTCTTCTTACAGTAGAACCCAAGCTGGACCAGGCTCCCTAAGGTTGCACAGTTCCTGTACTCAAAAACCAGATTAAATGTTTCCTAGTACTATTCTAGCACTATCAGTGCTATTTTTTTATTGCAGAAACATAAACTAAAGATTCATTCATTTTACTGAATCTCTCAAGATTATCTCCCCCCTTTTCATAAGACATGGTCTTTCCATGGTGTGATTTTGAAGGGAAGCTATCAAAAAACCCATAAATTGTTGAAACATTGTTTTCATTTTTATATGCTGTTCCCTCTGCTGCTCTCCTGATGCAATCATATTTTACAGGAACACAGTAAGGATACTTCTGAGCTATTTTTATATTTCCCAAATTATTTATTTGCAGTTTCAACTTGTTTGTTAGCCATAATTTGAGTAAGCATATATCTAAATTATTGTTTATATTAAATACATAACTCTCTACAAAAAAGAAGCAATTCTTATCCTTAAAGTCCTGACATACAATTGACTGGATAAATTTACAGTAGATCAAATAGCATTTTAAAATCTAAAATAAATGCTTGTGTAATTTTAGTTTAAAATTCCATTTGTGTCCATTAAAGACTCATCAAAGGCTACAGAACATCTATATGTTACATACAATAACAGACATTTGGCTTTGTTATCAGAGTAAAAAATATATATTTATTGATAAGCCTGAGTTATATTTTAGGAAGTATTACCATTCTGGTCACTCAGTTGTTTTCAGACATCCTTTGGACAATGTGTTATTATTATTCAGAGGTGGTGTGTCCTAAGGACAGCAGAGTGCAACCGTGCTTTTTCTTAGTTATTTCGTGATAAGCATTAGAGACCAGAATTTAGCAACTCCAAGAACAAAAATGGCCTCTTGTAACAGGGCTGACATCCATGGGTCCCACAGCTTCTGTCACATGCAGCCTATTGGTTGTTTAGTTTCTAAATACACACACTGCATAAATCAGGAACATTTTCAGTCTAAACAGGGATAAGGTATGGCAGATATGTGTAGAACACAGATGGAAGGAGGGAATAGAAAGTCTTTATTGCCATAGTACTTATTAGAAAGACAGAAATAGCTGTTTCTGAAGCACCTGTAGAATGTATTTTGAGCTTGGAACTCTCATAAATCAGTTCCTCATAAATTTCTCAGCAGTTTCAGCCCTTTAGGTAGACAACAGTCCAACTGCCCCTATTTTTCTCCCTTTTTTAAAAGTTTGCACCCACGACAAAAAGTTCTAATTGTCACAGACATCATCTTCTTTTCATTCACCAAACCAAGAGTTAAATATGCAAGTATTTTATGATCTCCCAAGTGGCCTTAAAATTTAGTTTAATCCCATGGTGGTGTTATTTGGCTTATTCAAACTTCACATGTATAGAAATGTCATTCAGAAAGTGTTCTATGTTGTTGATTTCCTTAGCATGACAGAAGAAAACACAGTAACTCCTTTTTTTTTAAGGAAAGAGACAGAAGTGAAAAAAAACACACAGGCAACAGGTCCCTTCTACCTATTATCTCTGTCTCTAGATATATATATATATATACAGAAAGGGAGATGTTATTCAGCCAACCACCCCTTCTATACTGCAGCTAGCAGGGGTGATATGTATAGAGCAAGTTCTGGGTAAGGAATCCCTTTCAGAGAAGCTTTTATGCAAAGCTTCACTCCTTCAATTTGCCAATTATTTAAATAATTTATGAAATGTTATATATCATACACATGAAGAACCAGATGGCCTTTCTATTTTTTATATTTCTATTCTTTCTTACTATTATTTTCAGTATTTTACTTCTCCCTGAGACTGAACAAAAGAATTTATTTACCTCGAAAAAAATTAAATTACGATTTTTCAGAAGTCACATTGCATAATGCCCCGTAGCCATAGAGATGAGATGAAACTGCATTTTTCTGTGTTACTGGAAACAAGAGCAGTGTACATGCTATGAAAGGGAGATGCCACTTAGAGTACAATGTAGCATATTTGAAGAAAAACCTTATCAAAGTCTTTATTAATACTGGCCTTTTTTGCAAATGGAAAATTGAAGTAAGGAGGGAAGAGGTTACACCCTAATTATCCAGGAACAGCAATCAATGTGTCTGAGCTCCTGGCCACAGGGCAGTTTCACAGGCTATCTTTGGAAATTCCATTTGGGCATTTCTGACAGGATAGTAGTAGCACACAGTATATCTAGCTCTGTAATTTAACTCCCAAAATATAACTCAAAAAGCACCCACAGACATACAATTGGCTAAGAATAATCAAGATTTCAGGGAAAATATTTGTAATCACTGTTAGAAACATAAATGGTCATTACTGTGTCACTAATGTGTCAGCAGCCTCTACACTTGCAGCTTTCCAGATACAGATTCCTTTTCTGAAACATTCATTGGTCTGGCAATAATCCTTTTAAACCCCAGTTATTCTCAACTTAGTGTACATAAAAGTGACAGAATTCAGCTCATTCTTGTGATTACTTTCCAATAATGTACACTTCTGAATTACCCATGTTGTGAAAGCACACTCAGTTAAAAACCTAGGTATGACACAACACTACAGAAACTGGTAACTTTTTATAACCTATAAAGATTTGTCCAAATTTGAAGCAATTACTTGTAGATACTGGAATAATGGCTGGCAGATATCAATTGTTCCAGAATATAATACAGCAGCACTATCAGATGTACACTTGCATTACAGCAGGACAGAAAAGCCCCTGCAGAGGGAACTCCAGCCTGACCTGAGCTCCAGGAAGAACGCGATGGTTCCATGTCACACTTGTCATCACCACGTTCAGGCTCGTCCTGTAGTAGCCAGATAAGTGTTTTTTCTTTGAAGAGAATGTTAACTATATCTGGCAATAATTGTTTTGCAGAAGCACAGAACATTTCTGAAAGCCGTAGCACAACAGTTTTATCTCCTTTTCTTAATAAAGCTCCTCTGCCTATTCAAAAAGAATATCCTGAATTACTGGTGTCCCAATCTGTTTCTATTCAAGCTTATCTAATTCAACAGTGTGAAGCTTTCAGAATGAGCAGAAAAGAAATACAGTAAATACTTAGATTTTTTGGGTAAGTATGCTTATAAGAACTCCATATATTTATATATACTTAATATATGTATGTATATGTACACACACCCCCACATATATAAAGATTTCATTGTAAAAACAAAACGGTTGACAGAGCTTACTCATGAAGTGGGACTGAATCATAAATCGTTCAAGAGATCCAGGCTGATTTTCCAATATTCTGCAAAACAATTATTGCCAGATATAATTAACATTCTTTTCAAAGACTGATAGGGACTACAACTAAATTAATTTACATGCTCAGAAATTCTAAAGCACTAATGAAAATTGTAATACTCAGCAAGTAACATTTGTTGAGATTTATTAAAATTATTTTGAAATATATCTGAGATCAAGCCTAACTTGATTTAAGAAGCAAGTTACAGTTAAAGGGCTTTGCTTAGAAAACTTGACAAAATGGGACACTCGTACAAACGGTGACAGAAAGTGTTACATTTGTGTAGGTCATTCTTTCCTTTTTTGTTAAATCTCCATTATGCTGCATTTTCTGTTTCAGCTGTACAGAAGGTTTGGACAGGTTAAAAACAAGGCATAAGCATAAAAAAAAGATTTCCAATTCTAAAAGCCTTTTTTTATTGTTAAATTTAACAGGCAGGGGGATTCAGTGTAGTTGATGGTTTTTAACCAAATCAATTTCTGCAATTATTTCTTATACTCAGAGCTGAATCGGCAATTACTATTTTGGTTATCTTTTCTATGCATGTTTTAGGCAAAGATCTCCAAAGTACTGCACAAATGAAAGATGAAAGAAATCCAAGGAAATTCTGGAAGTGGAACTGTTAGGGCATAGTTCATAAATCTACAAAAGCCAATGAAGTTTCACCTATTGCCAACTGTAATTACAACTGTCAAATTCTGAAGGAGGGAAGGCAAAATCATAATAAAACTTTCCATTTGGAAGCATTTATGATACTGTACTAATTAGGTTCACCATGACATGTAACCTGTAATGTTAACAGCATCTTTGGAAAACGCATATAAAATTCTGCTTTCCCAACAAAAATTGTCATACAGTTACTGGGATTACCAAAATGGCAAGGAAAAGAACAATTTTTTTATTATTATTATTTTTACATTTAGGTTAAGTACTCTAGCAACAACCATAAGAAATAAATGATCAACCAAACAAAAAAAAACTCCATGGAACCAAACAGAAAATTGTGCTAACTATACATACAACTTTTTCCCTCATATTCTAACTCCATATAATGCAGCAGGTGATGGTTGCAAAAATTTATCACTCCTCCCTCCAATCATAAGTATGAATCCAATTAAATGTACAGTTCAAAGGTGAAGGAAAAGAGAATGGGCTGAAATTTTGGGAAGAAACCAATACTGATAAAGGGAAAGACAAGAAATATGAAAATGCCTATGAAAATGACAGTTTACAGTGTAAAAAGAAAAGGAGAGATGAGGAAATTTGGTAGAAAATCCTACTATTTATCCTTCAGCATAAATACCTTTATATTCAGTCTGCTGATACTCAAGATTTTTGTTAATCAGAGTAGCAAAAGTACAAAAAAACAAAAGCATCTGAAAATGGTTCTAGAGATGTCTGCTTGCTCGTTTTTGCCTATGGCCCATGGATGTGCTTCCCTACCTTTATCAGACAAATATACTTTAATGTAGATTGGTCATCTCAACAAAACTTTTAAATACACAAAATAATCCATATTCCTTAAACATCACAATGATATATTAATTATTTTCCTAAGTCATGTTACAATAAAGTGTAATATTTGTACTTACTACACCCTCACTGACCATTTTAACATGCGCAGCATTTCTGTACTTGCCCCCCAGTCATAAATTTGAAAAAAAGTATGCAAAACATTCAGTTTTGAAGAAAAAATGTTGTTTGTACATACTGTCAGGGCTCCATTTATTTCCTGCACAAAAATAAGCCCCTTTCTACCTGCCCTCACTTCCCAAGTTGAGGGAGCTCTGCAACTCAGTGCTGAGTCCACCCTAAAATCCCTGGAAAATTTGGCTTTAAAATTTGAACACAAGAAGCCCCAGGAGCTCAGAACACACCTTTCACTTTTCAGATATGATCAATTACAGTGTGAACACATGGTTTTACTTTCCCTCAGGGGTTCTGCTGAACAGTCCCTTTGCCCAAGTTCTAACAATCAGACTGAATAAGTTAAATCTTATCCCAAGACAAACAATATAATACAAAGTGATGGAAATATAATTACTAGCATTCATTTGCCAAAGCTATAATTTTCTTTTTTGTTTCTGCAGCTGGTTTAAGTTTGATTGCTTCAGTGCTTTCTCCTAGAATATCCTCTGCATAATGATTTGTCCAAGCTCTCATGAACATTTCTTGTTGAATGGACATAGCTGTTTTTATCTTAGGAGTTTTTAATTTATGGACATTTTCTTTTTATGGTAAGTTGCACTTTAAAAGTGTATGTATACAGAAGCAGAATAAAGAAGAGAGGGAAGGTATAAGACCTGATCAAGTGCTTGCTCAGAAAAATTCAGTGGTTTAACCCATTTTTTGTATGCAGAGGACTTAACTTCCTCCCTCTTTTCTCCACTCCTTTGGTCTCTTAAGACAACATTCTTAATTTTTAAACTATAATATAGTTTTACTTTATTAGTATTTGATTTACCACAGTTTTTCCCTATTTTATGAAAATCGTTAATATTTGATAACAAAAACAAACAAACATCATTACTAGTTCAATTATTTGGTTATTTTCTGCTGTTCTTGCTAAGGTTCTTGCTGTTATTCACTTTGCTTTCATTGGTGTATATTCCAATCCATACTGATTGATTTCTTGTGAGGACAGTTTCTTCAGTCCTCATGTTGGACATTTATTTTATAACTGCTGTGAGATATTAATTTTATAACATTAAATGCTCAGTTCACAGAGGCCAGTTACTATGCATGAAGCTGAAGAACTCACCAGTGCCAATTTGATGTCTCTATCCAAAAGAAGGCTCCTTCAAGAAAAGTAGCAGAAAATTTGACAGCCTATTGGAATTTTATGAAGGGGAAAAATAGCAAAGGGGAAAAAAAATCAGGCTTATTAACCTGGAGCAAAAACTCTGAGCTGTCAAAGGCTAATCCTGAGATGCTTGCCATGTCTTAATTAAACACAACATGGGCTGATAAAATGCAGAGAACCAACCTAAACTCCCTGCTGTACAGTGAATTTCTGCCTAGACATCAAAGACTATTTTGAATTCTCTGCAGCTTGCAAATTGTACTGAGCAGTTGTCAGATTTCTGCATAATGCATTTCAGTCAAGACTGCAGAAGAGACTAATTTGTCAGTATTTTGCAGGAGATGCTTTCCTGACAAAAATGAAATGTAAAGTGGTAATCCTTGCTTTTATGGTGTTTAATTATAAACTACATCAAAATATATTTTTAGGGTACAAAAAATGATACATTGTTTCAAAGGAACACTCATCTATCCTCACTTAATAAGCTGATCATTTGTAATTTAACTTTTTTAAAAATTCAAAGTTGACGCTACATATTAGCATTATATAAATAGCACTCTAATCTCTTATTACCAGAAAATACTGCTATTTTGATACAAAATTTATTCTTTCCCAACACTTGTTGAGAAATATGTTCGTAAGGAATATGACAATTTCATGTTTTGACAGTCACTCTGTATTACAGTGAAGGACCACGAGGTTTTGTTTCTTTGCTAGTAAGAATGTAGAAAGAAAACTTGGTAAAAAACTGCAGCTCCTCAGGTTCTTAACTTAGACTGCAATACATTCTTTTCTTGATAACCTTTTGCCTTACCATACTTAAGTTCTACTTCTACACTTTATACCACTTCTATCATAATTCTAACTACAAATCCTTTTTAATCACAGAAACATTGAAAGAATTTTTGTGATGGATTTGAGATTTTTTTTTCAGTTAAAATTTCTATGTGAAGAAACAGTACAGGAATTGACTGTGAGGAGAACTATGGCTATGTGCAATTTGAAAGTGCTGTGCACAAACAGATCTGCAGTAACTACACCTGTCCTTTTGAAGCAGGCTCGCTTTAAAAAGTGAATAATCTTTCTGGGAAAGATCCAATTATGTAACCTCTGAATAATTCCTGCAAACAAAGGTGAGTGCAAAAGTTACCATTCTTAGGTGTGCATGAGATACCCAAATACACAAAATACTTCACAAATACTTACGGCAAATGCTATAGAGCCCAAGCAGCCAATTGAAGGGTTTCTCTCAAGTGGAAATTAAGATTTCTTGTTCTGATGTGGTGCAAATCCACTGGAGCAACAGCCATTTTTACCACCCATCCATCTGACTGAGCCCAATCAAACCTATGGACTTCATGTTATCAAAGGAAAAGACTGCTGCAGGTTTCAATTTACATAAATTTGGGTTGTTTACTCCTGAGTTTCTCCTCCCAGTTTAATGTTGTTCAGTAACATATATTCAGTAAGAACATGTTTTCTTTACATTCCTTATGTGCTTCTTGGTGGTCTAAACTGTGCATATTTGAGCATATAAAAGCATTAATACTCCATGGAACAGGTTATGCAAACGCAAGGCCCATGTACACAATCTCAAGCACAGCTATCATTTAAATCCATCTGTATGAAGGAAGGAAAGGTGCAAAACCCCACACTGAGAACAAAATATGGTTTGGATGGCCTGCACATTTCTTGGCCACAAAGGCAGGTTTCAGAAACCGAATTCCTCTGCTACAGAGGAATGTATTTTAGAAATATTCTACTGTTTATAAACTTCTCAGTATGTAGTAATCTATGATATCAGATATAAAGACTAATTTATGGACATCACATAAGCCCCTGTTTGGAATTATAGTTTAGAATCAGAACATGCAGTCCTGTATCAACTGGAGCATCAAAAAGCAAATTATTTTCCTTAAAGATTTTTTTTTTTTTTTTAACACTCAGTTTATTTGGCACACAGATCACACGTTCATTCCATTAATCATCAAGTGCCTGCTGGCTAAAGATTAACACCATCTCATGCTAGCATTTGATTGCATTCAGTTGATACTTACTCTTCATCGGGTTGCTTTTGCAGGAAGCAATCAAGGAAACAAGTCTAAAAACTTCCATTTGCATTATCTAAAATGTATTGGAAGCAAGGCCAAAACTGTTTATGTTTCCCATTTAACTCCAGAAGCCCTAAAAGCTATGTATGAATTTGAAACTTTAAGGACACTCCTGTTTTCCTTTACTGCAATGGCTGGGTACAGAAAATACATACAAATATTAAGAGGAAAGATAATGATTTCTGCCCATCATTGTAGGGTATAAGGATACACTTCCTATGAAAGTCACATTATTCTGAAAAGGTTTGGGAATCCCTTCCTCCAAAAGTAAGTTAAAAACCAGAAATTAATGGACTCAAACCACACTAGCAGCATACTCAACTATTTTAAAAGCACTTGCCCATGCAGCAAGAATGCCAAATACAAATGTGGCTACATTCCATATGCAAGCCCCAAAGAAATGTATTCCTGGGGGACCCTCTCAGCTTCATTTGCATACTAAATACACTTGCAAACTGAATTTCAGGCCAAAGCCCCGTTGTTCCAGCTTCCACAAGGCATCACTAACAGTGTTGAATTTAATCATTGTGCCAATCCATTTATTCACCTAGAAAACAAATACAGCCATTCTGAGTGGGGTTCTCATGAGTAAGTGATTGAAAAATCAGTGTGACTTGTTCTCTTAAGTCAATTACCACCAGATATTAATGGTATTTATGTGTTTGGAGATCACGACAGACACCTGATGGGGCTTTCATAACACCTACCTCCCACTGAAATCTCATCCTCTTACCTTGCTTATATGAGCTATTATAAAGTTTAATTAATGAGTGATTGAAGTGCTTGTATAGCGTTTCGTGATCCTTAGGAGAGATGCATGTAGCCTGAAAACATTTTTATTCAGTCCTCTAGAATGATAAATCAAAGCCTTAGGAATGCTGGTGATTATCAGAAAATGAAACAGAGCCTGGTAATCCTTTTCCTGCAAGCACTGCAACAGTCCTTGCAGTACAGAAACAACTATTGTCTCCTCTATTCTCCTTTCTAGAGGCATAAGGACTGTAAATATTTTTGGACAAGCAGTAAAGGAAACAGTCTTTAGATTTCTTCAGATATTTCATTTCAACTCCTATGCTGCCCATGATGTTGGATTCTAATAGCTACATGAAATGCCTCAAAGAATCAGTAAATAAAACTATTAAAGGTAATTACAATATGGAAGCATGACAAGTTAGAATGTAGTCCATGCAGTCAGACTTACTGTCATCAATAGATATATTATCATAGTTTGGAATGTGTGGCTAAAGAATCCAGTCCAAAATACCAAAATACCTAATGATAATATGTATTCTGCAGCCACATATTGCAAAAATATGTCAGTTGGAGACAATTAATTTCATGTCTTGTGAAAAGATATGGGGAAGATAAAACCAGCTTAAAGCTGGAGTTTTACTCCCTGATGCACCCTATGTTAAGTCTTTAAATAAAATAGTTGTATTAAATTTGAAAGGTTCCAATGATTTAAAATAGTAACAAATATTGAAGGGTGAAAAAAACAGAAGTATTTTTAAAATGTGTATCAGAACAGGATTTATCTTTAAAGACTCCTTTGTTTTCAAAAAACTTTAAATTACAGCATGTAGGTAAGATTTCCATGCCTATATAAGAAAATGTGTCAATTTATAGACTGCCTTAAAATTTGTACTTGTCTGCATTAGTGCACAATGTCCCCTCAGTGCAAGACAGGTAGCTGGCCTGCTGAGGGACAGAGTATTCCCCTTTCCATCTTTGGTAAATACATACTTTGATGCAGTCCTTCTCCAATATGTAAACATTCCATAGGGACTCATTGTGAAACTGCAGCTCTGTTAAGGGACTTTGGCTGTTCTTAGACTTCTGCCTCTTAATGCAGGAACGACACGTGACATTCCCAAGGCAGTTTGAAAGCAAAAAATAAGTTATCTGGCCTTCATGATAGCATAAAGCCAAGCATGCAGTAATAGAATCAATAATTTTTTTACCATGTAGGAAGTCCTTTTACACAATTTACAATCTGTTTATTTGCCAAAATAATTTTATTTTGTGTAGTATTTTAGCACATGCCTGAAAGACTTGCCAGTTTTGAAAGACCCAGTTTCAGATATGTAGGACAAGTTTTGCAGATAGTCCTGATTTGTCTACAAAGAACACAACTATTTTTTACACCCAAGTTCTGAAACCACCAATCAGCTACTATCAGCTTTTTGAAAGAACATATCACTTGCCTAGCAAAACACTAATAATTTACAAAATATTAAAATAAAAAGAAACATAAATGGACTGTGAAACTTGTTTTATAGTCCTTATAAGATGATTTTTCTATGGCAAAGTTTTGAAAAGATGCTTGAAATTATATTGCCACCTGCTGTTTCTGACAAAGAGCAGGAGCCAGGTCTATATTATTTTAAATTCTGCAAGTATAATGGAAATCTATTAATTTAGGGACTCCATTGTGAAGCAGGGGATGAAATCTCACTGCTTTTATCACCCATCTTGTATGTTCTCTGCTTCACAGGACTTCATAAGCACTGCACTATTAAGAAAAACTCCAGGCTTTCTTTTCTTTTCTTCCCTTGTCCTAGTCCCTAAATGAAAGTTTCAAAGACTTCTTAGCTGATGTATAGATAAGTACAAAACAATAAGCTGCAACGCAATATTTGGATGGAAATAAAAGTAATAACTTTGTCTGATGAGTGATAATTTTATAGAAATAAAAGTAAAGCAGTTCAGACTCCACCTCAACTGTCTATTTCTCTGTTATTGCTTAGTTTCCTGTGCAACCTCACAAGGGCAGCACTTCTCTCACCGTCAGCTGCAGAACACACCAGAGGATCTCCCCCTTTATCTATGGCACCTTTGGCAAGACAAAATTAACCACATCTAGAAGCAACACTATCCCAGACAGATCATGAGTCTTAACCTCTTTTGAAAAAATGGAATTCAGTAAGCATCTGGCCTTAAGCATAAGCCTAAATGCTCTCTTGAATAGTAAAATAACGGCCTCTGAAGCATTTTATTGAATCTGACTGTGTTCTTTAACACAACCAAATCCTCCTTTGCAAAACGTAGATTCTTGTAATTTGCAGGTTTACGGGTGCAATTACTCCAGGTGTACCCACACAACAGCAGTGCTCGTCTACAGCTCCTGAAACGCTTCTCGAGCATCACAAAGGAGCCGGGAACACGCACCAGCACCTGGAGCGGGGCTGGGAAACCAGCAGGCCAGTGGCCATCGCCAAGGGCCGGATCGCCCCGCTCGGCAGCAGCGTGATGCAGGAACCGCCCCGGGACACGGCAGCTGGCACCGGNGCGAGCGAACAGCCGCCGCCCTCCCGGGCAGCGCGGCCGCTCCGGAGGCAGCGGCCGGCTCAGTCCCTCCGCACACCGATTTTCTCTCTCCCCCGCCCGCCCCTCGTTCCCCTGCTTTCCCTCCAGCGCCCGGCAATTGCTCCGCACCCTCGGCCGGGCTGCGACACCCCATCCCCCGGGACGAGGGTGTGCGGGACTCCTTTCCCCGGGACGGATAGGTGCGGGGCCATCCCCGGCGCTCCGGGCCCAGGGAGTGTGCGGCATCCCATGGGGGCCCATCCCCCCGGGTGTGCGGGACCCCACCGGGGCCCATCCCCCCGGGTGTGCGGGACCCCACCGGGGCCCATCCCC